>PCDN01000003.1:2184701-2291249 GCA_002778105.1 Ceratocystiopsis brevicomis
CGCCGCCGCCGCCGCCGCCGCCACCGCCGGGGCCGTTCTGGCCTGCTGCGAGACGCTCCGCCGCAGCACGTCGCGCTGGCCAAGCAGCGACTGCGGCGCCGTGCACGACACGACGCCGGGGACCGGTGGCGGCGGGATCATCGGCGTCGGCGTCGTCGGCGTCACGTGACCCCGGTTGCTGCCACCGCTGCCGCTGCCGCTGCCGCTGCGCGCCGTGTCCGCGTCGGTCTCCTCGGCAATTGGCTCGTGCTGCAGGCCGGTGACGAGCCCCAGACCGGCCGACGACAGCCTCGGTGCCGACCCGCTTGGCCGCAGCAGCACCGACCCCGATCGTCCTCCGACCACGGATCCCGCCACCGGCCCGGCCATCGTCACCGACCGCCGCACCACCGCCGGTGGCGGTGCCCCCGTTGCCGCCGTCTGCTGCAGCGCCGCCACGTCCACGGGTGCCGGTGTCTCGTTGTCGTCGCTGTCGTCATCATCGTCGTTGTCGCCGGCTGCTGCGATCACAGGCCCGTTGTCGCTCGTCTCGGCGTCTGCTGCTTCTGCTTCTTTTGCCTCCGGCCCGGCCACATCCACCGTCGGCTCCGGCGCGTCCGCGCGGCTCAGGTGCTTGGCCCATTCGTTGGTGCGATACGACAGCGCCACACGCGACAGCGACCGCGGCAGCCGATCTTTGGTGAGGGGGGGAGGTGGCAGAGTGTTGGCCGGCTGGTCCTGCGTCTTGTCCTCTTTCTCGTCGTTCTCCTCCTCTTTCTCTTCGTCGTTCTCCTCCTCTTTCTCTTCGTCGCTCTCCTCCTCTTTCTCTTCGTCGTCCTCTTCCTTCGCCTTCCCCTTCGCCTCCACCCCCTCCTCCTCCTCCTCCTCCTCCTCCTTCGAACTCATCCCGTCCAGCGTCGCCGCCACCGACTCGCTGTAGCCGTGGCCTTCCACGCTGTCCGTCTCGTCGTCCACCCGGCCCGCCCGGCTCGCCCGGCTTGCCCGGCTTGCCCGGCTTGCCCCCGCCGACACCAGCGCCTCCTGGCTCTCGCCGCTGGTGTCCGCCACCGCCGACGCCGCCCTCGCCTGCTTGTTGCGCGACCGCTGCGACAGGCTGCGCAGCAGGTCGACCGAGCCGGTTGACAGGCGCTTGGCGAAGCTGGCACTGTTGGGAGGCGCCGTCGTTGGCGCGGGCACGCCCTCCTCTTCGGCCACTGTGGCGGCCCGCGACGACCGGTCCTCGTCGTTGTCGTCGTCGCCGCCGCCGTCTCTGGCCGGCACCGCAAACGGCAGCGGCACGATGCGCGGGCCGTCTGCCGAGGACTTTGTCGCCTGGGGACGGGCTTTCTTCTCCTCGTCCTCGTCCTCGCCCTCGCCCTCGCCCTCGTCCTCGTCCTCGTCCTCGTCCTCGTCCTCGTCCTCCCCCATGGCCCCGTCCTCTGCCACCACGCGCACGGTGATCGTCTGGCCGTCGCGCTTCAGCGCCTCGTCCTTCTCCTGTTGGTCGTCCATCTCGATGACCGTGTTGCCGGCCGTCTTTGCCGCCGCCTTCTCGCTGGCCACGTCGCTGCCCACCCCCGAGTCCGCCGGCGACCCCGGCGGCAGCAAGAACGGCGGCTCTGGCGGCGGCACGGCCCCCTGCGCGCGCCGCTCGTCGTACACGGCCGCCCAGGCGATGCGCGCGCGCGCCGTGCGGGCCTCGAGCGCGGCGCCAATGGCCGTCTCCTCGCGCT
This sequence comes from Ceratocystiopsis brevicomis, assembly GCA_002778105.1. Lineage (NCBI taxonomy): Eukaryota > Fungi > Ascomycota > Sordariomycetes > Ophiostomatales > Ophiostomataceae > Ceratocystiopsis > Ceratocystiopsis brevicomis. Next base: position 2,186,414 of record PCDN01000003.1, read on the forward strand.
GGCGCTTCACCTCCTCGTCGACCAGCGCCGCGTCGCGCCCCTCGCGCCGCGCCTGCATGACGCGCCACAACCGCAGCTGCGACACGACGCCGGCCGCCGCCAGCAGCACCGTGGCCGCCAGCTCGACGCGCAGGCCGCGCGTCAGCGGATACGTCGCCGTCTCCAGCGAGAACAGGATGTTGCCGCTGCCGCTGCCGCGGCTGCCGCTGCTGCCGTCGTCGGTATTCAAGTGCCACACGTACACCCAGAACTCCTTCAGGCCCGCCCGGCTGAACGCGTCGATGCCCAGCACCGTCGCCGTCGCGCCCGCCAGCGCAAGGCTGCCCAGCAGCGCGTACGTCCGCGTCCACCGCGAGAACGACAGCACGTACACGCCCACCGTAAACGCCACCAGAAACACCGTCGTGCCCGTGGCGTCGACCTCGGTGCCCGGCACAAAACCGTCGGGCCCGTTGCTCCCAATCGCCGCCACCTCCCGGTGCAGCAGCCCGCCTGCGCGCAGACACAGCAGCCACATGGCCAGGCAGAAGCCCCCCAGCAGGCACCCCAGACCGTCCGCCAGATCGCGGAACACCACCGCCAGCCCGCCCAGCACCGCCCCCGCGCCCGCCGCCGCCACCACGTACGCGCCCTGCACCGCCGGCCGCACCGGCGGCGACAGCACGTACAGGATCAGCACCGTCGTGCCCAGCGCGCCCAGGTACGCCGCCGAGAAGAACGTCTGCACCACCTGGTTGCGGATGCCGATCAGCCCGTACGCCACGCCCGTCCCCATCAGCAGCACGCCTGCCACGCCCCAGCCGGGCGTCAGCTCCGGCTGCAGCGGGAGCTGGCCGGCAGGGATGCTTGTTACTGGTCGTGTTAGCGAGGAAGACGAGGGAGAAGAAGGAGAAAGAAAAGACCTCCACGCACTATTAAACATGGTCGTGTTCGCCGTCGACGAGGCCGCCGATGACGAACTCGTCGCCGACACCGTTGCATTGCTGCTGCTGCTGCTGCTGCCGCCGCCGCCGCTGCTGCTGCTGCTGCTGCTGCTGCCGCCGCTGCTGCTGCCGCCGCCGCTGCTGCTGTGCGTTGTGTCCCCCTTTGCTGTAGTCATGGAGGCCTTGGTTGTTGTGGCAGTCGTGGAGGCCGTGTGCTTCGTCGTTGCGGCCGTTGTCTTTGCGTTGGCGGCCGTCGTCGACGAGACTGCCGCCACGGCTGTCGTGTCCGTCGCATCAGCCCGCAACCAGAGCGGATGAGCGTGCATGTAGGCAGCCGGCGCCAGCTGCACGCATGCCAACAGACAGACGACCGCCCGAAGACGACCGCGGGGCAGCATTGTGTCGACGGGATGGCGTTCTCTTATAACGTCGTCGTTGTCGAGTTTCCGGTCGTCCTCCCAAAGAACATCACAAGCTGCTGGAGGGCGAAAAGGGAAGAAAACGAGAGAAAAGAAACGAGCGATTTTGCACAACTACTCGCAGCAGAAAGATGCACAGAGCGAAAGCTCCTCCCGAATAAAAAGAAAGCAACTAAAACATGCCACCGCGGATCGGTCCAGAAAAGTGCCTTGCTGCAAAGCACCCTGTAAGATACCCCCCCGTACGGCGCAATCTCGAGTCCCGATGAAAGAGAGCAGGGGGGTGGCCGACAGGGGTTGCACGGGCGCGGCCACGGAGAAGGATGGGGAGGCATTTAACAAGCGTACGGAGCAAGAGCGATGATGCCCTGCTACCGAGTGCAACTACTCCGTACTTTCTCATAGATACAGGTACATGACTGTCATGTCTTAGACAGGCGTGCTGACAGGCGTGTAGTGACGTCTCTGCCGTCGGAAGGAATACGTTAACCCTGCAGATCTCAGGACGAACAAAGAAAATAACCCGAAAAAACAAGAAATAGAAAAAATGTAAGCTACGAGAAAAAAAGGTCATGAAAGAAAAAGTCCAGTTTTTTTTTGCCCCAGGCGGCCTTTTTGCAAACGACGGCGTGTGCACGAAGGAGTAGAGGACCTGTTTCGTGTGAGACTGGCTTGAGGCCTTGGGGCTCGGGGCCGCAGCCGGCAGATGAGGCCCTGGGTTGGGCCGACAGGGGTGCAACGCTTCCGGTCGCAGGCGCCTGTTCGTGTTCACCAAAACGCGCCAAAATCGCCCGATCTTGACCCTAGCCGCACAAGGCAACAAAGAAAAGGCAGTTTGCTGCTTGCAGTAGCCGCTGGGGCCGATCGCAGCGGCCGGGGCTCATGCCAGCCAGTGGGGGTACACGCACTAAGATCTGGCTGGAGACCAACATGAGAGGAAAATGGAAATAATACGGTAGCCCCCTGGCCATCGACGTCAGGCGAACAGGGGCCGAGAAAATCGTCCGGGACGAGGGGGGAAAGGATGAGATGGATGAAGCACGCACGAGGGAAAGGAAACAACTGAAAAAAATATATGAAAAATGAAAAATGAAAAATGAGAAAAAAAAAAACGAAAAAAATGAAGAGAATAAAGTTTTAAAAAAACGAGACACCGTCTCGTAGACAAAGCCACCCCCTCAATGCATAAGGAGCTCGCTGCACACTGTCGTGCATGAAGCGCCTCTGTTTGAAAGCTGCGTCTGCATGACTCCGCCACTGTAAGATACGACCCGTTTCCTGGCCTCGTCTTCCCTTCCAACCGTTTTTCTCCCTTCATTTAACAACGGTTTCATTTGTCCGCTTTGTCTGGTGTTTGTTTGTCCGACTCCTAGTCTCAATTCGTTCTTCTGTCTCAGCTCGCCTCTCCAGGAGCTTGGCCGTTTCCTCGTACGCAAGCACCCGAAGACAGACGACGACAAGAGCCGCGGTGGGCCGACAAGAGACAGGGGGGGGGGAGGTGGGGGCGAACAGGACGACAGGGAAGCGAGCCCGGCTGCAGCATGGGCCCCGTTCCCGTTTCGTCCCGGGTGCTACCGCAGGAACGCAATCTGCGAAATGCTGCGCTGCGCAAAACTGAAGGGAAGAAGAGACGCCTGCATTCGTAGACTCTATCCCGCCTAGCCATTGCCCTGTCCGTTCCGCGTCGTTGCCAGGGACCCGTATTCCTGCACTTGTTGCCGCCGCCCTTGCTGTTCTTGCCTGCCCGGCTCGCCCGGCTTCCGGCTCGCCTTGCCGTGGCCACCCTTGACAATGTGCCCGAAGACGAGCGCCGGGCTGCGGCTCGCATCGTCTTCATCGCCACCGCCGCCCGTGGGCAGGAACAGTGCCCCGATCGCCTGGAACGGCCACAGTGGCGCCGCCAGCGCTGCCGCAGCCAGTCCCGTGCCCATGCGTGCCACGTACAGGGCCCCGGCCAGCACGGTCTCAACCCCATACAGGAACGTCGTCCAGAACACGTCAACCAGCGCGCCCGACAGCAGCGCCGCACGCACGCCGCCCGCAGATGGTCCCATGCCTGTCTTGGCCTGGCTCACGGCGGCCACCGACGCCAGCGTGCTGCTTAGCCGCTGGTCCGTTGCGCGAAACCGCGCCGCCACTTGGCCCTCCAGTAGCATCTGCTGCTTATGTGTGCGCCGCAGTGCGCGCGCCAGCGCGTCCAGCTCCGGCTGCAGCTGCGCGCGGAGGTCCCGCAGCTGCGCGTCGCGGTCGCGCTTGCTTGCCTCCGCCGCGGTACGGCGCGATGGCGGTGACTGTTCAGTCGCCACATCGGCCGCCGGCGTCGCCGCCGACATGGGTGCTACCGCCCCCTCCAACTGGTCCAGCCGCCGCACCAGGTCCGTCAGCGTTAGGTTCTGCTCGCGCTCCTCCTGCGCCCGCCGCGCCCGGTACTGCTCCTCCTCCTCACGGAACGGGTTGGCGTGCACAACACGCTGTAAGTGCAGCGTGCGCGCCTGCACCAGCTGCAGCAGGTGCCGCAGTGGCCGCACCTCGGCCCCCAACAGAAAAATGGACAGGTTGTAGCCCGAGATCAGGCCCTCCGATGGCCGCGTCAACTGCGTCCGCAGCGCGTGCAGCAGGTACGCCCCCAGCAGCGGGAACCCGAAACACGCCACCAGCGACACCATCTCGTGCCGGTATAGTGCCCGCAGCGCCGCTGCCTGCCGCGCCTGGAACCGCCGCCGCTCGCGCTGCCGCCGCGCCCGCTGCTTCTTGTCGTAGGCTGCCACACGCTCGTCCGCCGTCGCCATCCTCGGCCGTCTGGGAGCGGTCGTCTTGGTTGGCGTTTCGTTGTATTCGCTCCTCCCCCGGGCCTCGGATTCGGCCGTCCCATCCTCGGCCCCGCCGTCCTCGTCTTCTTCTTTCACATCCGCGAGCGGGGCAGCGGTCGCTGACCTCTCGTCGTGATCGGGGTTGGGATCAAAGTCGCAATCATCTGCCTCGGCATCGTCGTCCTGGTCGGCGTCTTCATCGGTAGTACCGTCCCTTAATACGGCACGAAATTCGCCTTGCATCGACAGCTCCGCCTGCAACTCGTGCGCTTCTCGGATTTGCCTTGCCGAGTGGTACCAGGCCCTATACGTACAGTTAGCAACACGGCCTTTTCAGCAGATTTCCGCACACCCGTCACCTACCACGGCTGCGTCACGCTCCAGTGCAGAAAGAGTGCCCCAAGGCCCAGCAGCATCAGATCCGTTACAAAAGCGCTGCCCCCCTGCACCAGCAGCCCGCCCACGGCCGGCAGTAGTGCAAAGGCCAGCGGCAGTGAGTCCCACTTGGATGTCGACGGCTGCTGGCCCAGCGGTGCGGGGTTCAGCAGGTCGCGCGCGTCCTGGCTGTAGTCGGAAAAGGTCGAGCTGCGCCGCCGGCGGAGTGCCGCTGCTGCCGAGGCCGAAGCCGTCGCTGTCGCCACCGAAGGCGCTGGGCTACTGCCTCTGTTGCTGGTCTCCCTCACGCCTGCGCCCGTGCTGCGCGTGTGCGCGTAGAGGTTGGTCGTGCTGAGCAAGGGCGCGTTCGCAGCGGCCGGGGCAGCGTGCGCCGAGCTGCGGCGTAGGCGTACGGGACTAGGGCTGCCGCCGGACAGGCCCGTCGAGACACCCGCAGAGGCTCCCAGCCCCAGCTGGCCACCACCCTGCAGAGCAGCGGCTATCTCTGGGTCGGGCGTAGGGTCGCTAGCCATCGATCGTGGTGTGCAAAGAGGATGTCGACGAAACAAGGGAGAATCGGAGCGTTTTCGGCGCTCGCTGCATCGCTGGCCTGGTATGCTGTGTGGTAAGGTAAGGTACGTTGTGTTTGTTACAGGAAGCACAGGATCTGGATTTCCCCTTTTCGCTTTCGCTGCTTTCGGGTTTGGTGGCACAACACAGCAGCGACGGGCGCGGAAGGCACGAATGCGGGCACCGTGACGTAGCGCGTCCCCAAATAATCGTTGCGCCACCGCGGGAACTAACAACTTGGGAGCCACTAAAATCGAGGTTACAGGCACTAGGACGTCAAAGTAGCCACAAGCCTGGGAAAGCCCAATGATGGCCACCGAGGACTACTACAGTGTCATCGAGAGTCTTTTTGGCTTGTGACAATAATACCCAGTAAAGCCAGTACGGCGTATTGTGAACCAGGGGGATGAGATGGCAGGAAGAGTTCTGCCTCGGTTGCCATTTACAGCATGGCCAGCAGGGCTATTATTCCGTCGTTAAAATACTCGGTAAGATAAGATACATACCAGGATCAGCAACTACACAGAGCAGTTCAAATTGCTACTTGCAAAGGCATAAGATAATCTTACAAGAGCTTTAAATTTTTTGAAAGCCTCACTGGCCAGTAAAGCCAAATCCCTAGAATTCTATCAGGGCTACAGGGGTTTGCAACAAGGGAGCCGTGCGAGTATGCATTCCACGTCGGTGGTCCGACCGCAGACTCTCATGCACTGGATGTGACCCAAATGAACAGTTGTCTTTTACGAGGAACAATGCGGAGTATAACTGTCTCGGCCTGCATCGAGTGATTGCCACCCAGTGTCTGGCCTTGCAGATATCCGTCTGGTTGGATTGGTGTTAAAGCGACAGCCTATACTATTAGATCGTTTGCACTTGATATGCTTCTTTTCTATCCGAGCAGGCTCTTGAACTATAGTCGTCCAGGTTCTTCTTTCTTTTCTTTCTTTTCTTTTTCTGCCCCCTTTTCGTTCTTTTTCTCTCCCTCATGCGACCAGGGTTTCAGACAGTCCGTTCTCGACTCGTATCCTCCAGTGTATTCGCACTTATGCTCACTCGTATTTTCCTCGCCCTCCCTGCGCTCTCTTTCTCTCATTCCCTTCTCCTCATACTCACTCATAGACCACCACCAAATTCAGCATGCTAGATTGCTGGCTTGTCGTCCCACTGCCGCTAAACTGCACTGGGAGCCGGAGCTCCCGAACCACCAGCCTGGGTCGCGCCTGCCGCCGTCGTCCTGTCACCATCGCGCCTTCTGTTTTCCCAGCAACCACCCCTTCCTTCCCTGCCGTCTTCAATCATCGGACGCGCATCCACTGCGCCGCATCGTCATCTGCTTTTTTCTTCGATTTCACAGCTTCGTTTTCGGTTTCCGTCCTGCGTGCATTGCGTGCTGTTCCCTTCTCGCTCCCGCCGTCCCACAACTACCTCTTTTGCGCACGTTTATTGGCCGCAACCGATACGCTCTTAGCCCGGCCCGTGAAATTGCAGAATCTCCTACGCGCCGTCTCCGTCCCCTACTCCTACTCTCTTTTCCTACTCGGCCTCCTCCGCGCCCTCGACAACCGCATCCGATTCGTCCCAAACCAGTCGGCTCCTCCCACCCTCCCTCATCTTTTGCTTGCGCCTGCGGACGCCGTCTTGGCGACCGCACTTGTCCTTACGCTCCCACGGCTCCTCACGCGCGCCCGTTGTCGCCGGCCCCCTTCCCCGTTGCAGACACGACCACCACCACCACCGCCACACCCGCCCCCCAGAGCGAGGCGTTTTCTCCCGCCCCCCGCACCACCCTCCCCTCGCCACAGCTGCCAGGCCGCGACACGGAACCATCCGCCGGTGTAGCCGCTGCGCTCCGTGCGCTCGAAGCCGGTCGTCCCTCGCCCGCGGCACCGCTCACGGCTTCTCCGTCTCGCCAGCCACCCCCCAGTGTTCGACCGCTGGCACCCCTTCGTACCGACCCGACCCCCTTTCAATCCCGCACCGCCAACCCTTTCCAGCGCCCTCTCCGCCGTCTATCGGCTGCCCGCCTCTGGAACCCGACAAACTCCACACCACGCGGCGTCGTCTCTTCGTCGTCGTCGCGCCGTGCAGCAGCTGCAGCAGCAACAGCAGCCGGCCATTCAAAACCTCTCGCCACCCCGGCCCGCAGGCGGGCGCCATCTTCGCCGCCTCCGGCCGCCGTTCCGCTCAAGCACCCAGTCCTGAACGCGGCACGGCTCGTGCTGAACGACGACCCCATTGGCACCGGTGCCGGCGACTTTCCCCTGCTCACTCTTCCCGAGCAGCGCCAAATCCGGCACTCGACGTCACCGCGCGCCAGCCTGCAAGTTGAACGTGCCGGCAGCGAAAAGCGCGTGAGTCTTCCCAAGTCGGTCCGCCACTCCTACGACGGAAAACGCCTGACGACTGGCTCGGCTACTTTGGCCGTCGACGAACTCGCAGGGACGACCAATCCCGACGTTGCCTCTGACGTCGCTGGTCCATCTGTGCCGCCGCACACGCAGCAGCCAGCAACAGCCGCTCGGACCAGGCGAACGCGTGGTCAGCCTACCAGCAGAGAGGACGACGACGGCGACAACGCACACAGACCAACCACCGCGACGACGCTGGACCGTCCATTTGGTCTCGTCCTCGGCCACCAACAGCAACAGCAGCACAACAAAGGAAAGGGGGAAAGCACAATAGCGCCCGCCGCAACCATGGACGGGGAAACGACGGCGGCGGCAGCGGCAGCGGCTGCGGCTGCGGCTGCGGCTGCGGCTGTGGGCACATCCAGCGACACAGCCGCGGCCACTGCGGCCGCCCGCCGCTCCTATTCCAAGGATCTGGAGCGTGGCCCAGACATCCTGGGCAACCACAACCGCAACTCGACCGCGTCGATGCCGGACGGGATGGGCATCGGCTCGGCTATCTCGTCGTCCAACTCGTCCATCATGGGCGACCCGGACGCGGCCGCTCCCGAGCTGGGCGGCGGCGAGGAATGGGGGCCGCAGCACCCGTGCTTCCCGCACCGCAACCCGCACGTGTCCGTCGACGACCCGGCCTACGTGTCGACGCGCATCATTCGCGTGCGCCGCGACTGGCTCGTCATGGGCGACCTGGCCCCGACCTTTTCGAACCTGTACCCCGAGATTCTCGACCCGGCCGGTCTGTCCGAGCACGAGTTCCGCCGCGTCGTCGACAAGCTCAACCGTGAGCTGATCGCTGCCTTCTCGCCCTGGAGCGCGCGCAGCGTGCTCGACAGCGTGCTCGGCATCGCCACCGGCTGGCTGTGGGAGGACCTCGGCCTGACCGGCGCCAAGGCGCGGCTGGCCCGCCTCGAGCGCTGGATCCAGGACTGGAACGACGAGATGGCCCGCTCCGCCGACGAGAGCAACCCGGTGCCGCCCAAGCTGATTTCCCTGCGGCAGACAGGGTACATGACGGTATGCTCGCAGTTTGTCGTCTTTTGTCTTCCAAACTAACACCACCACAAACCAGCTCGACATCCAGATTGGCGACCCCGAAATCGCCCCCGTCCCGCCAAGCACACCGGCCGCATCCCGAACTGGCGAGCCGTTCGACATGGCCGCTGCCGGCGTATAGCACCGGTGGCACCTGTTTTTCTAGTGCAGTTTCTCTTTGCCTTCTTAGAGATGGACCCCATCAAAGCGTGTTGTCTATACGGGGATTGGTTCATTCCATGGGAGTTTTTGTTTTTTTTTATTTTTTTTACAGTTGCACGTTTCACTTCCTCCTATTCTTTTCTTTGTTTGAATATCCCCCCCCCCCTGTCTATCCTTTTTTTTTTCTCATGTGTTTTTTCTTTCTTTTCAACGAGAAAAATATTATAATCGTCTACACACACCCCATCCTTTCAATTCACCTGTCCACCTCGTCAAAGGTATTATTTACACAATGCGATTGCCTTTTTTTTTGCTTCTTGTCTCTCCCGGACTCGCTCGACCAAGTTTTTTCTTAGCCAAATTTTCTCCTCAATCTTGTGTAGGCGTTCGGATTAACGCTGATGTTTGTTGCGTCCTGGATAATGATGCCAGGATAAACAAGGAGGGTGTGTGGTAAAAGAAAATGCAAGCAATCAAAGAAAGAGGGGTAGTGTGAGTTGCACAGACGCACGCATGCGACCAGAAGAAGAGACGGGGTCAAGGAAATCAGAAACAGACCACCCAGAAAAGAAAAGAAAAGACCTAACCAACACCGAGAAGCCCAAGATGAAGACAAAGTAGAAGAGGTCTTTGCCCTGTCTTCCTTCCTCCTTCCACATGTTTTTTTTTTTTTTTCTCGCTTTTGTTTTTACTTGTTTTTTTTCCACCACCTCAGTCGTCCTTCCGCAGTTGCTGCAGGTACGCGGCAAATGTCCGCCGGTCTGCCGCCGTCGTCATCGCCTGCACAAAGCCTGCCCCGCCATCCGCCAGTTCCAGCTGTGCGAAGAGCGTTGCCTGCAGGTGCCGCAGGAACACGTCGCCCGTCTTGGCGTAGATCGTCTGCTCCAGCCCGGCGATCTCCACGAGCACCTGCCGCGACTGCGCGTCCTTGCCCGGCCGGAACTGCGGATCCCGCAAAACGTCCCAGCACGTCGAGTGAAACTGCTCAATCACGAAGCTGTCGAACCCCGGGATGCGCGGCGCCGGCGGACCTCCAATCGCCGCGGATGGCGCCGACCCTGCTGTGTCGCTGCCGTTGCTTCCGTTGCCGTTGGGCCCTGCCTTTGCAGCATTCGACGAGGAGTTGTTGCCTGAACTGCCATTCGTGGCTGCTTTGCCGCCGCCAGCACCGCTGCCGCCCGGCGGTCCGACTGTCGCCACGTCCGGCCCGCCCCAGACTGCCGTCATACGGGCCAGTACACTGAACGCCAGCCTACTGGCAATCAAGTTGCTGTGCACAATGATCCGGGCCAGGGCCGTGACAGACGAGATCATGGTCTCAAAGAAGCCCTGGTTCGTTTCGCTAATCAAAACGCCCTCCAGCTGGTTGATCAAGATGATTTGCAGGAATGTCAAATACTCGCGGCGCAGCTCGGCCAGCTGGATCTCATCGTCAAACCCCGAGATGGGCTCCGACAAACCGCCGAGGACACGCTGCAGAAGCGGCGTCAACAACATGTTCAACACGTCATAGATCTGCCCCTTAAAGTTGTACACCACTTGCTCCAGCAGGCGCAGGAAGAAAGCCATCTCGTCTTTCGAAGACGTCTGCGACAGCAGCCCCTCGATCCACTGGGGCAGCTGGGGCAGGACGGCGGCCCCCAGGACGCTCAGCATGCGTGAAAAGGCGGAGCGGCACGCCGCACGGATCTCCGAGTTCGCACTGAGCTCCCTGAGCGCAATCAAAATCGCCTCAGACGCCCGCGAGAACTCGCCAGAGATGGCCTTGTCTGGCGCCGGCCTACTGGTGCCGCCGCCGTTCTCCCCTCCGCTGCTCCCAGCCGGTGCCTGGAAATCAGAAAAGCCGTAGGCGAGCGTGCCCAGGGCCATGATGATGTGGTGGATTTGCAGGATAGCTTGCGCGTCGCCTGCCTTGGCCCGCGGAAGATGGCACTCCATGTCAGAAAAGAGCGGCTCCATGACCGAACGCGCGTACAGAGCCTGTTTTTTGACCGGGGTAGCACTCGTGGACGAGACACAGCCGATGGCCTCGAAGAGGTAGAGCTGGCCATTGAACAGCGCATCGGCCGAGTGGTCGCTCTCGTCCGACGACATGTCGTCGTCGGCATCGTCGCTAGGCACCTCCGCTCGAATGGGGAGCAGATCGCTGATGGACTGGATAATCGTCTCGGCCACGTTCCCGACCTGCGCCCGCAGGTGCTTGACGACCCGGTGGAAGAGGTACCATGACCGGATCCGAATGCGCGGGTGCTCGTGGTGGGTCAAACGGACAAAGTTTTCGAGCATCCGGGGGATGTACTCGTGCCGGCTTTCGAAAAAAGAGCAGTAGCGGTTGCAGATTTCCATATACTGCAGAAGAATGGCGGGATGTGGGAATTCGGCGATGCTGGACCCCATCATCCGCTCCATCAGAGCAGCCATGCGGGCGGTCGCAGCAGCCGAAGGCTTGCTTTTGGCCGTGTGGCCCTGGTTAGGAAGCGACAGCTCGCCAAAGAGATCCAGCTCGTGGAGGGCGAGGTCGATGTCGCGCCAGTCCATGTTGACGCCATGCTGGTCGAGCGACTGGAAGCTGTTGGCAATCAAGTTGCTGAGCACCTCAATGTACAGGTCCTGGTCGACAGCAGCCACACTCTTCTGTAGGTTCTGCAGGGTCTTGCGCAGCTCCTGGAACTCAGCCTCATCGCTCTGCTCGTCCTTGTTACCCCAGGTGGCTGTCTCGTCGTACCGCATCTTCCCCACGATGGCGTTCAGGATGGGTTCCAGCATGCCGCGGTAGGTGGGCGGCAGGCTCGGCACCTTCCGCAGAAAGGTGAGAAGGTCGGTCAGAGCGGGGACCACGGTCGAGCAAACCTCGTCAAACTCGTCCGAGAAGAAGCGGAGCAGGAGCGGGAGAAACTCGTGCAGCAGCGGCTCGGCGCGGGCGCGCGTGTCGGGGTCCGCAGAAGCGTCATCCAGAACACGCACCACATCGGTGACGGCGGTATTGACCAGCTTTGCAACTGCCTCGGCCAGGTCGGTGTCGTATTTGGGCGTCTTCTGGTATTCACTCAACGGCGGGCTGGCCACCAGCTGGGATACGATCTCGCGCACATTTAGGAAGCAGATCATGTCAATCTTGTCGCGCGGGCGCATCTTCTTGGCCACAATTTCGGTGATTGTGTCAATGGCCGCATCGCGCACCTTGTCCTCGCCGGTGCCGGTCGGATTTGACCGCCCAATGAGCGGGAATAGGAGATTGAGCATGTCCTGGTTGATAACGAGCGAGATGTCGATCCAGCTCACCCACTTGCCCATGACCTTGAGGGTCATCTCAACGATGTGGTCGTCGCGGTTTCCATACTGCTGCAACAGCTCCTGCCAGGAACGTGCAATCTTGTGCATGTCGCGGTCGCGAACAAGGTCCTTGAGGCTGTTGTTGCGTTTCACATCCACGGCTTGGCGGGCCATCATGACATCGGCAATTTCGTCATGCACTGAGCCCAACATGCGCAAATACAGCACAATGCCAGCTTGGTTGTCGCGCTGGCCGCTGCTGCTGCCGGCGGGCGAAGCGGTCAGGGCAAGAAAGTCGTCGATAAAGGACTGCCAGCCATCGTGGTACGAGTACACAAACAGGTAGGTCAGGGTCTGGGTGAGCTTGTTCTGCAGGGCCGGTGGGTCGACCTGCTCGGACGGGCCGCTGCCATACGTTCGCTGGATGTACTCAAGCAAGGTGTTCTTCAGGAAGAGGAGGCTGTTGTCGTCGAGGGCGCGAGAGTGGACGGCATTGTTGACGATCTCAAGTGACACAAGCCGTACCACTTCAGATGTTCGAGGCTGGCGGGTAAACAGAGACGCGCAGAGCTGCCAGGCCTGTGGATCCGACCGCAGCTGGCGGAGGTAGTCGAAAGCCTGCCCCTTCAGCGTATTGTCGGATGTTGGGCTCCAGGCGATTTCGATGGCATTTTCAATCTGAAAAGAAGTGACAGTCAGTAAAGGTAACCACGGAAGGAACATCCGTAAGCACTAGGCAAAAGGCGGACCTGGTTTTCCATGATGGTGCGTGTTTCTTCCCGTCGGCTGGTGTCTCCCTGGACGGTATAAGCCCAAGCACAACAAGGGGGAGAAACGAAAAAAAGGGAGGCCTGAGTGTCTGTTCACTAAGCCACCATGCCGTCTTGTATTCGGGGGACAGAGGAAGGAGTGTCGGTGCTTGTCGAGAGCCGTCAAGGAGCGGTGACGAGCGCGGACGGAGGAAAAAGAGGCACGTTTTCTATGAACAACACATGCCCGGCGGCGAAGGGGCGTGGCCGACAATGCCGCTCGTTTTGACACGGCCGGTAAAGCTGACACAGCGGAGGGGACGAGGAGTATCAGTATCCGTGAGCAGAACCGGCCAGAGAAAAAAGCCAAGCAAGCAAAATAGAAAAAAAAATTTAAGAATTCCTTGGCCAAAATCAGACGGCAATCGGACGGGGGGCGCTGGCAAAACAACGGCAAGTTGGGGTACAAAGCAGCAGGGAAAGAACGGGCGGCAGTTGTGGTCGTAGTCGTCACGGGTGGTCTTTCGCAGGCCTGTTTTTTTCTGGATTCTGGATCTCTGTTGTGGCGAGTTGGCATTGGTGTAGAATCAAATTTAACCTCAAACCTCTTTTTTTTGGTCTTTTGCTTTTCTAGCCTTGGTGGGGTAGAGCCAGAAAGGCAACGCAAGCGCCCCGCCGAACCATCTCATTGTTTCCAGCGTGCGGGGCTCACGTGCCCAACTTCGATCAATCAAGTACACTGGCATTGCGTACACTGGCATTGCGACGAGAGCTTCACAATTGCGTCTGTTGTTTGATGCATATGTTTTGGTTGACCAAACGCCTAGGCCCTCTCGCACACACCAAAAAAAATACAAACAGGGAAATGGAGCAAAGAATGAGACAAATAAGCCAAACAGCGAGCAGAGACCAAAGACCATCTCAACCCAAGAGAAAACCAAAGAACCCCCCCCATAAAACCACTAAACAAATGTTGTCATACCCGCTTCATGTTCGCTTCTTCTTCTTCTTCGGCTGCTCTTCCTCCTCTTCGTCGTCATTGTCGTCGTCGTCCACTTCGTTGTCCACGCCGCTCTCCGCATCCGACCCGCTCCCTGAGTCGGAGCTTTCGTGGTTCGAGTCGTATTCCTCGGCCACGTCGCTCTCAGATTCCATCTGGAAGTCCTCGTCAACGCTCTCGTCATCGTCGTCAGCTGACCCGCGGTCAGCCTTGTCGCCGCCCGCCTCGTCGTCCGAGCTGCCCATATCCTGGTCGCGCAGGGCGGCCGCCATCAGCTTAATGTCCTCGTCGATCTCGTTCTTAACCCGTAGACCCTTCAGTTTGAAAAAGTCCTCCAGCGCCTTCAGATCTTCACGGTTAATGTTGCTGAATTGCGACGAGCCGGCATTTCCCTTGAGGTGCACGGTAATATCAAAGGTGGAGAGGGCCGACACGGCTCCGCCCACCCGCGAAAACGTCACGGACTGTGTCTGTTCGTACGAAATGTACGTGGCCGGCTTGGGCACGAACATGAACGCCTTCTCCAGACAATACAGGAAACCCTCGCTGGCCTTGATTGAACACTTGATACCGCATTGGTTGCGGTGCCTGTCGGGACAAGGTTAGCCATGAAACTCATAAACAAGACGAGCAAAGCGACTCGGGTACACGTACGTAGTAAAGTCGTTTGCCGGAGCAAGAACGCGCTTGTTGGCCAAGCCCCGGAAGACGTATGTCACCACCTGGTGGAGCGGCTGCTCGTAGTGCGCTTGCAGCTTGTCCTTGTACTTTGATTCCAGGTCCTCCTCGCTGAGGTTGAGGTCGAGGGTGACCTCCTCGTCGCGCTTGAACTGCATCACGACAAAAGGGTAACGCGTTTGGCCCTGCCGCAGAGGCGGGTCCAAGCCGATGCAGATCAAAAAGTGCATGTCGTCTGGCTTGGGCAGAACCATAAACTTCTTGATGGCGTCGTACTGGATCTTGTAGTCGTATGTCTTGCCACGGAGACGGAACGAAGAGTCGTACATGTCGATATCAAAACGGCCTCTGTTGGCGGATCGCGAGTCAGCATATGTCTCTGTCCAGGAAAAGGGCACATGGTGCAGAGCCAGACAAACCTCGGTGTCAGATGCAGGACATCCATAAACGTGGCAATGGTGTCGCCGGCCGACTCGCCAATCTCGGCCTTCTCAATGAGCGTGTCGTAGAAGAGCGTCACGGCATTCTTCTCCTCCTCGCCGCCGCTGCCTTCGTCGTCGCTGCCTCCTGTTTCCTTTTTCGCCGCGGCCGTCGTGCCGGGGATGTAGAAGCGCATCTCCATGAGCTGGTCCTTGCTAGCAGCGGCCTTGGCGCCCTTAATGGGCCGTTTCTTTCCGTCGTTGTTCTTGCTTGCATCGTCTTGGCTGAGCGAAAAGTCGACGGAGATTTCGTTGCGGCCTGCCAAGTTGGTATTGGAGATTTCGGCGTACGGGATCTCAAACGCCGGGCGGTTCTGCACATTGAAGACAAGCTCGCCCTTGCTAAACTCGGCCTTGCCCCAGTTCCAGCCGCGCACCGAATGCTCTTTGTTCTCGAGGTTGTGGCTATACCAGTTTTTGAAGATCTTGCCGAGACGTTCGTAATCCTGCGGAGAGGGATCAGTCCCATTAGCAATGCTGTTTCCGTCGCATCCGTGTAGGCGGCGGGAGTAGAGACACACCTCTTGCTGGAATCCATCCAACTGGATAATTCCTGACGTTCGCAGCTGTATCTTCACTTCGTAGCCCTTGGAAGCTCGACTCCACTGTGCACCACCGATGTTGCTCTGGTCCAGGGTGAAGGCCTCGCCACCGCCTGCCGGCTTCCAGCCCAAGCCGCTCTCGGCGAACCTGCACTTTCCATTTACCTTGGACAGGTCCAGGTAGATGTTGTCGAAGCTCTCACTGCAAAGGAGGGGGTGGCCCAAGAATTTGTCAGCCAGCTAGTTTTAGGTACATCTCTGTTCTGACTCTTTTTTTTTTTCTCGACTTTTTTGGATACGGTGCCAGCTTTCGAGAGCTTCGCGACGGGAGCTCTCTTTTTCGCGTTGCTCCCTTGCGGTGGTGGATAACTTACATCGCAGCCATCTTCGAGACTCGTTCAAAAGATGGCAGTATACAGAAGACGGTAGCGATGCCCCAGGCCAGGGAAGAAAGGAGGAGGTCGGGGGCGAAAGGGTGACTGGAAGACGTCGTTACTTACGTAGCTTGAGAAATTCGGGTCGCGATTGTTGGACGCGCTTTTTCGTTATAGAGGGTTCCATATTTATTCTCGCTGTGATTGGTATGTTTGCTTTCCCCATAATTTCTTCTTCTTTTTCTTTTTTCTTTTTTCTTTTTGTTTGCTTTATCATATAGTAAAAAAGTGTTTCTTCTGTGTTTCACCTTCTTCGTCGGCAAGGGACAGATCAAGAGAGGATATCGATGGGGAAATAGAAATATGCTGCGGTGGTTGATTTCTCTGTATGTCACGCGTCGGTATACGTTCTAAGTAAACAAATCTCCTAAAACAAGCATTCATGTCACCTCGTTTTTCTTGGTTTGAATTTTGCTGCTTTGCATTTGTTTTTTTCCTCGCCTTATTTCCTCTTTTTAATAACAATTGCTCTTTTTCTTCATATTTGGTCTTTTTTTTCACCTGGTTTTCCCTCCATGGTGGGTGGTATCGACGCACTTTTATTTTATTTTATTCGCTGGTGATGACGACCTAAAACAAGGCAACCAACCACGTCCGATAGAGTCCACGCCATAATCATCTACAAAGACTGCAGACTATAGGCTACAGATACTGTACGCCTGAAGCCTCGATCTACATAAGGATGCCGGTACTAAGAAAGTTACAGTAGAGGCTGAATGTTGGGTGGGGGGGGGTACATGCAAAATACCCCCAAAAATTTAAAGTTTGGCCACCAACATGATCGTCGGTAATGACCATGGTACAATCTTTTTTTGCTTCATTTCAGCAGCATGGTCCCCCCCCCAAGTTTGAACATTGCGTAGATGCGTAGGCATTGCGTAGCATTACATGACGTAGACGCACAAAAGAAAAACTATAAGTTGAGCAGCACCCTCCCACCCTTTTGCTTTTTCTCTTCTTTTCATCCTTCTTTCATTTCTATTTGTTTGCCCACCTCTGCTTCCCATCAATCCAAATCTTCACCCAAGCTTTTATTTTTCCGAGAAACAAACAACCCTCGATATCACACATCATGGAGCCTTGGTTCATGCCCAATGCGGCTACCCTCCGCAAGCCATCTCGGCCTCGGTTTAGCTACACCAACCTGGATTTCGAAACGGACATGGAATTGTTCGAAGAACCTTCTCCAACCACCAACACTACGATGGGTATGGACAATGTTGGGAACGTCAATCCCGTCACTTTGGCACCAAGCCACAATGGCCGTCATGTCTTCATCCAGTTTATCAACCAGAGCCGGGAGATGGACGCTGAGGCAGCCACTGTCGCCAACGAGGACACCAGCATGGACGCCTTTAACGACGAGACCTTTGGCACGCCAACTCCAATGATGTTCGTCTCGCCCATAAACACCGCCAGAACCACCTCCGAGGACGCCGACGCTTTCAACAACGACACGTTTAGCGCTATGACCATGGACATCGCGCAGACTGAACGGGCCGCACCTCATGAGTTGGCCACGTTCGCGATCCAAACGATGAGAATGCTCTCGGCCCTTGAAGCGGAAAGAGCGACCTTGCACAGGCGGCTAGCAATGGCGCGGGGCGCGGGAACTACGACCGGGGCTCCTGGCGACACCTTCAACGACGAGACCTTTGGCCCAGCACCCTTGCAAATCCAGGAGCAGGAGGGCGACTTCGGCATGTACGCACGCCAAACGCAAGTCTTTGCTGCCGCCACCGTCAACTTGGGGAGCGTCGGCTTGGGACGGAGGGCTCGTCCTCCCCGCCGCAAAATCACGCCAATGCCTCGCAAACTCTACCTCTTCCGGTAGAACAACACCACCGCCGACGACAGAACGGACAGATCCTTTCCGGCCAGAACACGGTCTGTGACTGCGACTCACTTTTCTACGCAGCGGCGCACACTTTTTTTTTTTAAAAAAAAAAAAACAAAAAAGCCTCTGCAGCCAGCCTCACCTCATGCGTGGCAAAAGAGGTCATGGTTCGTGAGCTCATTCTGTGCGCACGCCGCCATCGCCACTAACTGCGCGGGGTGTGCGTCAGCGCCTTGGGGTCTTCACAGCACACCCCCCCCGCTGACAACTTTCAGTGGAAGGCGCTGGAAGACTCACAGCCGATGCCCCTGCACACTCTACAAGTCGCAGGAAGCCGCGCCGCGGGCAGGTGATACCGGGAGAGTGCCCACAGAAAGTTTCCCCCAAAACACTGTGTGGCCTCTCGCCTGGGCACCGCATGCGCTTCTCGTTGATGCAGCGTGGACAAAATAAATTGGATAGTATTTTCTTCCGATCTTGGATACTTCTCATCCATTGTTTTCTTTATTTTTGGGGCGTGGTGGTTGTGGCCGCTGTCTTTGGATATTTCTGATTTTACTCCTCTACGTATTTGTTGGGTTTATTTAAGTTTGAATACCAAAATCGGTACAAAACAAGACGTGATGTGATATGCAGTTACAGTAAAACTACCAGTAAGATACAGACAGAAAACACAGATACAAAATACAGATAGCCTCTAAAACCCAACAAGATGCACGCGGGAGGAATCAAGTGCCAACCGACACTTCAGCTCCGCGCAAGGCTCAGCAGGCCGCTCACCGCGTTGCCGCGCATCGCGCTGCTCGTCAGTCGCTCGGCCGCGTGGCTGCGGTCGTGGTCGTCGTCGCCGAGGCCGTCTTCGCCTGGCTGCGGCCGCCGGCTGGGCCGCGGCGTCACCAGCCGCAGGCCCTTGCACGACAGTTCTTCTGTCTCCCGCGCGGGCTCTGCTTCCTCGTCGTCCTCCTGGCGCTGTGCCCCGTCTTCCGCATCCTCGTCTTCCGCCTCTTCCATAATGGCCGTCTCGCCGACCTGCCCACCCCCCCTACTGTCACAGCTGGCGCTGCTCTTGCTGCTGCACTCGCTGCTGCTCCGGCTGTGGTGATTGCGCCGAAGCAGTGGTTGTTGCGGCAGCTGTGGTTGCTGTGCCTGCCGCTGCAGCTGCTGGGCCCGCACCCACTTGCAGGCAAGCTCCTCGCCACTGCCGCGTCGTTCTTCCACTGCCCGGCTCGATGACGAGAACGACGGGAGCGAAAGGGGCACGCGCGAAAATGGGCTGTCGTCGTTCGCGGCGCTGCGACGCGCCACCGACGGCGGCACTACCCGCAGCTGTTCCAGCGGTACATCCACCTGGCCGGTGCGAAGCTTGTATCGAGCGAGGCCCAAGCGAAGTTTGAGAATTTCGGCTTTCTAATAAGGAAAAAGGCAAAAGTCAGTGACGTGCTGACGCGGTAGGTAGGACGGGTTAGGACTCCATACCTGTCGCGACTGCTCGCGTGTCAGGAGGACCCGCGACGCGTTGTGGACCGGCGGGGGGCCGGCCACGTCGGGCTCCGTAATGTTCGTTGTTTGGGATGGGCCGACCAGGCTGCCGGAGGAGACGTCAAGAGCAGAGGAGGGGGCCGGCGAGAACGAAGGGTACGCACTATAGGCGTGGTCCGGACGACTGATTGTTGTGGTGGTCTTTTTCCATGGTGCTGCTGTGTCTGCCGCAGGGTCGTCCTGCCCGCCACCGTTGACACCGCTGTCTTCGTTGCGTGGACGCTTCTTTGTTGCAGACGGCGTGGTGGTGGCAGCACGCGCAGAGAACGAGGAGAACGGGGATGACGACGACGGTGGTGACAGAGGGAACAGGGTCCGAGACGCGTGAACGGCGGCAGTGGCGGTGGACGGCCGGTTGCAGGTGCTCCAGTGGCTGCTGTCCGCCGACATTGTCTTTACCTGTGCTGGCGACAGCAGCACCGACGGCGACGACGCGGGCATCGTCACGTTGGCGTCGAGTGGTGCCAGGACGCGTCTCTTGATGGGTGACGCCATTGCGTGTGTTCGAAACAAGGGTAGGAGAGCGGAGAGAGAGGAGGGAGAAGAAAACGAAGAAGTGAAGAGGAAGATAAGAGGAAGAGAAGAGAGGAGGGGGAGAGGAGGAGGGAGAGAAAAAGAAGGAGGTGAGGAGGAGAAAAGAAGAAGAAGAGGAAGAAGTTCTATGAAGAGAGCGAAGTGAAGAAGAAGAAGCAATTGAGAAACCAAATGAAGACAGCTCCGGCAGGTAGGAAGAGAAGGCTTGTCTTTTCTACCTGTCTATGAAGAAGGCTTCGCGGATTCTGCAGCGTGTTTTGGTGTAAGTCGTGTCGTGGGGCCTTGGCGCCAAAGGACCGTCGCGTCGCCAAAACAGCTAGAACGGGGGGGGGGGCGCCAGCCAAGCGTGTTTCGCTGGCCCCTCCACGCAGTGTGGGTGCATTCCCTGTCCTCACGCGACGTGTTCATCCGCAAGCAACTGAATCTGAATACATAGCAAGCTGGGGAATAAATAAACACAGGAAGGAAACCCAAATCTAGCCGAAAACATAATCGCCAATAGAAGAAGCTGCATGCAAATCGCTCGTCCCGAATGCGCCAAAATAAAGCGAAACAGACCGAAAGTGCCTGGCCCAACGCCGTACACCGTCCCTGCCCATCCCGATCCACGTCATCTTTGCCCTTGGCCTGTTCACAGGCCCTTTTCATACATGCAGACCAAGGCATGCCGTCTCCTTGCTCCGGGGCCAAAAAAAAAATCTAGTCCTCCCTGCCTGTCCCGCTTCAAGGCATCACAGTGCCAAAAGAGTACAGGTTCGCGTCCAGCTCGATGTTGGTTTTGTTGAACATCTCCGTCAGATCCTTGCTACCATTCTCCAACAGAGCGCTCGAGGACATGTCGTTGAGAAACATGTTGGCAAACTGACCTGAGTCGCCATCGTCCACCATCGCCGACAATAGGAGCCCGTCGCTCGATGTCCAGTAATCCAAGCCGATGTCCAGGTGTGTGTTCTCCGAGATATCGCTTGTCGGCTCCGATGCCCAGCCGCTGTCCGTTCGCGATTCCGGCGTATCGTTGGGCGTGATCGTGTTCCGGTACACGTTCATGTCCGCGACTGCGCCACTGATTGCCGTGCTGGCTGCAAACCCAAAGGCATTCGACAGATCCTGGGGGTCCACCGTAGCCATGTCCCACGTACCGGCCGACGAGCCTGGCGCCGGCAAACCATCAGGTTCCATGTTGCCAGAAGGCATACTACCGTCCCCGATTGGCGTGGCCGCCACACTGACCCCTGGCGTGCCCCGGAACGTGTTGGCCTGCAGATTCAAAGAGGCCACCCGTGACATGGGTGTGCCCGGCGTGACTCCCTGCTTGGAAGCTGACGGCGCCATTGTAACGGCAGACAAAGCAGTCTTTCCGTTAGCTGCAGGTGCCGCGTTCTTAGCCCGGTCCTCGACCAGACCCAAAGCATCTTCCAAGATGTCCTGCACATATTTCAACGGATCGGCATAAGGCTTGATATGCTACTCTTCCACGTGCGCTTTGAGGGCCTCTTCCGTGATAAACCCGGCCGTCTTGTGGTCGCAGTTGCTCTCTGTGCAATATAAGAGAGACTTGGCCACTTGTTGTTGTTGTTGTTGTTGCTGCTGCTGCTGTTGCTGCACCGGTGTTGAAGAGGCAGACGGCATTGGCTTGGTTTCTGCGCTCGGCGTCTGCGCTGTAGCCGGGGATGATGCCGCGACTTGCGCGCTCGTCTTCCGCCGCTTCGACGCCGGAAGATGAAGGTTTTCTTGCGTAACGCTAGGTTTGCCGATGTACGAAGGTTGGCCGTGGGGAGAAGTGCCAGGCAGAGCAATTGGAGGTTGGGCCGTAGTAGGTGCCGGCGGGGGCTGCTGCCCGACCTTACTGCTCTTCCGCTTGTGCTTGTTCTGCAGTGCGCCATCTTCTTGGGCTGGTGGCTGAGGCATATTTGCTGCAGGTTGCTGCCATTGTTGTTGCAGGCTCTGCGGATCCTGGGCGGGCAATCGATTCATAGGCGTATTTCCTTGAAGCTTGGCTGATTGAGCGCGCAGTTGGTTTATGTGTTGCACAACCTCTTTCATCATTTCCAGAAGTAAATTCTGGTGCGACTCGATTTCATCCAGTGTAATGGAGAAGGAATCCTTGCGACCGGTCAACCTGTCGGCATCGAGAAACTGTTGCGAAATCCGATGCCGCTGCACCAGGGGTTAGCATACAGTATACACCATCGCTGACTGGAAGCCCCAGACAAAAAAAGCTTACCGTTCGGAAGTATTTGCGAGTTCGGCCTTCATCCCGTGTCGCCATATAAAAGCGCCCCAGCTGCTTGCCGACCTTGACCAGAAAATCGACAGTTCCCGTGATCTTCTTCCACAGCTCGTCCTTCTCCTCGGGCGTCATCGGAATATCGGGAAACTGCTCCGACTGAATATCTTGTCGTACTTCTTGGCCAATCCTACCAAGATACTGTAGGACATCCATAGATGGCTGCGAAGCGGCAATTGTGCTTTGACGCACAGCCTCTTGCTGTTCTGGGGTCATCTTGGCGAACTGCTCGGCGCTGACGTTTTGAGCACCACCTAGACGCTGTTGCTGCAGTTTCGGTTGCATCATCTGCTGTTGCTGTAGCAGTTGCTGCTTCTGTTGTTGTTGTTGCTGTTGCTGTTGTTGTTGTTGTTGTTGCTGCTGCTGCTGCTGCTGCTGCTTCTGTTGCAGCTGTTGTTGCTGCTGCTGAGGAGTAGTGGCAGATCGTTGCACAGTCGCTGCTGTAGAGTTGTCCGTATTGGCACGTTTGCGGTTGTTTGTTGCAGTGCGATTTTGCTGTGCCTGTGCTGCTGCCTTGTTACGTGCGTTAGGGCCGGTAGACGGAGCAGTCGCTGTCTGGTCTATGCCCGTTGACCCAGGACCGGAAACAGGAAGCGACGGCGCTTGACTAGCAGAACCTGGAGGAACAGGCTTCTGGGGAGACTGGTTCATCATGGGTTGGGTTACAGCGGCAGCAGCGGCAGCAGCAGCATTCGGGTTGTCAAATTGGCCCTGCTGTTGCAGTTGTAGGCGCTGTTGCAGTTGAAACTGCTGCTGCTGCTGCTGCTGTAGCATCTGTAACTGAAGTTGCTGTTGCTGATGTAGCTGCTGTGGTTGCTGTTGCGGAATGTAAGACTGGGCTAGCGGCTGTTGTTGCGAGAGTTGTAGTGGATGTTGAGCTTGTTGCATTTGCTGCAGCTGAAGTTGTTGCTGCATCTGTTCCAGCTGCTGCAATTGTTGAAGTTGCTGAGGTTGCTGCATGCCACTCATGTTGTTCTTTTGGAGTTGCTGATAATAGTTCATCGTGATCTGCTCCTGCTTCAGACGGCTGCCATAATTCCGGACGGACTCCTCCGGTGCGTTGGCTAGTTTGGGGTGGCTTTCGCGTAGCTGCGCCACTTCGACAGGTGTAAGTGTTAGCAGGTGCGCCGGAATATTAGGCATGGGCATGCTCGTCTGCATATTCGGAGGTTTGCTGCTGTTTGCCATGCCAGGAGCAGTTGGAGCGGTATTGGGCATTCGCGTTCCTTGAGCCATTGGTCGAGGCTGTTGGCCCGGCTGACCAAGCGCTCTCTTGTCAAGCATATTCTTGAACTGAAGATATTGCAATGTGAATAGCCGGTTTTTGGCTTGGTCCGTGATGTTTGTTTGTTGCAGGAGCCACGTTTTCAGGTCCTGCCATTTCTTTATGTCGGGGCCACATTTGAACTGGTTTATAACCATGGCAGGGAGCTCCATGCTGTCCATGAAAGCCTGCTGCTGCGGGCGCAGTCGTTGCTGTGGTCGCTGCTGTTGTTGAGCTGGACCGGGTTGGGCTATGCCTTGGGGCGGCATTCCCGTAATTTGCGGAGCCGGTCCCGGCTGTCCAAGTGAGCCCATTTGCTGCTCGTTGTTGACTTGCACCTGGCTCATTTGGTTTGCCCGCGCTTGTTGCAATTGTGCCTGTGCCAGAGCTGGATTGCCTTTGGCAGCCTGAAGCAAGCGTTGTTGCTGCTGTTGTTGGATCCAGTTCGCAAACTGCTCGGGCGAAAGACTGCTTAGCTTTTCTCTCTGCTCGACGGTCATGGAGTTCATGAGGTTCGCGTTAGCATTGGCCCCCATTGGCATTGCCTGGCGTTGCAAGAACCGCGGGTCATGCTGTCCCGCAAATGGAGGACCGCCTTGCACCATTTGCTTATGCGGCTGTGGTTGCTGCTGGGACTGGGCCAGTTGTTGTTGCTGAGAGTTCTGCATCTGCATTTGTTGCGGTAGTTGCCCCAAAGCGTCTGATTGGCCTGTTTGCTGGCGCACCATTGGGGTACCCATGTTACCCATTGCTGGACTCTGGTTGATGCCGGCACCGGGCTGTCCCTGAAGCTGTTTGGCACTTTGCTGGGCTCGTTGTTGCTGAGCTTGTGCGTTCATAGCCGCGACTGGGTCCAAGGCCATTGGCATACCGAAACCGGGTTGCATCTGCAGGCCGCCGCGTTGGCTTTGATTGGACCCTTGCTGAGTGTTTGGCCGGCCCTGCACTCCGGCTGCTGTGCCAGGAGGACCGCCCATGGGACCACCCATGGGCGGTTGAGGGGTGGTATTTCGACCGGGTTGGGAAGCCGCAGTATTACCGGCTTGGCTGGGATCCTGGGCCAGTAAAGCAGCTTTGTGTTGTTCACTCATAATGCTCTCCATGCCGTTGAATGGGTATTGAACGGGCTGTCCCGGCTGGGTTACAGATCCGGCTCCCATAGCAACCGGCTGCCCGGACCCGCTCATGTTCGGGGTCATGACACCAGCCGGCAAAGCCTTTTGCTGCTGAAGTTGCTGCTGCTGCTGCTGCCGCTGTTGTTGTTGTTGTTGTTGCTGCTGCTGCTGCTGCTGCTGCTGCTGCTGCTGCTGCTGCTGCTGTTGCTGCTGCTGCTGCTGTTGCTGCTGCTGCATATTCTGGGCGCGGGCCTTCGAAGACAGAATGCCGAAAGCTTGAAGCTGGTACAGGTACATGAGAACATCGTGCCCCTGCTGTTGCAAATTTCGCAGTGTTTGCGGCCCGATACGACTTTGCATGGTTGTGAGGAAGTTTCGCCGGTTGTTCTCGTCGGCGGATGCATACAGATGCTCCGCAAATTCGTTGACCTTTTTACGGTCGGTTTCTGATAGCTTGGACAAATCTGCACTAAGCGGGTTGTTGCCGCCGGCTCGGACCTGGGCGAGGTTCCTCTGCACCTGCTGTTGTTGATTCAGAGGCACCTGCACACCTGCGCCGTTGATTTGCATAGAGCCGCCGGCAACCGTCTGCTGCTGATGTTGCTGAGATAGTTGTGTTGGCTGCATAGACTGTTGCTGTTGCAAATGCTGAAAGGCCTGGGGGTTCTGGCCACCAAATGCATTGGCACGCAACTGGGTCTGCAAGGCTGGGTTTTGTGCAGCCATCATCATCTGTTGCTGCTGCTGTTGTTGCTGTTGCTGCTGCAGAAAAGCGGCCTGCTGCGCCATTTGCTGTTGATTCATTATCTCGCTTCGGAGGTTCTGTCCGTTCGCCGCACGCTTGGCATACAGTTCGCTGATCTTTTTGTTCATTTGCTGGTCGTACATAGCCTGATGGTGTTAAATTATGGTTCAAAGATAGGCAGGAAAACAAACAAAGGGTTGTTGTGGCCAGAGTTGTAAAGGAGAAGCCACCTGCCCTATCTCGCCTACAGAGATGCAACACGTGAGCTTTCTGGGTAATGGCTGCTTACTTTGTCTGGCATCTCCAGGTACGCCTTTCGTTCAAACTCGAGGCCGGCATGGAGTGCTTTGTTCCAGTCGTTACTATTATTGGCCAGAATGATGTTGGTGATACTGGAGTTGTTAGCGATGGATCAGTCGTCTCCACCCGAGGTGAGATATAAATGGTATGGGCAAAAGGGTGTGAGGCGAAAAAAAATAACTTCTGGAGCGAGAGTTTTATTTTTGCGTCTTGTAGGAACCCAAGCGTCGTGATAAATCACGAAGACCGCCCAAAGGTGACACAGGGATGGGCCGAATATATCGGGAGGGAGGGGAGAAGAGGGGCAAAAACCCGAGCAAACTTGAAAAGAGAACTAGCCGGAAAGCAGCTTACAGGGTCATCGTCTTGCCCATGCGTTCTTGTACTTGCAGACCAGCACGCCATCCGGTCAAGACCGGCATGTTTGATGCCACGAGCTGCTGGTATACTATTGTTGACAGCTGTTGTTGAATTCGCGACTGCTGCTGCTGCTGCATGGGCATCCCCATTTGTTGCTGTGAGTTCATGTTGGCAGCCATGGTCGCGAAGGAAGGCAAACACGCTGCCGCAGGTCGTGGAAAACAGGGTCGCTATTCCCAAGGAGGCGGCTAAGGGCACGGAGGCGGGCCAAGCACCGAGACGAGGCGGTCAGCGCGAAGGCTGAAGGCTTGGCTAGGATCTAACCAAGGCCGCCGTGCTTTGGAAGAGAGCCACCGCGAGGGAATCTGCCGCAAGAGTAGAATTGGGCCCAATAAGCCTAGCATCCAAAATGTGTGTAAGCTTGAGTGGAGACGGGTGCATGCTTAATCTCGTGAGATGCAGGAAACACTATCTGGGTCGGAGGAAACCCCGAGTATGGAGTACCAGACAGAAGAAAGGAGAGCTCAGAAAGGTGGACGTACCGAGGAAAGCCCCCGAAGAAAAGGCGATTGGGAAAGAGTGGTCTCGCCCACCGATCGGTAATTTCGTCGAACCGACACGTAGGCTTCGCCAAAAATATAAATAAAATGGACTAAGAAGAGGAATGAAGAAAACAACGACACAACGACACAACGACAACCGAAACGGTTCGTTGGTTAGACCGGCGTCGTCTGTTTGTTCATCTGCCGATAGGTCGTGGAGGGAACACCTGAAAGGGGTTGTTGGCGGGTACGCAATACGAAGACGCGGCGCGAAAAAAAAGGAAGCGGTCGACGGGGGCTTGGAAGTGAGACGACGTCGAACAGCGTAAATCGAACAAAGGAATCGGCGCAAAGGCGGCGCGAGTGTCGTATAGGGACAGGAGTTTAGGAGGCGGTGAAGGAGAGAAGTCGAGTAGCAATTGCGTGAGTCGTCGCGAGGCGGTCGCGGGCAACGGTCGCGAATGTTGCTGGTTTCTAGCACAACGGTCGGAGGTTGTGGAAGTGTGGGAGAGCGCGTTATTGTGTCCGGGCGTCGTCTTCGTCGTCTCTGGAGGGGGGGAGGCGAGTATGTGGGAGGGAGAGGATGGCGACGAGAGGAAACGACGTCGTCGACGTAAAGGGCGGTTGCGCTTTGTGAGGTGAGAAAAACAGGAGCAGGGAAGGCGGAAAACTGGGGGGGGGGGGGGGGGGGGCGGCGAGAGGAAGCAACGATGGGCGATGGAGACGGGACTTTGCAAGGGGTGGTGTGGATAGCCTGTGCGCGACACTGATTGGAGACAACTAATGGTTTGGGAGCATGGAGTACGGAGTACAAGCAGCGGTGGGCCCAGCATATAGTTAGCACGATACACGAACAAAATATATTCTACGCGGACTGTCTGCAATACGCGTACTCGTAGGCTTGGATAGCATGGCACATGACATATGAGGCAGAGGAAGGAAAGAATGCAGCAAAATTTTTGTAGTTGGCCGTGCGAGAACAACCCAGAAACCAGCAAAAGAAAGGAACTGTGTCACGCTGTTATGCCATTTCGGCACAAACCTAGCGTACTAGGCAAATACGAGTAGGGCTACGATACAAGTGTAAGGCGCTGGCGGAGGGGTGTCGGCGGATGCGCAGGTGCGGGCAGAGGAAATACTGTACTATTGTCGACGACACGACACAGGGCGGTTAGTTGACGAGGTGTGAGGATCACTGCACCTGACTAGAAGGGTGCCAGGCAGGGAAGTGCCGAAAATTGGAAGCGAGGACAAGGGCAAGGAAGGAGAGAATACGATATAAATAGAAGAAAAACAAGCGAGGAAAGCGTCTGCGTATCTTACTCGTATGTTATGCGTGGAAATGTCTACTTTCCAGGAGGAAAAAAAAGAAATAAACGATCAAGAACCGCGCCAACCGGTGAAACTAAGCCAGGTTACGGAGTACGCATGTATTAATACTACGGGAAGGCCCCCTTGGGAGAACGGTGCATCCGCTGGCGCCGTTTTTCCCAGAGCCAAGTATCGTAATGCCGTAATATTGCTATTCTTTGTCCTTTTTGGCGTTTTTTTTCTCTCTTGGCGACAGGCGACAGGCGACAGGCGTCAAATCGAGGCAAGCCATCGAGTTACGAACAGCGGCAGACACGAGGGAGATTTGACATAACAAAAAAAACACATCCGCGGCCTGGGGGGTGTAGAGGTCAACTCCAAGTCATTGTTTTGTCGTTTTATCGTTATACGCCGTAGGGTGTGGCAGGGTGAGCAGGGGGGCTTGCGGTAAGATACTCGTTGGATACCGATTGGGACACAGGTTGCATTGTGCGTCCTCGTTGGGAAAAATACGTATCGGAAGAAAAAAGAAGAAAAAAAAAAGGAGAACAGAACAGAATGACTGTGAATTGTATTTCATGCCGATGATGCTACGCCCTCCCTCTCTCCCTTGACTAGGAGGTCGACCATGTTTAAATCTCTCCGAGGATGCAAGGGAAACAAAGGAAATGAAAGGCCCTAGTCACCCAATACAGCGCGTAAGATACGGAGTACGAGTATCTTACGAGTAAGTAAGATACACAAAGAAGAGTGCTGTTGACAGCAGTGGACAAGGGTCCCTTGCCGCGACGCACCTCCCACGACAGCTTGTCGTTTTTGTCGTTTTCGCATTGATTTTGCATCGATTTTGTGTCGTTTTCGCCGGACTAAGGGCACGAAACCACCATGGCAGACACACGCGAGCTCTGACGCTGTTCGTCCATGGCGGGCGGCGCATATTTATTTGCGTACCAAGGCACGCGCGTAAGATTGCGCAGCGCAGCAGAACACGAACAAGAGACGGTGCCATCTTGCGGCAAGACAGCCCCACATCGCCAGGAGGGATCCTCGCCGGCCCCATGCAGATTTTCTAAGTAAGTACTGCGTATTACGGGTACGGAGTACATGCCGAGGGGACGGCACCACTAATACTGTAAAGTCGTTGGCACTCCCAGTCGAATCGCGGCCTTTTTTGTATGTCTCCTTTCGCTTTGGGACTTTCCGAACTAGCAGAGAAAGGCTCTGCGACGCCCAGTTTTCGTAGCACCGAGGGGGGAAACAGCTGAATCCCCCCCGCCAGGAAAGATAAGAAACCAGAGACAAGAAAGGCTCTGCCATATTTCCGTCCGTGTCTTTAGGCTTTCTCCGCCATCATGCCCAACCCCGCGGCCTTCTTGGGCAGCATCCCCCCTCCTCTTGGGTCAGCAGGCGACCAAGCAAACCAATGAGGCTTCTCGGGGTTTTCTTTGATCGTTTTTACTCGTGCAAGCGTTGGCACAGCGAGTCCGGGAGATGCGACGTCGAGCCAGTAGCTGTTGTCGCCCGATTCTCAGCCCGGCGCCACCCCCCGTCACTCAGCCCAATACGCTAATTGACTCGCAAGATGGTGGCTATCAGAGCGACAATCCTCCGTACGTGCCCCTGATCTTTAACACGTGACCTTTCACCGCTTTAGCCAGTGCCACTTCTCCCCGGATCTGCAGCAACCCCTCTTCGAACGTCCGACTCCGAATCCCGTGATCCCCCACGCACAGCACCGACGAACGCCCTTTCCTTTCTCTAGATGCTGCCGAGGTTGAACAGAGCGCTCTCTCCCGCAGCCAAACGAGTTCTCTCAACGTCCATGCGTACCGTCTCGCCCCATACCGGCTTGCCGTCTGCGACCACAACAGCTTCTGCTTCATCAGCTTCCCCGGAGCATCCTCTGCCTCTGCATTCTCGCATCCAACACGCGGCCGCGTCCACCATGGCGTCGTCCACGCAGCCACCCACGTCGGCCTTGGAGTTTCTCGACTTTTTGAACGAGTCGCCTACTCGTACGTGAGAGGGGGAGTGCCGGGTCTGCGGGATCGAAAGACGGCTTGGCTTGGGCTAACACATACGCAGCCTACCATGCCGTCACTGCCTCGGCCCAGCGCCTCGAGGCAGCCGGCTTTGAGCGCATCCGGGAGCGCGACGACTGGACCGCTACCCTGAAGCCCGGCGGCAAGTACTACCTTACGCGCAACGGGTCGTCGGTCGTGGCCTTTGCCATTGGCGCGCGCTGGCAGCCGGGCAACCCGGTCGCCATTGTCGGCGCCCACACCGACTCGCCCTGTCTGCGCATCAAGCCCGCCAGCCGCCAGGAACAGGCCGGCTTTCTGCAGGTCGGTGTCGAGACGTACGGTGGCGGCATCTGGCACAGCTGGTTCGACCGCGACCTGGGCGTCGCCGGCCGCCTGATGGTCCGCGAGCCTGGCCCGAACGGCGAGGACGTCGTGCAGCCCCGCCTCGTCCAGGTCAAGCGCCCGATCCTGCGCATTCCCACCCTTGCCATCCACCTCGACCGCTCGTCCGAGTTCAACCCCAACAAGGAGACCGAGCTGCGCCCCATTGCTGGCCTGGCCGCCGCCGCGCTCAACCAGCCAGTGCCGGCGGACGACGGCGCAGCCGGGGAAGACGACGATGCGGCTGCCCCTCTCGCCCCCATGGGGACGCGCCACCACCCCGCGCTCCTGGCCGCCGTTGCCGCCGAGTCCGGCGTCCGGCCCGAGCAGATTGTCGACTTTGAGCTCGTCCTCTACGACACGCAAAGGGCCTGCTTCGGCGGGCTGCGCAACGAGCTCGTCTTCTCGGCCCGCCTCGACAACCTCGGCATGACCTTCTGCAGCGTCATGGGCCTGATCGCCTCCGTGGCCGGCGGGCCCGCCAGCCTGGCCGACGAGACGGCCATCCGGCTGATCAGCTGCTTCGACCACGAGGAGATCGGCTCGCTGTCGGCTCAGGGCGCCAACTCCAACCTGCTGCCCTCGGTGCTGCAGCGTCTCTCGACAGTGCCCGGGACTGGGTCTTCTTCCGCAGCCGGCGACGCGTCTGCCTTTGAGCGCACCTGCGCCGCGTCCTTTCTGGTGTCGGCCGACATGGCGCACTCCGTCCACCCCAACTACACGGCCAAGTACGAGCGCAACCACTACCCGCTCATCAACAAGGGCACCGTGCTCAAAATCAACGCCAACCAGCGCTACGCCACCAACTCGCCCGGCATCGTCCTGCTGCAGGAGACGGCGCGCTCCGCCGGCGTTCCGCTGCAGCTCTTTGTCGTCCGCAACGACTCGTCGTGTGGCAGCACCATCGGGCCCATGCTGTCAGCCAAGCTGGGCATCCGCACCCTCGACCTGGGCAACCCCCAGCTGAGCATGCACAGCATCCGTGAGACCGGCGGCGTGCACGACGTCGAGTACAGCATCAAGCTGTTCGCCACCTTCTTCCAGCAGTACTCGAAGCTCGAGGCGAAGATTCTTGTCGACTGAAGTGGTGGTAGTCAAGCATGCTTTAGTAACAGCGAACGACCCAGGGACATGGATAAATCATCATAGATATTGTAGCAGCCAACACATGGTTGTGTCACTGGCCTAGACGCTTCTGCGGCCGATGCTCCTCCCAAACCGCCCTCGCCCGCTGGTGAACCGCATCCGGGTCGATGTGCAAGCGCAGACGCATTTCCACCATCTGGCTGACAATCGCCCGCAGTTCGGCCGCCGTCAGGTTCTGCCGGCGGGCTGACGTCGTCTCCGTTGTCGCCATGGCCAACGGCGACGAAAGCGCGCCAAAGCCTTCTAGATACACCGCCTTGGACCACGGACACGCACGCACCGCCCGGTAGTACAGCGCCTTCGCCAGCATCAGCAGTTTCTTGTCCGTGACCACCTTCCGCGGGCCCGTCCCGCCTCCGTCGCTTCTCCTTCGTCCCTTCTTGCCGTCGGTCGCAACTGTCGCAGACACCGTCACAATCGCCGCCATGGCCTCCGCCACGGTCAAGCGTACGTAGGCCCGCCACAGTTGCGCGCTGCCCTGGCACAGCACATCCTGGGCTCTGGGTCCACCACCAAGCGCTCGCTCAAAGGCGGCCCGCGCCGCGTGGCGACTCGGCCCGGATTGCTGGTCTGCTCCCGCCTGGCGCGCCTGCTGCAGCGCCAGCCGGATCACAAACGCACGGCTGCTTGGGCAATCCTGGCCCGGTACCAGAACGACGCCGTCCAGGATTTGCTGCAGCGGGTCATCGGGCCGCATCCGCGACAGGCCCGACACGGCAGCCGGGTCGATCCAGGCAAACAGGCGCAGGAAGAGCCCGTTTCGCGGGAAGAGCGTGACATAGCGCTGCAGCGGTGCTTGGAGGTCCGCGGGCCGATACGGTCCTCTGCGGGCGTGAAGCAGTACGATCCGGGCGGTCCCTTGGAGGAAGCGCTCGTGCGAAGAAGAGGAGCCAAGGCTGCGTGCCTGCAGCTCGTTCGAAAAGACCACAGCCGCCGCCAAGGCAGCACCCACGTCGCCTCTGGCGGGACGCTCTGCGTGTTGCGACGACGGCACCGTTTCCAAGTACGCAAGCATCACATAGGACTGCGCAAAGAGTGTGGCACGGTCCACCTGGCCTGCAGAAAGGCTATAGTCCATGCCAGTGCGTAGCGTATGGCGTGCTCGGAGCAGCTGTGCCGGAGACAGCGCAGGACTGTCTGCCTCTTGTCGTTCGGCTGTGGATTCCGAACTGGCCTTCCTCCCCTCATCCAACACAAGGCGGCGGAGTGCCTCGTGCAGCTGGAAGGCCTCTATTTCAACCCAAGCCCACGTCTGGCGAAGAGACAACTCTGCCTCTACATCTCGCGTGCTAGCCGCTGCAGAGGCCAAGACAGACCGCGCGACGTCGACATGGCCCAGCGACGCTTCCGCCAGAGCGTAGGCATTGTAAAGAAAGGTGTCAGAGAGGTACTGCTTTAATAGGATGCGTGCGGTCTTTTTCAAGCCCGCCGGATCAATGGCTGCATCCACGGCAAGACTGTAGAGCGCCATTTCGCCCACGCCAAAGGAGCGGACTAGCTGCCGCAGGACATTCGCAACCCATCGCGGCGGAACTGGTGTGCTGTCTATGCCATCGTCGACAGTGGACTGGAGCCAGCGCGGCAGATACCGAAACCAGCCGGGTTGAGGAAAGAGTAGGTCCGCTGTGACGGCAATCTGGCTTCCATCACACCCGAAATCCGGGGGCTGCCTACCCCCGGATGCAATTTTATCGCTGCTGTCGCGTTTTGGCATGTTGTTTTCGTCGTCTTCTGTAGTCAAGCAGACCACAGCAAGAAACGGATCGCTACGAGCCATTTCGATCCAACTACCAACGCCAAAGGCCGGTGGGAGTTGGCAAAAAAGCAAGAACGCGTCGAACAAAAACGGCTGCAGCGCTGGCAGGATAGCAGGCGGGATGGTGAACAGCAGACTCTTGATGTCTCCAAACATGACAACACGGAACACATCTTCGTAACCATCATCGTCCACCTCGTCTCCGACGCGCGCCGGCAGCGTTGCCAAAGCACCCCGTCGGCACTCAGCTGCAGCCCATGCACTATAGAGAGGTGTGTATTCGTCGAGGTCGGCGGCTTCGCTCATCTCAGCACGGCAGTCCCGTACTATCTTGGCCACGTCGATTGTCGGGAGTGTCTGGCACGGCGGAATGAATGCGTCTAGGTCCATATCATCCGTGGCCTGTTCAGGCCGCGCTCTGGCTGCAAAACTGCGCCAGCCCTGGGCCTTGTCATCACCAATGCGTGGTGCCTCGCTGTCCCAGAACGCTTCGAAACTGCTGCCCTCTGGCTGGCCAGAAACATCCTGGGCAGGGCGGGCAAACGTTACCTCGAACAGGGCCTGCCAGGCCGCCGTGGCTCTGTCGCAGAAACCGGCATCGTAGAGGAGACGTGTGGTGCGCAGGAAGACGTAGACCATCTGTGCATAGAGATCCGAGCAATCGGCCGCTGGCTGCTGTGTTGCCTCTGCCTTTTTTTCCAAGAGACGAAGCCGCTTGCAGCAAAACTCCACGAGATGGTCCATGTTGAAGGAGAGCAGACTGGTCATCTCGTAGTCCAGGCGCGCCCTCCATACCGCAAAGCTAGCATTGCTGCGTTCGGTCAGGTCAGCCCATCGCTTTGCGATCCGCTCCCGCGACCAGACCTTGGGAGCCTCGCGCAGAAGCGCGAGTTGAAGGCGATCGCGATCTTCTGGAAGCTTCACCTGGCGCAGTGCCGACTCGAAAATAGAAAGTTTGACCGCAGAAATGGCCGCCTCCTGGCTGGTTGTCTGTGGCCCGGTGTCTGGGGTGAAGAGGCCAACGGCCGCCAAGTTCTCGTCGCCTGTACTGCCCAGCAGCCGCGCCTGGTCCTCCTGCAAGTCGGCAAGGGCTAGCCAGGCGCTGACATCTCCAGGGTGGTCGCGGATCTGGCGTGAGAGCTGGGATAATCTTTGTTTGGTCGCTTCTAGTACTGAGTGATCGGCAACAAAGTCGATGGCGTCGTCCTCGTCCGTCTCGCCGTTTTCGTTGCTCGAGCCACTCGATCTGTCTGACGAAGAGTCCGAAGATGACAGTGTCGACAGCGGCCAGCCACGGCTCTTGCCACCGTCATGCTCCGAGTCGGTGTCAGAGCCGCGATTTCGCTTTCGCTTTCGCTGCGAGCTCACTGGTACAAAATCTTCGGGTTGGGATGCAGCACCCGCGTCGTCTGATGCTCCTCCTTTTTCTGGCACTGCCCTCAGTACAGCACGAGCCTTCTTGCCGGCGGGCTGGTCGGACCCATGCAATATACGCCACACTAGGGGATGGCTACCATCGCTCAGGACAGACCCTGCCGTGGTATCAAAGCGCGGTACGGCAGAAAACGACTCCTTAATGCCATCCAGGCGAAACGCATGCTGCTGGTCAGATCCCAGAATGGCCCGTCCGTTGAACAGGCGGTAGTAGGCCGGAATGCTGGCGCGGTCGTTGGTGCCGTACTGTCGGATGAGCGGGTCGCCGCGCGTGTCCAGGGTGTAGGGCGCTTCGGTATCGTTGCTGACAGCGTTTTGTTTGAGGTCCTTGTCGCGGCTGTCGTGCCTGAGTCTGCTTTTGTCTGCGCGGCTGTGCCGCTCTCTGTGCCGGTCTCCGTCTCTGTGTTTGTCCTGGTGTCGGTCCTGGTCTCTGGCGCGGTCACGGCCCTCAGGGACCCGCCCCCTCTCCCTACTTCTATCTGGGTGGCGGTGCTTGTGGCTGTTATCGTGGTCGTGGCGCCGCGAGCTGCGATGCTCGTCTTCTCGATGGTGTCGGCGGTGCTGGTGCTCGTGCCCATCCAGATGCTGGTCCTGTCGCTCGTCTGTCCCGTGCCCATACCCAGAATGGCGATGGGCGCCATGCTCGTGTCGATTGCGGCGGTCGCGGTGGCCGTGACGCTTGCTCTGGGCATCGTCACCGTCGTCTGCCCGCGTCCGAGTCTCTCGGTGCGCGTACGACGCCATGGTCGCGCCTTGCTTCCATGGAAACAGGTCTCCACAGGGAAGCAATAGGCGGCAGGCACTGCTCGCGCACCTGCTTCATCTACGGAGTACGCTAAGCCCGCATGGCCCCACCATCTACATCCTCATTCGCTCGTTTTTTTTCGGCGAAGAGCATGGCTCTGGCAAACCATCACGCACATTGCCTCGATACCGACTAGCTGGTAAGAAGGACCATTTGGCTGCGTAGCATTTAGTTGCTCTGCTTTTCTCTGATTGGTTGAGTAGCGAGGATTGATCACCGCCCTCATAGACGGTCTTCTTCCTGTCTCCGGCCTCCAAGCCGTTACTCTGCAATCCCATGGTTGCTTCCGGTATCCGGTCGAGTACCCTGTCTCAGCCACGTGTTTGATTTTTTTTGGAGAGCAAAGGTTACGGTGGATGATGGCAATATACCGCCTTCGACTGCAATGAGCCCCGCCTATACCCGTGGCCTATTCCTGCGTGCCGTCAAAATGATATCGCATGCAGTGACTCAGTGGGAGCTCATTGGACAAAGAACTGTTTACAAGGGAGAGAAGTGCGGCAACCCTTGGCGTTCCGTCGGGGTCGGTTGTTGTATTCCCTGATACAGTGTGGACTCTTGAGGCCAGACAACAACACAAACTCTCACGTACGGCCATAGATACTGGAAAGCACGGGATCCCGTCCGCTCTCCCCTAGTTAAACCAGTAATCGGCGGATTAGTAGTTGGGTCGGTGACGACCAGCGAATACCCGCTGCTGTACGTTTTTTTTGTGAGTTGTTAAAAGTCAACTCAAACTTTTTTCTTTTTCGAAACAAGACAGTTGACAACTTTAATCCGACGGAGTATATCACCGTTTTCGTCCGGAAATTGTAACGAATACAACGTAAAGAAAGCCCTTGTGCCAAGTGATTGTCAAGTGATTGTCAAGTGATTGTCAAGTGATTGTCAAAAACGGGTCACGTGGAAGCAAAATCGTATTGGACCAATAGGACATTGTTATAGTCATACTATCTGTCTTTTTCCTTTTATCTACGGGTAGCTTCCCCGTCCGTGCGTCCTTCAAAAGACCGTATACGACGTCGCAAACCTCTTTCCTAATTAGGAAGGCGCATAGAACGTGCTAGTCCCACGGTGGACCACGAAGAGGCGACGGTTTGGTCGTCCATTGTGGGTGCGTAATACGCGCAGCGCAAATTACGCGAGGATTCTGGCCACGTTTTGGCATGTTGCTCCTTCCTCTTTTTCCTCTCTCCCCGCCACGCACCTTCCCAGCTAGTTGTCATTTCAGGATGCAAGGTCGTAACTTCAGCAAAACTGTTCACGGGCTACCGAGGCCTTGCCCGTGAAAAGAAGGAACAAATACGAGTCGGACGTGCGGCTACGGGGAAGGGAAGGAGGGGGCCAAAAAGATAAAGCAGATAGGAAGAGAAGAAAGGGATGCGGCCGTCGTCTTCTCCAGTGTGCGAGGAGAAGTATTTTGCCCCCAGAAAGCTACAGCATCGGCGCACGGAGGGCCTCCGAAGGATCCGTGCGGCCTGGGGTGCGCGATGGGTGCTCCACAGCTGCACTCGAAACGGGAGGGTATCGCATACGAGAAATGCGACTCTGTAATACTGTTCAGAGAGATAAGGACAGGGAACGCGCGCTTACATGCAGGATGCGACCCAGCCTCACTCGTGATCGCCGGTGGCGCGAAGGTCCTTTTATCACGCAGTGCGCTTTCTTGGAACGCAACGTCAGACGGAGCATTGGCCTCAGTAAGATACACCCTTTCTGGCTCTGCCTATCTATCCTGCGAAAGACGGGAATAGCCTGGGCAAAAGGACAAACAAAAGGACAAAAATAGCCCAAAACTTTATTTGCTGCTTATTGCGTAAGACGTATTTATCTCGTCGCCCATTTGTCGCGCCTCCTCTCTCCCCTCGTTATCGGTGCCCCTATGTGAAGAACCAACTGCCGTTTTGGTGAACGATCTGCGATGAAAGAAGTGGGTACGCGTCGACGAATATAAGTACTCCGTAGCGTAATAGGCTACGCCTCCCGCCCTCTAGTGTCCCAGAATTCCCTCTGTAAGATATCTTACAGGGGATATCTTGGCAAAACGCCGGCAGGTCGTATGGACTAAATACCTATTCAGGAAGGTGACGAAAGAGCTTAATTCCTTCTTTTTGGAGATTTTTTTCCCTGCTGATTTTAGGTCTCACCCTGTAGTGTGGTCATGATGGCGCAAAATCCAACAGAATAGGAAGACTCCTCCGACGCTCTGTCACCGAAAAAAGGGGGATGCAAATTCTTGGCAGATCGTTGACGGAGGACGGTAGACGTGGCCCCCTTGCCACCCAGGGGAACAACAACATCAAAACGTATAGAAGAAAGAGCACGTTAAGTTAGCCGTTAGTAGCACCCACGGCTACGCCGACCGAACCACGGGGGGACGCACTTATCACGCCAGTGAGCAGTGAGACGAGGGGGGGGGGAGACAGCCCGCCCCCCCAAGGGCCGATGATTTTGCGCGAGGGCACTATCAGCTGCTTATTTTTCTACACGCCACAACCGACGCCTTCCTTTTTTTCTTTAGAGCTGGGGGGCTAGCGCGTATCTCGCCCGTGGTGACCGCCCTGTCCATCGTCTCATCGACCCGGCCTGCCTCTCTGGGCGTGCAGAACGGAGTAGGCATTTTCCCGTCTGTGGTCCCGGCCTTGTTGATTACAGGCTCGTAATGCTTGTTCGCACCTTCCCGTCCCCGCCCCCCCTCTTTCTATTTATTGCCCAGATATTCTGCCCGCCTCTTTCCCCCCCTTGGGGTCAGACAAGTCCTTTAAAGGAGGAAAGAACCCCTCCTCCCGTCGCGCTTTCTTTTTTTTCTTTTTTTTTTTTTTCTCTGTCGCCTGTCCTTTCCGCACACAGACACAGATACCCACATAGACAGAAACCACGACGTCTGCGCCATGGTTGGTTTCAACTTCCGCAGACGGCGCGAGCCGGAGGACGTCATGCCCGAGATTGTGGCTTCCGATTCCTCCGGCGGCGGCGTCGCCACCGGCAACGACGACGCGCTCAACACGCTCAAGCAGTTCAAGCGCATGCACCGCCTCGACCCCAACCTGCCCATCGAGGAGGTCAACGACATCGACAATGTGCTCGATACCGGCAACGCTGAGAAGGGCATCGCCGTCGAGCAGGTTATCATCGAGGACAACTCGCCCTACCCCGAGGTGCGCGCGTCGGTCCGCAACTACGATGTCGACCTTCCGTGCAACACCATCCGTGCTTGGACCATCGGCCTGATCCTATGCACGGTCGGCTCCGGCATCAACATGCTGTTCTCGCTGCGCAACCCGTCCGTGTCGGTCACGACCTATGTCATCCAGCTGGTCGCCTACCCCATCGGCCTGCTGTGGGATCTGATCTTCCCCGACCGCGTGTGGAACGTGTTTGGCGTCAAGTTCAATCTGAAGCCGGGCCCGTTCAACTTTAAGGAGCACGTGATTATTGTTGTCATGTCCAATGTAGGCTCCTTTCCATTCTTCGCTTCTCTCTTTCCGCCGCGCTCTTCGCTGACTCCCAGGCTGCCTATGGTGGTGGTGTTCTCTACGCAACCGATGTCATCATTGCCCAACAGGTCTGGTACAAGCAGTACCTCGGCTGGGGCTGGCAGATCCTGTTCGGTATCACCACGCTCTGCACAGGCTACGGTCTTGCCGGCCTGGGCCGCCGCTTCCTCGTGTGGCCTGCTGCGATGATCTGGCCCAGCGACCTGGTCAACGCTACTCTCTTCTACACCCTACATGACCACTCCAAGTCCGACCCGGCCAAAACCAACGGCTGGACCATTGGTCGCTACCGGTGGTTCCTCATCGTTTTCGTCAGCGGCTTTGTGTGGTACTGGTTCCCTGGTTGGATCTTCCAGGGCCTCAGCTGGTTCTGCTGGCTCACCTGGATCTGGCCCAAGAGCAAGGTTGTTAACCAGGTCTTTGGCGGCTTGTCCGGCTACGGCTTGCTGCCCATGACCCTTGACTGGACCGTCATCTCGGGCTACCTGCTGTCCCCCATGATCCCGCCCTTCCACTCCATTGCCAACCAGATGGCCGGCGTGCTCTTCTTCTTCCTCATTGTGTCGTCTGGCCTGCACTTCAGCAACACCTGGTATAGCGGCCACCTGCCCGTGTCGAGCACCGGTTCGTTCAACAACCTGGGCAAGAAATACGACGTCCTGCAGATCCTCAACGACAACTACGAGTTTGATGAGGCCAAGTACAAGGCCTACTCGCCGCTGTACCTGTCCACTCAGTTTGTTCTGAGCTACGGCCTGTCCTTTGCGACCGTCTCCGCTGTCATTGTGCACGTCATCCTGTACCACGGCAGCGAGATCATGACGCAGCTGCGCCTGGCCCGCAACCAGGAGGACGACGTGCACATGCGCCTGATGAAGAAGTACCGTGACGCTGAGGACTGGTGGTACCTCGCGCTGTTCGTCATTATGATCGGTATCTCGTTCGGCGTCGTCTGCGGCTGGGACACCGGTTTCCCCTGGTGGGGTTACATTGTGTGCATGATCCTGCCGCTGATCTGGACCATTCCCGTCGGCGTCGTGCAGGCCGTGACGAATTTACAGATCGGCCTCAACGTGCTGACCGAGTTCATTGTCGGTTACATGATCCCTGGCCGCCCGCTGGCCATGATGATGTTCAAGAACTACGGCTACCTGTGCATGTCGCAGGCCCTGTACTTCTCGCAGGATCTGAAGCTGGGCCACTACATGAAGGTGCCGCCGCGGACCA
Organism: Ceratocystiopsis brevicomis; assembly: GCA_002778105.1. Classification (NCBI taxonomy): domain Eukaryota; kingdom Fungi; phylum Ascomycota; class Sordariomycetes; order Ophiostomatales; family Ophiostomataceae; genus Ceratocystiopsis; species Ceratocystiopsis brevicomis. The sequence goes on from PCDN01000003.1 coordinate 2,226,372, forward strand.
TGTTCTTCTCGCAGCTGACGGCCTCGGTCTGGTCGGCCATTGTGCAGATTGCCGTCATGAATTGGGCTCTGGGCAGCATCGACGGCGTGTGCAGCGACGACCAGAAGAACAACTACACGTGCGCCAGCGCCCACACCTTCTTTACGGCGTCCGTCATCTGGGGTGCCATCGGTCCCAAGCGCCTGTTCAGTTCGGGTGCCCTGTACGTCAACTTGCAGTGGTTCTGGCTGGTCGGCGCCGTCACGCCCGTTATCTGCTGGCTGCTGGCCCGCCGCTACCCCAAGTCGATCTGGCGCTACGTCAACGCGCCGCTGCTGTTTGGTGGCTCCGGCATGATCCCCCCTGCTACTGTTTACATCTACCTGTGCTGGGGCACTGTCGGTACCTTCTTCGGATGGTTCGTCAGACGCCGCTGGAACGGCTGGTGGCTGCAGTACAATTACGTCACGTCGGCGGCCCTCGACTGCGGCCTGCTTATTTCAACGCTCCTCATTTTCTTTACCCTGTACCTGACGAACGCCACTGCGCCGAAGTGGTACGGCAACGTCGGGGCCCTGGATACACTCGATATGGCTTCCAAGGCCATAAACCTGCCGCTTGCCGAAGGCGAGACCTTTGGTCCGACTACGTGGGCGTAAGGAGGAGGCGTGACGATGTGTTCTCTCCCTGCTTGCTCTTTTCTTTTCCTCCCTTCTGGTATCTTGTCCCGTTTCTTCTTTTGCTTCGTCTGCCCTAGGAAGACGCATACGGCCACATCTATGACCTGAGTCTAGCTGTCTTGTTTCTTTTTTTCCCTCTCCCCTGTTCCTACGAAACTCCGTAAAGCCCAAACCTTTTGTTTTTTTCTTTGGAAAAAGCAACCCGACCAATCACATAATACAACAGAAGAATAGTGTCAAAATATGTTACCATATCCCAATATATATATATATATATGTATACCTCTAGATCATTCTATATGCAAATCTTCTAGCTTCTCTCAGCCATCAAGTCCGAGCCGCTCCAGCAGGCTGTCGATCTTGCCCAGCAGAATCTCGTAGTTGAGGGCATCCGAGACAAACTCGTCCTCCACCACGGTACCGTCCAGCGTGCGCAACACGTTGGTGGCCCCTGTCTCTGGCCCCAGCCCTGGTCCTGGCCCGGCCTTGTCGTCTTCTGCCGCTTCCCTCTCGCCCCGCTCCTCTTCAATGTCAGACAGCGCCACGTCTTCGAAGCGCAGCCGGAAGCGCTCCGACAGGTAGTAGCGGATGTCGTCGACCAGCTCGATCGAGTCCGTCTCGTGGCGCTTATGGATGCGGGACGCGCTCTCGCGCACCAGGTCGGCAAACGCTGGCAGATTGATGTGGTGCTCCAGGCGCTGGGCCAGGAAGCGGGCGCCGAACTCCTCGAGACGCTGAACGCGCAGGTCCCACGCGGCGTGCATGACATTGTAAATGTCGATTTCGTAGTCGTCATCGTCGTTTTCGCCGTCGGCTTTGTTGCCGTCCTTGCCGCCCTTGCCGTCCTCCTCGCCCTTTTCTACTGCGTCGTCGTCGCCGTCGCGCGTCGGGTCGTTCAGCACGTGGCGGCTGCCGTTGCCAAGCGTGCTGAGGGCGACAGCGGCGCGGGTCTTGAGCTTGTCGAGGAAGAGCATGTCGGCAGTGTAGAGCACGCCGAGGGCGAGGTGCAGCGGGATGTTGGCCGTCTCGGTGTAGAGGAAGGCCAGGACGATCTCGAGCACGGCGGGGCTGCAGTCGAGGCGGACGATGCGCAGGTGGTCGGACGCTTGCGCCTCGAGGAAGGCACTCGAGAACATGGTGGCAAAATAGCCGGAGCGCAGGAGCATGGCCTTGTGTGCCGGGTACAAGACGGAGCGGCGGGTGGCGGGCGGCTGCGCCGGTCCAATGGGTATGGTGTTCTCTCCCTGGCCCCCTGTGCGCCTTGCCCTTTCGCCTTCCCTGATCGCCTTCTCGTCCCCGTCCCCGTCCTCGTCCTCCTCTTCCTCCCCCTCGTCGGCGCACAGCAGGCAGTCGGCAAAGATAAAGTTGCCGCAGCGCCACTTAACGTCGTTGACCTTGGACGTGTCGACGACCATCTTGTTGCCGAGGATGTGCTGTTGGAAGAAGGCGGTGACCTGGCGCTGCGCGCGGGCGACCTCATCCTCGTAGCGCTGGCGCGCCAGGCGGCGGTCGTGGCCGGCCAGGATGGCCTCCCACAGGTGGTCGACCTCGAGCTTCTTGCTGATGCGGTCAATGGCACCAAAGACCGCCTCGTGCTCGTCGTCGTTGTCGGCGTCATCGAGGGTTTTGGCAACGCGGTCGGCGGCGCCGTCGTCGAGGTAGAGGTAGTGCAAGACGAAGCGGAAAGCGGCGGCGGGCACGTGGCTCGACAGGCGCCAGGCGTCCATGTCCGGGGCGGCGGCCAGCTTGCGGCCGAAGTAAGGCGTACGGGCGGCCAAAAAGAACTTGTGCAGGGCGAAGGCCTCCTCTGCGCCGGTGGCGGTGGGACCCGGGTCGGCGGTGGCGCTGGCGGTCAGCGTGATGTCGGCGGTGGCGGGCGTGATGCGCGTGAGCAGCGACGTGATGTGGGCGGCCCAGGGCTGCAGCGGGTCGGACGACTTGGAGTAGTCGTACTCGAGCAGCAGGTTGCGGATGCGGTCGTTGAGTGCGTTGTAGAGGCAGCGCTCGCCCTGGAAGGTGTTGCGCTCGGCCAGGGCGCCGGCCTCGAGCAGCAGTCGGACGACTTCGTAGTGGCCGCAGAGGCTGGCCTGCAGGGGTGGTCAGCAGAGAACAGATACGGAAAGCGCACCATCCTATCCACCACAACGCACCACAATGAGCGGTGTGTAGTCGAACTCGTCCTTGCCGTTGATGTTGACGCCGGCCATGATGGAGTCCTGGCACAGCTTCAAATCGCCACGGCGGCAGGCCTCGAGGAACACGGCGAACTCCACCGACAGGTCAAGCGGGTTTTCGTCGCGTAACACGCCACTGTCAATGAGGTCGTGCTCCTCCTTGAGTTTCATCTCCAGCTGGCCCTTTGCCATGGCCGTCGTCCCAGAGAGTCCCGTTGCCATGGCCCTCGTTCCGGAGCGTCGACCACCCCAGGGCTGTTTCTTTTCTTCCACTTTTGTTTCCCTCTTCGGCCTCCTTCTCCGTGCCATTCTCGAATGCGGTCTCCCTGCCCAAGGATCCCCTGTACTGTCCAAGATACACGCCGATACAACGGAGCAATGCCCGCCGACGTCGCGATGCGATTTGGCGATGACCCCGCCGGACTTGAACGCCGCTAGCGACCAGCTTCGGTCACGTGTTTATGATCACGTGTGGTTGCTGTGGTGACGGACCCGCTCCGTAAACAAAGTGCGTATCGTTCGCTTCAGCTGTGTCAAAGCGCCAAGGGACTTTGGCTATAGCGGTGTCTGTCGCTTCGTGTGTATTATCTCTATTTTTCCCGTCCACTGTCTTCCGACCCTGTTTTCTCTTACTCGACAACTGGCCTTTACTAACCTCACCCAGCAGCAACACGACCACACGACGACGACGACGACGGACCTTGACTGACGCCGTCTTCATAGTCTCGAGCGATCTCGTCGTATCTGACCACCCACCACCCCGCTAGAGCAACTCGCCCAGAGACGAGGACGGAACTGCCGTTCTCTGCCTTTGCCTGTTTCGTTGTTCTCGGCCGCATGCGCCCTTCCCGCACACATCCCCGCGGCCGCTTCGACTCGTCGTAGGCCACAATGGCAGAAAGCGACAAGAAGTACGACGTGCTGGAAAAGATTGGTATGTGCCTTCCTCTTTTTCCCTTTTCTTCCGTCTCGTCTAACCCCCCCCAGGCCATGGATCGTTCGGAATCATCCGGAAAGTGCGCCGGAGGGCAGACGGCATGGTGCTTTGCCGGAAAGAGATCAGCTACTTGAAGATGTCGCAGAAGGAGCGGGAGCAGCTGCACGCGGAGTTCCAGATCCTGTCGACGCTGCGGCATGCCAACATTGTCGGCTACTACCACCGCGAACACCTCAAGTCGACGCAGGACCTGCACCTGTACATGGAGTACTGCGGCAACGGCGACCTGGGCCGCGTGATCCGCGACCTCAACCAGAGGAACCAGTACGCCGAGGAGTCGTTTGTGTGGAGCATCTTTGCGCAGCTGGTGACGGCGCTGTACCGCTGCCATTACGGCGTCGACCCGCCCGACGTGGGCAAGAACGTGCTGGGTCTGGGCGTGACGGCGAAGCCCAAGGTGCCGGCCGGCGGTGTGACGATTCTGCACCGCGATCTGAAGCCGGAGAATGGTGAGTGTTCTTGTGTGTTGATGCCATGTTGAACGGACAGGACTGACCCACCCCCCAGTCTTCCTCGGCGAAGACAACTCGGTCAAACTGGGCGACTTTGGCCTGGCCAAGATGATCCAGTCACACGACTTTGCGTCGACGTACGTGGGCACGCCCTTTTACATGTCGCCGGAGATCTGTGCGGCGGAGAAATACACGCTCAAGTCGGACATCTGGTCGCTGGGCTGTATTATCTACGAGCTGTGCGCGCGGGAGCCACCCTTCAACGCCAAGTCGCACTACCAGCTGGTGCAGAAGATCAAGGAGGGCAAGCTGGCGCCACTGCCGGTTGTGTACTCGCCCGAGCTGTGCGCCGTGGTGCGCGACTGTCTCAAGGTTAATCCGGACCGGCGCCCAGACACAGCGGCGCTGCTGAACCTACCGGTGGTGCGGCTGATGCGCAAGGAGAAGGAGGTTGTGGAGATGGGGCGGCTGCTCAAGACCAAGGAGGAGCAGCTGGCCAAGCGGCAGCGGGAGATGGAGCGGCAGGCCGAGGCGGACAGGGCGGCGATACGGCACGAGATCGACGCGAGCCTGCGCCGGGAGTGGGAGGTGAAGGCGCGCCTCGAGATCGACCGGCTGGTGAACACAGAGCTGGACCAGCTGCAAAAGAAGTTTGAGGAGGAGGTGTGCGCCCGCGTGGCCAAGGAGGTGGCAGAGGCGCTGCAAAAGCAGCAGCAGCAGCAACAGCAACAGCAGTTGATGGCTATGGCGGACGCGACACCAACGCCAGCAACTAGCGGCGCCATGGTCGACGACGACAACAACGTGGACCTGGACCTGTCGTCGTCCATTGGCAAGTCGGACTATCTCCATTCGTCTGTGGGCGAGGTGGATTTCCCGTCGACGACCGACCTGACGGAGCTGTCGATGGACGAGTCGTGCGTGGTGGCGCCGGTGCTGGTGCCGGCGCCAGTACCTTCTGCGCCCGTGACGGCAGCAGCAGCATCGCCGGCGGTGGTGGCGCCCGCGACGGCGACGTTTTCCAAACGGCAGCAGGGGGGGACGCATGGCGCTGCGCGCACGCCGTTTGGGCGGGCCCAGACTATGTTTGCGGGCACGCCCATGGACGTGGAGATGGCCTCGCCGTCACCGATGGCCATAGCATCGCTGTCTCTGTCGCCGCGCCGGAACGCGGCGACAAAGGTGCCGGCGGCCAACCCCGGCAACATCTTTGCGGCGCACGCGGCGCACGCGGCGCACGCGGGCCTGGACGACCGGCGGTGGCATGGGGCGCGGGAAGCGTCCAGTCGGACGTCGGACTCGGACTCGGAGGAGGACGTGTCGCTTCCGTCGCCCACGCGTCTCATTAAGTCACGGAAGAATCCGTTTGCGGCGGCCAAGAAGCAGCTGTTGTCGGCACCCACGGATGCCGAGTCAGCAGCAGCAGCAACAGCAGCAGAAGCGACGGGCACAATGGCGGCGGCGTCCGGAGCAGCTGCGACGGCAACGGCTGCCGCAGGGGGGCTGCCGCGCCCAGGCCTCGCACCACAAAAGTCGGCGCCTGTGTTCGGTCGCGCACCGCGGTCTAAGGGACTGGACGGTGCCGCAAAGACGCTGGCGGGCGACAACACCAACGGCGGCGCGGGCCTGAGGACGGCCTTGAGCGGAGGAGCGCTGCGGGAGCGCGGTGTGTCACCGACCCGACGGTTGAGCAAGATCCCGTCGGCGGCCAACCTGGGCATGGGCTTAGGCGGCGGCAGCGAAGTGGTCGTGGAGGGCGGCCGCGTGATCACCAAGAAGACGTCGTTCAACTGGAAGGAGAACGGCGTCAACGGCGAGACTCAGCAGCAGCAGCAGCAGCAGCAGCAGGCGCAGTCAGAGCAGCAACAACCGGCACCCCAGGCCGCTGTTGTGCCCGGGTTGGTGAGCAAGCAGAAGGCCGGCATCCGGGGACGGACGCTGGTCGAGCTGCAGCAGGCGCGCGCTGGCGGACGGCCGCTCAGCGCCGTGGCGGACAACGGCAGCGGCCACCACGGCCATGGCACCATGAATATCAGCCCGAAGCGGCCGTTCCGGGAACACGCCATGGCGGCGAATCGGGGCGACTTTGGGCCGCCGGCTGTATGGGACCCGGAGCAGGACGAAATGCCGAGTCCGTTCATTGTGCGGCGCAAGGGCCTGGCAAGCGGTGGCATCGGCAACGGCCGGACGCAGATGGCATAGGACAGGGGAGAGTAGAGAAGGGGGGGGGGGCATGGTGACGGCATGAGGGACGACGACATACGGCGAACGGGCGGGTAATCACAACAAGGTGTCTGGTTTTTTCTATACAACCAAAAGCGGGCATACACAAGTGCTTCTTTCCTTTGTTTGCTTTTCTTTCACCGTCTCTTCACCTGGATCAAGAAGAGAGCACAGACTGCGCATGGAAGGTGGTGGTTGGATTTGCGAATGGCAATATGACAAGAGATGAGCGCGGGTTATCTTGGTTTTGGCTTTGTGGTGTATTCTCTGTAGAGTTACGGTGTGCACGGCGTAATCCTTTGCTTGCCTTTCTTTGTTTGTGTTCAGACCATGGATGCACCGGCCAGCGGCCAACGGTCCAACGGCCTAGCGGTCACGGTCCAACGGTGCAACGGTGCAACGGTCCAACAGCCCAACAGCCCAACAGCCCAACAGTCCAACAGTCCAACAGTCCTATGACCAAACGACCAACCGGTTGGTCGTCAGACCAGTCTTTCTTGCTTTCCTCGTTGCATTCCATCCTTCCTCTCCCTGCCTCGTGCTGGATGCCCTCCCTTGTGCTACCTTGCCAGCGATGATCCCCTGGGGTTCGCATTCGCTTTGACCTGACTGACCTTGGAAATGCAAGTATCTTACGCCGCGGCTGCGTTCTCGGAGGATTGCATGCGTGGGACCCTGTCTCCAGGGGAACCCTTTCAAAATAGCGGTTGGCGGTCAGCAACGAGACGACGATCGTCTCGTATACAGAGTATAGGTAGGTGGCACGAACAAGGAGGGGGGATCGTCTCTGCCGGGCGTCGTTGTGAGTGAGCGGCGTCATCAGGACGGCGATGTGTCTCTGGCGGGGGAGATCGACATCGCCGAGACAGGTCCATTTTATTTTCTGCCGTTGTGCATTTGCAATTTACTACTCCGTAAGATGCGTTCATGCTTTCCGTGTCTCGTTGGGTCGTCTCACAAGATCCTCCTTTTTTCTCTTTTTTTTTTCTTTTTTTCTTTTTCTCCTCTTCTTCGCCGACGCCCGTTGCAGTTGCCCCTTCGGGCGATTGCTTCGGGCAATCCAAATAGGAAGGAACAGACAGGAGAAGGAGGATTGGCGCCGCACATATCCAACTGGGGATATCCCCAACAAGTGGAGTGTTGGCAGCGTTACAAGCCCCGATTTGGTTAGCCAGCCAGCAGGGGTCCTAAACCCTTTCCCCCCTCCCCCCCCCCCCCCCCAAAAAAAAGAAACCAAAAAACAAAAAAAAAAAAAAAAAAAGTGAAAGCCCACGGGTATGTCGATCGTTGGTGTGGGTCTAGCCATCCCCCACCGCCAATCGTGTGCGTCTCCGGGGAGCAGCTCAAACAGCGCGGAGTGGAGCCACCCCCCTCCCCTGCCCCTTTTGGGTTTGTGGCAGAAAAGATCGTCAACGATCAACCGTTTTGCTTGTCCCACGCGCGTTGCCTACTTCGTCTCGGTAGACGGTAGGGAGGGGGGACTGCACTCTGTGGTTTTTTTTTTTCTTTTTCGTCTTTCTATTTCCCCTGTCCCATCAAGGTGACACGTAGCCCGTCCGCCGACCCGGGGCAACGGGACCCCTTTTTTTAGTTTTTTTTTTACCCTTTTTCTGTCGTCTTTCAGAGTATCTCCGTAAGATGCGGCGTATGTATGCATCTTCCGTACTTTCCGCGCAGCCCGGGACTTTTCTGCCAAAGCCCGGTCTGCTCGGGATCTGCTTGTCTTGCCGGAAGGACCTGAAGCACAGACCTTGGGAGCAACAAAGGTGCATAGCGCCAACAGATGAAATGCAGGGAAATCCGCAAGTAGAAAAAAAAAAACGAATCAACTGGACCCCGGAAGGGTGGGAGTGCCGTTGGACGACGACCCAGGTTGCCGGATCTGGCAGTGGCTGCGCTAGAAAAGATTTTGCGGCCGTGTTTTACTTCGCACCTTGATCTGCCTTCTTTGTCCTCTCGCCGATGCCGGCGACGGCGACGGGCTGGTCTGGCTTGGTTTGGCCTGGCGGCCCTTGGCGGTTGGGGTCAAAAGGGATGAAGAGGGATTAAAAGCGAGGAGAAGAACGGACGAGAAGAGCGTATCTTACAGAGGGCGTGTATTCTCTGTCAAAATGAGAGCAGAAGATCCCCAGACATACTTCCGTGTCTCACGGCCAACTCAGCAATAGGCCTTGTCGCTCATTAACGGAATAGGCATCTTCTCCGGCACGGAGGTTGCCACTGGCACGTAGATGGGATGGCCGACGAGGCAGAACGGCATACTCGTGTCTTCCTTGCTTCCCAAGCAACGAGAACGGGATCAACAAGATCATCGGACCCCGGAGACTTTCCGAATTAGCCCTGTACATTTTCTCGTACGGCGAAGGCAAACAGAGAGCCGCCGTCGGCCGGCCGGCAAAAGGGCCAAGGCTGGCGCAAAAGGCCCTCGTGAAAGGACCGACGGCGATCTACACGGCTGAGACGGGGCGGGGGGGTGCGTCGCGCACCAGGTCAAATGCCGACGCCGACCACCAGACTCGGGATATTGAGTAAGATACAAGAGAGTGGATTGCCAAGTCAACTGGAAAGCGTAAAATACGTGCGAAAGCCAGGTATCCGCCGGCTGCGAGTCTGCGGCAGGCAAATCTTGCTGGCAAGAAAGAGTCACGTGCACTGGAGAGACGTCCAAGACGTACGAGTATGCACAAAGTACGCGATGTTATTACGAACCGGGTCAAAAGGAGAAATTTCGTAGACTTGGCGTTGATTTCATGACTCAAAATAAGTCCAGGCCACATTGCTAAATACCAAAAAAAATGCGTATAACAACGCCATGTAACGCCCAAGCTCTTCTGTTCCTAGAGCGCCGATTCCCTGTATGCCCGGGTTCTTTTGACCTCCCTTTTTTGGACCTTTCCGCCCCCAACGCAGCCGGCCAAGTCGCAATCCTTGTAGTGCCCCTCCAATGTAGGAAGATACAAAAAAAAAAAAAAAAAAAGAAGAAAAAAACAGGGAACCAATCGAATGATCATCATCATACGTTTTCCCACAAGCCGAGAGAATAAAGAGTAGATAGCAACAAACTGCGCAGCCCGGCCGCCGCTTAGTTGGCCGTCTCGTAGTTGTGGCAGCCCCGCTCGTGCCGCTTCATATTGCTGCGCACGCTGAACGCCTTTCCACAGCCCTGGTGTGGACACTTGAAAGGCTTCTCGCCCGTATGGGAGTGGCTGTGGATCCGCAGCGAGCTCGGCCGCGAGAAGGCCTTGCTGCATGTGCTGCACACGTACCGGTCCTGCGCTAGCGGAAAGGCCGCGGCCATGGCCGGCGAGATGTAGTGGTGATGCTGCCACTGCGATGGCTGCGCCTGCTGGTGCGGTTGAGCCTGTTGGTGCTGTTGGTGCTGCAATGGAGGCAAATGTTGTTGACTGAGCAGCTGAGGGGACGGTTGGCGCGACGACTGCTGCGGGGACTGCGGCATAGAGGTAAAAGATTTCACGCCCGGTAGCGGTTGCTGGTAGTAAAGGTTCGAGGGCTGGTTGTCTGGAGGCGGCGTCGGGTGCATCGATGCCGGGTGAGGCTGGTACGGAGGCACGGTGGTGGGGATGCTGCGCGATGGCGGTGGCGGCGCCGGAGCATACCGCTGCCACTGAGGCTGCCGGAAAGACGGCGCATAGTATGATGGTTGCGTGCTGGCGGACGAAAGCTGCTGCTCCATACGGGGTGCACCGTACTGTGGCGGTGGTGTTGCCTCGCAGCTGTCGGGGCCGATGCTGCTGCGGCTGGACGTCTTCATCGACGGCGAATTGTAGCCGCTGAAGGACGCCTCTGTTGACATAGGCGGTGTCGGCGGCAGGGCGCCACCGTGCAAGCTAGAGTGCATGCCCGATTGAGAGGGTGGCCGGGTGTTTGGCAGTGATGATGTGGCTGGTTTTGGTTAGAAAAGACAATAAAAAACGACGAGAATGCGCTCTCCCCCCCCCCCCCCCCAAAAAAAAAAAAAAAAAAAAACATACCATAATTGGAGAAGTCGGTTGGCTGCTGCAGCAGCTGCGAATGCCTTTGAGAAGCCATCTGTCCTAGGTGCATGTTCGGTGCGCAGTCGTGTGTGGGTGACCCTTGGCCGGCGAGATCCAAGAGGTTAGAGATGGAGGGGAGAGAACATCTTGCTGGAGCAGTGTTTGCTTTGGACATTGAAGAGTTGTCGTCGAAGGGTGGCGATGGCGGTCCCTGTTCGTAGTAGGCGGCCATTTTGGGCAGGCGGCGAGTGCACCTCGTGGAAGGTGCGATGGAGAGGGAGAGGTGTGTTGAGGAAGGGAGTATGTGGAGGAAGGCGCGAGAAGAAGAAAATAGGGAAGGTGCGAAGAAGGGAAGAAATAGGATGGAAGGAGGACTAGAGAGAAGAAGGTTTACCAGATCATAGTAGTAAATAAGAATAAGATCGTAAAAAGGACCAAGAACAGCTGAAGGGGGGGGGAAGGCTAAAAGGGAGGCGTGGGTATCTTATACGAAAGGCTGTCTACGTCTGTTGGATGCGCAAGGGGCAAGATCCTCCCCCCCCCCCCAGTGTGTGACGGTCGTAGCTTTTTGCGTCGAGGAACGACCTGCGTTATTTCGCCCAGCTCCATCCCCCGAGCGGCGGCGGCAATCCACTTGCAATCCACACCGTTGATCCCCTAGGCGATGTGCGGCCAGGCGGCCAGTGGAGGCATCTGTCACAAAATTGGAGGTGGGTATTCTTTGGTACGGAGTACGAGGCGCAAGTACCCAGGTATCCGTTCGGTGGAAGGCAGCGTGACGAAAGGGCGGATCAGATAGATCGCTAGGACAGCCCTAGTCGGCGGAAAGAGGGGGTGGCTCTAGCGAGCCGGTGTTCTTCAAATCCGGGCGGTACGATAGGTATTTTGTATTTCGTATCTTACCCACGCGCTTTCCAGACGCACGATGCTGCGTCGCTGTTGCAGGACAGTCAGTAAATACGGAGTACGATCTGGGGAATGATGCCGACGTTGTCTTTTTCTTTCCTTTCTGGGCGTCATGCTCGCCGCACCCTACTCCGTGCAATTGATTTATTCCCCTCCGGCCCTCGACCCAACAGACTGTTCTGCCTAAACAAGCCTGGGACACCTAAGCTAGAGAAATACATAAAAAGCACCCAACAACAGCCGGCTAGCCGGAAACAGATAGCCCTCCCGTCTGCTGATGCATTTCTGTCCGTTGGTCGGTCGCTGCACCGAGAGCATTGTAAGGTTCCTACTGTGTATGCGCCACAAACACACTGTCTTCACTGTACGGGGCTCACGCCCAGCGAAACAACCCATGTCCATGCTTCATGCCACGCAACACCCCCCCCCCTTTCCCCTCTCCAACTAGCCATGCCGAAACACTGTCATTTGCGATAGCCCGCCCCCCTGTACGAGCTTACTCGAGACGGACGCAAGGAGGCCAGAAAGAAAAAGGGCAAAATAAGACAGTAAACAGATATTCCACACGCAAGTGAAGCTGCCGCAGTGACAGACATGCGACCGGATGCCACAGTCGATCGATACCGGCATCCGTATGTCGTCTTATTCGACTGGCAGCCGTCAGAAGCAGACACCTCCCCCGTGTTCTTCTGTTCTCTTGCCACGCCATTCCACGCCCTCGGTAGCGGCTCGACAAGGGCAAAGTGTAGCTCCGTAAGATCCGTTCCCAACAGCAAAGAAACGACCGAGACGGAACCTTCCGGATGCCACGACTGGCTGTTATCCGCCGTCCCACGACGAATAAGTATATTTTGTGTTCTCGTAGTACAAGCACGCCGAGTCTTTGATGCCGCGCCGGTGATCCCACGTGCTTTCGCTGCGAAGCATGCATGCAACAGAGCCCAAGACTGGACGGCACACAGTTAGGGCTGTGGAAAACAAGGGCCGGGGGGGGGGGGGGCGCCATGAGCCTTGAGCACCGACGGACTTTTTAGGCAGCTGCTTTGCTGCGTGATTATGCAGCCACGCACGGACATGCACTGCGCCATGCGCCATGTGCCATGCGCCATGCATGCATGCTGCATGACCCCCTCCCCCGTACACTACGGAGTATCTTACGAAGACGAGTCCGACGAGTCCGGAAATGAAAAAGATGGCGGGAACGACAGACGCGTGACGGATGAGAAAAAAGAAAACAGAAACAAAACAAAGACGCAAGGGAGACGCTGCGTGGAGTACGGGATATGAGCAGACCAGCAAAAAGAAACCAAAAAGCACGCCAGAAAGAAAGCCAGAGACAAGGACCATGGGACTTGGACCTAGTCGGACCGCGTGGCAGGCAGGAGATTGAGCAGGGTTCCTGAGGGGACCATTATGGGGGAACCGGGAAGCCAGCTCCACCGGGGCCGTCAGCCGCCTCGTGACGGGAGTGCCGCAGGTGAGACCGCAGGAAGCGGGGGCTCTACTCGTATGCGCAGAACGACGAAGAGAAGGGACAAGCAAGCGAATGAACAGCTCTCTTTGTGTCTTCGTCTCTCTCGATCTTCTCTGCTATCGTGATCAGCGGACAAGAAAGCTTTTGAATCTGGGTCGGCTCATTTCGCCCATGTCTTACTTCAAAACACAAGGGCGAGTGGGGACCAGATCAAATATCCGGTACCCGTTCTAGTGTTCGGAAAGAAGAAACAAAAGAGGCGGGATGAAAAAAATGCGAATCAACTAATCGTACCAGCAATAGTAATGACAAAAGGGGCAATAAAGGAGATGGGGCCGGCAGTGCGTTCCCAACAAAAACGACGCCGTTATCTGTAGCGTCGAACCCGCTCCCTTTTGCCGGCGTGCTCTTTTACTCGCAAGATACGAAGGAGTATGCCGAAAAAGGGAAGTTCCTTGATATCAGGAGCGCGAAGCGAAGAAAATTGCCTTCTGCTTCTTTTTCAGACTTGTAAAAGAATCGCCCCACTTTTCCCATCGCGCGCGCACCCACTCGCTCCATTTCCTCCACTCACACGCCCCCCCTTTGTGTCCCCCAATCGCAGCCAGGGCTCCTGCTGAAATCTCACTTTTCCACGAGGCAGCCCCCATCGTTGGCGCCTGACCGGGGGGGGGGGGGAAGGCGCCCCGTGCTAAATTTCCACGTGTTGTCCACCTGTCGACGGGGCATTGGGGCGCGTAGCACTTCTGTAAGTAATATTTACTCAGAGAAAAAAAAAAAAAAAATTTCACCGAGTATTACAAGTACGAGTACGAGCACACGCAGACAACAGATAACCCTCCGCCCCCCCCCTCCCCCCCCCAAAAAATTAAACTTGCTGTAGAATTGAAAAGGAAGGCGAGAAAAGGACCGATAGGTTTTGTCAAGAAACCCGGATTTTTCTTTTGTTTCCATCGCCTTTTCTTTTCTTAGCTCTTGACCTGCCATCGCCTCCCGTCTCATCCACAAGTAAGCCCTGTCGATCTGCAGAAGCAAGGACCTGGTGGCTGGTTTTAAAAATCTGCCCGGATTTCGGTCCTCTCGCGGCGGGGTTTCATTGCTGTCTGACTCTCTCGGGACAGTCTTACCACAAAGAGGTAGCTCCTCCGGGAGGGGGATGAGAGGGGATGAGAGGGGATGAGAGGGGGGAGGATGGGGAGCAGCATACGAGTATCTTACTACTCGTAAACACCACGCGTTGGCCAAGTGGTGTCTTGCCGAATACGGGAGTCGGCCAGGAGTAAGACGGGGTGGGCTGGGAAAGGAAACTATTGAAATTGCGCTGCAGCAGGCTGCCGGGTCGTGCGAGACAGGAAAGGCCCCACCAGCGAAAAGACGCATCTTACTCGTACCGTGGTTTCTGATCAGCATCATTTGAGGGCGGCGAGCGAGGCGCTCCGATGAGGGATCGTCTGCTGTCGACGGCGAGTCGTCGTTTCGGCTTCCTCGGGTGGGTAGGACAAGCAACGGTTGCAGGATCGACGCCCTGCGCCGGGGGTTGCTGCGTAATACCTGCTGGGAACGCTACTCCGTCCTCCTCCGCGGCATCCTCGCACCGCATCGTAAGAGAGGACGGAGACAAGGCGGAGACCGGGGGGGGTGCTGGGCTTGTGCACGCGCCAACGGTGATCTCGCTCCACCGTACAACGCTGTTATGGCGGTGCTGGGTGGGAACGAAAGTGGAAGAATGGGGTTTTGCTCCTGGTCCGTGGGCCCATCCAGGCATGGCCGGACGTCTTTCCGCCTTGTGGCCGGTCATCAACGGCGATAGACGGCGGCAAAATCTCAAAACGTGGACCGTTATGGAGTGGCTTGCACTCCGGGCTAGCGTTGCATTTAGGGCGTGCACGGACAACCAAGGCGTCGTAAGCCTTTTCCTGTTGATGGCGGCGAGGGCGGGCGAGGGTGGCGGGCGAGGGTGGCGGGCGAGGGTGGCGGGCGAGGAGAGGAGGGCAGGAAAGATTGCGAGGTTGTCGATCTTTGCCGCGTTGCCCGTATTGCAGGGGGGATCTACCCGGTCCACGCGAGCACCAGAGAGATGGAGTGCGTTCCTGCGTGCGCACGCCTCATACGAAGACGCAATTTCAAATGTCTTACTCTCTAACAGAGAGGCCGCCGTCCCTGAGAGGGGGGAGGTCGTTTCAACCAAGGGAAGCAAGGAGGCGCCTGACATAAGGGAACGCAACAGCACACCCCGTGAATTGCCTGCCCGACCTCCCCCTCCCTTGCGTTCCAGGGCGTGTGGACGCTGAACAGTGGCGTTTCGTACAGTGAGACTCTGAAAGGAGCCGGAGTACAAAGTACTCCTTCACCGAGTGGGGCCGACATTCCAGAAGGTGTCCTATGCGGTTCGCTCTCCTGCCGATCCCCAGGGCCAGGACCCTCCCCTTGCCGCCGGGGTCCTGCCGATCCACTTGCACGCGTCGCAACGAACCAGGCAGAGAAGTGCCAACCCAGGCATACACGAGAAATGTGATGAGAAAACAATGAGAGATTTTTTTTTGAAAATATTTGAAAAAAAAAAAAAATTAAAAAAAAATTAAATTATTCAAATTGTTTTTTTTCCTTTTTTTCAAAATTTTTTTCTGTTTCTTTTCGCCATTCCCTGGCAACGCACGCGCCTCGCTGATCCCTCCTAACACTACCGTACCACACCACCCCTTTTTCGTTTTTTTTTTTGACAGGTCGTGACAGGACAAAAGTACTTGCGCTTCGCCTGCAGATCAACGGAGACCAGAGTCCTGTCCACCCGGAAAAGACAACTGCATTCTCCGACACGAACAGGGCCACCACACCGTTCTACCGGAGGGGGTTTTCTCGGTCCCATGATTTCGTGTCCCGTGTCCCGTTGCCGATCCCGCTGTTTTCGTCGTACAATCGGCAAGTGGATAAACTACAGAGGGCAGAAGAAAACAATGAGAAAAGAGAGCCCCCCTTACTAACTAAGCCTTACTAAAAGAACGCCGTCCACGGCCCAGAGCCGCGGGCTAAACAAAAGGCCTACGGAGTACGGAGTAAAGCCGCCTGCGGAAATGCTGCGTCGTGAGATACTCATATGCCGCACAGGGCAAGAATGGCATTGACAAACCTACTCGCCACCCGTTCCTCCCGTTTGCCGCCGCCGCGTCCCGGCATTGCAGGCTTCGTCAAGGACAATGCCCCGTCCCGCTGGACCGTAAACTCCTGTGCATTTTCTAGCCCAAACGCTAAGGGGACCCCCCCCCCCCCCCAGAGCCCCGGGCAGGAATGGATGGGAATTGCTGGATTTGCTGGAGAGAGAACTGCCGTGTGTCGTATCCGAGAATGCAGCCGGCCAATGGCGTTTGAGGAGAATGGAAATGGACGTTGTAGGGAGAGAGGGAACAGAGCTGCAGCGCTGACGGCACCGAAGAGGCAGTGGACCGGCTTTGTTCGTGGTTCGGTGCTTTCTCTTCTTCTTTTTTTTCTTATTTTTTTCCTCTTCTTCTTGTTTTCTTTTTCTCTTTTTCTCTTTTTTCTCATTTTTTTCTTTTTTTCTTTTTCTCTTTTTCTCATTTTCTCTCTTTTTTTCTCCGCATTTTCCCCTTCTTTCCCGCGTCAACGGGGCGCCCAGAGCCGCCGTAGCGCCGCGGCACGGAGAAAAAGAGATTCCATTTTTTTCTTCTTAATCTTCTCATCTTTTCCCTTCCTTTCGTTCTTCCAAATCTCCGCGGGCCATGCAAAACAATGGGCGGTCCATTGTTTTGGCGCATTCCCCCCCAATAGCCGCCGCGCCTGCCCCTTCAGGTCGTTTTCTTCTGCTGCCATCCTTCAGGATGCCTAGCGCTGCGCGTCGCTGGCGATCCCCGAAAGCGCAACCAGCCGGCTGCTCTGTAGTTTACCCTCTTTTTTTCTTCTTCTTTTCTCTTACGTATCGTAAGTGACCACCGTCGGCATACTCGTAAGATTCGCCTGGAGTCGTGTACGAGTACACGTGTGGGTCGTCCTTGTTTTCGGAACAGCTCCGACGCCATACCCTTCGGGAAGGTACTCCGTGGGCGTTGGGGCCCGAGAAAGGCAAAAAAAGCAAAGAAAAAAGAAAGAAAAAAGAGACACAATCACACATTTGAGACGTTTTGGTCATCTGACCATTGAGGCCCTCATTTCCAACCGCCGGGATGTACGGAGTAGACTGGCTAAGGTTGCATGCAGTCCGGTTGACGGTTCGGAAGACATGGTGCAAGCAGTGAGAGAGAAAAAAAAAGAGAGAAAAGCTAGAAAACAAGGTCCAAAGCGAGAGCATGCAGCTGACGCAAAAAAAAAAAAAAGGAAAAAAGGTCGTTGGCCCGTGGGTTGCGCGAATAGCCGCGGTGCCGACGCGGGAAGAGTCATTACGGCGGTTACAAAAAAAAAGTATCTTGCCTTCCTTACCAACCGCGGGCCAAGAAACGGGCACACGACCAACACGGCCAACACAACCAACACAACCAACACAATCAACACGACCAACACGGAGAAAAAAAAAATTCTCCCCCGTACACGTAACCAAACAAAAAACTACTCCGTAGCTCTGGTCCTGGTCGTCTTTTCTCCTTTCGTCTTTGGGTCCGACGCCGGTGATCCTTCGACTCACTCCCCTTTTCTCCTTTTCTCCCCTCTACTTTTTTACATCTTACGCTGTTCGTAGGGGTGTGTGTTCTTTTCCTCTTTCTTCTCTTTCTTTGGGAGGGTTTTTTTTTGCTGTTTTCTAAATCTTAAAACACGGGAGATTGATCTGCGCGGGGGGGGGGGGAGGGGTGTGGGAACCCAAAACGGCAAAGCGCATCACTATGGCAGCGTAGCACCAACCACCTCCCGGGGGAAAAGGGGGAGGGGGGTGATTGACAGAGCCGATCCCCTAACTTGTCGGCGATATTTCCCTTTTACGAACGGAACGGACCCCGGAAAGAGAACAATGGCGGGCACCATCAACCGTGAGACACGTTTCGTCTTGCAAAACTGGGAGAGGCTGATTTAGTTTGTAGATTTATTGTTTCCTTTCCTTCCCTTCCCTTCCCTTCCCTTCCCTTCCCTTTTCTTTCCTTCCCTTTTCTCGCTTTCCCGCTTATTTTCGTTCCTTCGTCTCTCATTTGTTTGCTGCTGACAGATACGGGCACGTTGCCGCATATACCCGTCAGGTCTTCACGAGTCATGCATTCATGCAGGAAAAGACGGAGCAGCAGATCCTGTGGGACCAGGGTTTTTTTTTTTCCCCTTCATGGGGGGGTTTGGTGGGGAAATATCCGACGATCTCTCCGTACTCCGTACTCCGTAAATTCTGAATGGAGCCCCGCCCACAAGGTAAGATACCTCGTATCTTACTCGTCGTATCTTACGCCTGTGACCATCTTCTTCTTCCTGTCCCATGAGACTCTATTAATACTCCGTAGTTTTTGCCATGGAGAAAAAGAAAGAAAAAAAGAAGAAAAAAGGTGGGCTCCCCTGTAGTCGTTCAATGCACAGAGTAGGATTGGGATGGGCATGCCGGCGGAGCACGCGCCAGACAGAGGCTGGTTGCCTGGTAGCAGAAAAAGAAGAAAAAAAAGGAAGCAGAGGTATGTGAGCGTAAAGGGGGCTCCCGCTGCGGAAATGCAACGAGACACAACAGACATGCGTCGAGCAGAAACGACGATCAGAAGGGGCGCGAGAGCAACTTTTTCAATCCTCACGATGCTACCCCGGGTGGGCCAACCTGCTTTCCGGACCGCTTGGTTCCATGGTTGTGAGACAAAATCCTGCCCAAAACGGAAAAGCAACTTGCTTTCTCCTCCTCCTTGCTTAACCGCCGGCCCCCAATCCTCCCCTTCGTACGCGTCGCCGCGCCAGTCGTACGACGGAGCGTTGCCTCGGGTGCTTTTCCGTGTCACACACCCTTCCCCCGTGCCGCTTGCCGAGCCAGAGCCAAGAACGGCACAGCAAATCGTTTCACGTCACGTCGCCCTCGCCAGCTGCTTGCCCACCCTTTTGTATGGCTGATTTACGGGCCGGCACATGCACATGGCCGCCAAAGGCCCGAATCTCCCCCCTTCCCCCCTCCCATCAGCAGAGCAGCGTCTTGAGCAGATCGAGGCTGGACACGTCCTCTTTTGTTGCTGTCCCAGGACTATCACTCTTGCTCTTGCCGTCGTCCACTAAGACCGATAGGTTCTCTTCGTAGCAGTCCGGCGTAGAATGCTTTTGCAGAGCGTCACCGGCATGTTCTTGTATTTTCGCAATCGCAGCTGTCTTGGAAACTGTGTTCGTCTGTCCCGGCATCGTGCCAGTATGCGTCCTCCCAGCGTATGCCCGCTGCGACTGCATGGCGGTGCCCTCTATGCCCTTGTCCCGTCGGCCCTTGTCTCCGAACAGGTTGTCAACCTTTGCAAAGATGTCTCCGTCGTCGTCATCGTTTTGTTGTTCGTCTGCCTCCTCGTCTTCGCTCTCCGCACCGGCGTCCTCCCCCTCCTCTTGAATGGCCTCAACCATCCCCTCCTCGTCGCCGCTAACTGTGCCTCTGACGCGGCTCTGTGCAGCAGTCTTCTTTTCCAGGAACCCGCCCATCAGCTTTTCGTCTTCTGCTGCCACACCGGTCGAGGGTCTGCCTGCTGCATCGTGTTCTCCATTGTCGTCATTGTCTGCGTCATCGTCATCTCGCTGAACAACTATACGCCTATCCTCCACGCCCAAACTCTCCTCGCTCGTGGTCGACAGCACATCTTCCTCAAGCTCTGCCCACGGAAAAGGGCCCGTGGACGCTGCTGCGTCCTGTACGGGGGCCTTCTCTTCCGGCAGAAATCCGAGAAGGTCAATGCCGTCGTCTCCTCCGTCTTTTCCTTCTTTTTTGTCACCCTCGCCGGCAAGGCGCGCAGCCGTCGTGGGCTTAATGACAATGTCCTCCACCGACATACCCGGCGGCAGCGTCCACATTGGCTCAAAACAGCCTTCGTCTGGGCCGTCGTCATCTTCGTCTTCGCGGGAACCGGCGTACGCCGACACATCCAACGGGATCCCGTGGTGTGTGGGCACCCCGTTGTGAACTCTGTACTTCATCGCCTCCAGCTCCTCCTGTGACAGGACGTAACAGTCCTTGTTTTTGGCGCCAGACTCGGTCGGAGGGGGTGCTTTGGCCCATTCTTCTTCCCCCGCAACAGACTTTTTCTGTGTAGCATTTGCTGGGGGCTGCTCGTACGTCTCCGGTTTACTTTTGGCTGCACTGGCAAGGATCGCCAGTTCGCGCGTAAAAAGCCAGGGAAAACTGATGAGGGGGGCAATGTGCTGATTAAACCGGCCGGGTGCGACGCTGTCTCTATCTGCCTCCGTGTCGTCTTTTGAAGGCGGCGTTTTCCGTGACACGGCAAACTGATGCAGGGCAATGCGCAGCTCTTGGTACGTAACCGTATACATGGCAGCCACAAACGGGCCCAGCTTGTTGATGTCGTAAGAACCCTCAACTTCCCTGAGGCACAGGCGCCGAAAGCGTGTCATGATCACCTTGTACAGGCGGCCAATTTCCTCGGCGGCCTTGTAGTCCGTGCCGACGCGGGGTCGACTGAGTCCAAAGCCCGTCCAGATCTCAAACTCAGTCTCAATCTCTTTTTGTGCCATCGCCCGCCGCAGGGCCAGGTCGTACTTTGTCTTGATGAGCCGAGCACGCCGCAGCAGTGCTGCGTCCAGGCTTGGATAGTACGTCAGGACCCGAGCGTCAAACGGTTTGTCATAGGCCGGCTCAAAATTTTCAATCTGCACACGGTCGTACACGTAGCCCAGTGCCATCTTCGACAGGTACGACCGCCTTTGCGGGCGGTTCATCCAGTGTGGCCACTGCTTGGGCTGGAGACGCTGAGGCATGAGGGCCGGCAAGCCCGTCTTTGCAAAGTCGACCGCCTGCGAGTGCAGCTGCGCCAGCTCCAAGCATCGGGGGTGCATCGCGCCTCCTTCAAGCTGGTCGGCGAACCCCCGGTGGGCCTGCGCAATCGGCGACAGCGTGTTGTGCTTCATGTGCTCGACGAAAAAGGCGATAAGGTGCCGCGTGGTGACTTGTTCCACGTCCGGCTCGCGGACGGCATCGTAATTCATCGGCTTGTGGTTCCACGAAGTGCGAGGTGGCAGAAGCCGCTGGTCCCAAAAAACAAAATAGTCATCGCCGTCGAGGTCGCCGCCCGAGCACATGCCCGGTATGTCCTGGTCTCCGGTGCGCGAAAAGACTACGACATCGTGCAGATGGTGCAATGCGGGCACGTCCACGGCCTCCACGACGCGCAGATCACCAGGATGCAGCGACGGGTTGCGTCCGACAAGACAAAGACCCGTGACCACTCGATACTTCTTGCCGGTGCGCGACGTGATACGGCCGAGGCCGTGACCGTGGCCGCTTCGAGTAAGCATGCTGACGCCGGTCTGTTCCTCATCGAGATCAGGCACTTGCAAAAAAATTTGAGGCAGCGTCTCGCTGCCGTCGGTGTGTCCGCGCAGCGTGTCGGTCTCGTCGACGCAGCCGAGCACAAAGACACTCTTCTCAACGGTGATGCGTGCCTTGTATTTGAGAAACTTGAGGGTCCAGGAGCGCCACAGCTGCAGCAGGGCCCAGACAAAGGGCTCGTCCGACCGCATGAAGCCCGCTTTGACCATATCGGCAATGACGGGCGTGACCTGGTTCTGGTCAATGCGCATCATCAGCTGCGACACCGCTGAGCGGGGGTTTTTCATGACGGCATCCAGCCCAGCCAGCTCCTCCTCGAGCAATTCGAGAAACGCGGATACAGGCACGCCAAGCGATGTGAGCAGGAGGATGACCTGCTGGTTAAGTGTGGCCGACGCCGTCTCCGAGCAGCGTACAATCTCGAGGACGTTGCTGGTCTTATCAGTCGTGGGAAACTTCTCCTGCGAAGGCCGGATCTGGAGAACCTGGCCCGACGGTACATCAGGCCAGACAGCGAGGACCCCCTTGCAGCCACCCATGCGGAACTGGACGGCTGAGGGGACGTCGTCGATGCGCAGATGGGAGGCAATGACGCGGGCCCACCATTGGGAGATCTTGCCGATACCATCGGTGAAGCAGAACCCGTTACGCTCCACGTCGGGAATGCGCTGGATGGTGGTGGGCGCGCCAAAAGTGGGCACAGGCCGTGTGGTCGTGAGACACTGGCCCAAGCGAGCGGCGTATTTGGCAACGGTCTTGATGCTGCTGAAGTCGCCCATCCAGTCGCGGATGTCCTGGCAGGAGATGAGGTCCGTGGGCGCAAAAAAATAGGCACCGTTCTCGCGCAGCTGCGAATTGCCAAAGGCCAGAAACTCAAAGTGGCGGCCGCCGACACGGATGCCGTTTTTCAGAGCGCGGAACGCTCGGGAAAAGCAGTCGTCTGTTCGCTGCGTGTCCGGGCCGCCGTTCAGACGACCGAGGGGCAGCTCATCGACAAATTGAACGCGGAGAAAGCGGTCCTGCTGTTCCCGAAAGTGGCGCAACACACGATTGCCGGCCTCGAGGGCGGGCGTCGCGTAGACAATGGTGGTTGGAGTGACCAGGGCCTTGCGAACGTACACGGCCTGGTCTTTGATGAGGGTGGAGGAATTGGAAGGTGTCTTGCGCCAGTACGACGAGGCTTTGGGATCTCGGAAGATGCTGTGTGGATGGTAGATGCGCTTGGCACGTTCGGCAACATACTCGAGCATGCGCGTGCCGCGGTCAGGCGGCAGGGCCGCCAGACTCTGCATAAAGACAACATCGAGCGTGTTCTCGTGCAGGATGCCGCGCGAGATGCAGACCTCCAGCTGGTAGGCCACAGCGAATGAGAGGCGGTGTGAGAGATGATGAACGTTGCTCGACGACAAGGAGGCCAGGGGCTGCGGAACAGCGGTGCGAGGAGCTTGGGCATCTGCGTGCTCGCTGCCCATGCATGTCCACATGCTTCGATCGTCCCTGCGGAGGAAACGGAAGTCCATCGAGGGCCTCACGTGGGCGTCATAGTCTCGCAGGCGCTCTGCGGCGTTCTTCCACTCTTTCGCGTTGGGCTGGTCAAGGTCTAGACGGAATGTTGTCCAGCGGCCCAGATCAATGGCCTGACCCCCGGGGAAGTTGCCTTGCAAGGAGACGGCTGCATCGCGGACTGCGCGTGGGTTCGTAGTCAAGTAGGCCATACGACACCATTGATCGCTGCCGTTCCAACGGATCTTGTCGCCCGTGTGGGTGTCCGTTATGGCTGGTGTCTTGCGCCAGTAGGACGGCGGCGAGTCCAAGGCGATGACAACACATGTGCGGCCGCCGGGAAACTGCTGCTCCCACACGTGCTTGACCCAAGAAAAGCGAATATCTATGCGGTATTGGGCGGGCTTCCGTTTAGCCAGAGCTGTGGCTGTGCCAGACGCTCCTTCGCCGAGGAAACGCGTCACAAAAATGGACAAATCGCGGCGATTGAAGTTGACCTTGAGCGACACAGATGAGAGAGAGGCCTGCCCGGGCTTCTTTATCGACAAGACCTCGTCCATGACCATCATGGTTTGCTTCTGGTACATGAAGCCCTGGCCGAGGAGGGCCACGTCGAGGTCGATTTCGGCACGTACCCAGCGATGGAGTGGCGTCTTGATGCGATTTTCATAACGGCCATAAAACCCAGACTTATCGACTTGGGCAAACACACGCATGGAGCGCGTGGGCGGCCCCTGGATCTGGAGGCACCATGTGCGGTCGTACCAGTAGTCGAACAGGGGAGGCACAAGGCGCACGCGAGCGATACCGGAGCGCTGACCTTTGTCGTCCTCCAGGAGATCGATGGAAAGAATGGCCAAGGGGACCATGGACTTGTAAATGTCCAGCGTGGTTGTGTCGGGAGGGAGGTGCTGCAAGACCAGCGTCATGGACATGTAGCCTCGGCTTTGCCACAGCACCGGCTTTGGCGGCTTGTTCTCAGCACCTGGAGGTGATGGCATGGATGCATCCCCTGAATTGTCTGCAGCGGCTGGCGTTTCTTCGAATGCCGCATGTGCCGGCATACAGAGGGCCAGCGAGCCGTAGAGGGCGGCCATGGCACAACAGTGGCCAACGGTGGAAGGTCTGCAGGATGTATAAGCAAGTCTGGCGAGCGGGAGTTGGAGTAAGTGATAGGGAAGCAAAGAACAGCAGTTTGATGGATAGTATTGAAGAGCCAGAACGGGAATTGTCAATGGAAGAGCGCCTTCTGTTTCGCTTGTTGGGAAACGGAGGCTGCCTGGAGACAAGATTGGAGAGAAGTGCGGTGGGAAATCTCAACATAAAGGGACTTCTTGGACCCGTGACCTTAAGTATCATAGGCGAGTTGTGACGGGCGTTTGTCGGAATTTCCGGATTAGGCAGGAAGTGTTTGTTTGCAGGCGAGGAAGGAGCGGTAGACGTTTCAAGACAGTAAATACGCGACCAGGGGCTGGTATGTATCACGAGACGAGCAAACGCCAGCGCTGCAAACGGAGACGGCATACGCGCTTTCTGCACCGCATGTACGATATGCAGGTGTGGATATAAATGAATATATAGATATAAAGAAGCCCAGAAAAAAACGATGCGAACGGAACTGCCCGTCCATGAAAACAAGAAAACAAGAAAGGCAAAAAAAAAAGGAGTGGAGACGAAAAGAAGGGGAAAAAAGGGAAATCAACACAGCCTCCCCTTATACCAACGGTTTGTCTCCTTGCTCCTTCAGCCTGTGCTTCCGGTCAAAAATCTTGCCTGGATTTCTGCAGATTGTTAGTAAGCTTATGTAGTGTGTAGGGAAAAAAAAAAAAAAGAAAGAAAAAACCTCACAAAATCCAGTTTGGGTCCAGCGCGGACTTGATGGCCTTCATGACCCCGAGGGTGGCGGGCCCAACCTCGAGCAGGAGCGAGTCCTTCTTGCCCCAGCCGACGGAGTGCTCGCCGGTGCAGGTGCCGTCCATGTCGAGGGCGCGCTGGACCATGTTCTTGACGCAGGCCTCGACCTTGGCGCGCTCGCCGGCCTTGCTGCCGTTGTAGAGGATGCTCTCGTGGAAGTTGCCGTCGCCGATGTGGCCGAGGATGCTGGCAAAGAGGCCGAGGTCGTCCATCTCCTTCTTGCTGACCTCGATGATGTCGGCCAGACGGCTGAACGGCACGGCCACGTCGGTGCTCCAGATCTCCTCGCCCTCCTTGCGCAGCGCCAGCATGGACCACAGCGACTCCTTGCGTGCGGACCACAGCAGGCGCTGCTCGCGCGCGTCTCGGGCAAACTCAAAGTGCGAGCCGCGGTTGCGGCCGGTGATGCGCTGGACGTCGGAAATGTTCTCGCGTACGCTGGCGCGCGTGCCGGCAAACTTGAAGAAGAGCGTGGGCTGCTCCTGCCAGATGCGTGGCGCCGTGGCGCCGCCCAGGTTGACGACGCGCATCTGCACCTCGTCCATGATCTCCATGGCGGCGACGGGGATGCCGGTCTGCATGATCTCGGCGGCAGCGGCGGCGGCGTTGCGGATCGTGGGGAACGTGACGACGGCGACCGACAGCTCCTCGGGCACGACCGTCAGCTTCAGCGTGGCCTCGGTCACGAGCCCCAGCGTGCCCTCGGAGCCGACAAAGAGGCCGTTGAGGTTGTAGCCGGCCGACGACTTGCGCGGGCGGCGCCGCGTCTTGATGACGGTGCCGTCGGCCAGCACGACGGTCAGGTTGATGACCCAGTCCTTCATGGTGCCGTACTTGACGGCGTTGGTGCCGGAGCAGTTGGTGCCGACCATGCCGCCGATCTTGGCGCTCGGCCCCGGATCGATGGGGAAGAAGAGCCCGCTGTCCATGGCGGCCAGCTGCGCGTTGAGGTCTTGCCATCCAATGCTCGGCTGCACCACCACGTCCATGTCGGCCTTGTTGAACTGCACAATCTTGTCCATGTACGCAAAGTCCACGCTGATGCCGCCGTACGGCGCGCCAAAGTTGCCCTCCAGGCTCGAGCCGCCCGAGTAGGGAATCACCGGCACGCGGTGCTCGTTGCACACCCGCACAAGCACCGCCACCTGCTCCGTCGACCGCGGGTACGCCACCGCCACCGGCAGGTTGTTGGGGTTCGTCGTCGACCACTCCGAGTAGCCGTGCGCGTGCAGGTCCTCCGGGTCGGTCGACAGGATGCCGTCCTCGTCGGGGAGTGCCCGCCGGATCTCCTCGATGGCCAGCTCCATCTCGCGCAGGGTCGCATACCGCAGTGCCGTCCCCCGGCCGTCCAGCCGCAGCATCACGCTGTCGCCGGGCCACCCACTGAAGTAGACGGCGGCAAGACCCCATCCGAATAGGCCCGCCGCAACCGTGGCAGCAAGGACCAGCTGGCCAGACCACCGGGGCCCTCCTCTTGCTGCGGCAGCCGCTGCTGTCGTGCTAGCGGCGTGCCCGGAGCCCGCCGGCTCCCGGCGAAGAGAAGCCGAGCCATGAAGGGCCCGCCCCCAGAAGCCGCTGCAGCGGGCCACGCCCGGCTGCGTGCAGCGGCAGCGGCGAGCCAGTTGCCAGGCAGTCCGAGGGATGAAGGGATTGGCCATCTTCGGGGAGGCGGTCTCTCTTGAAACCTGAAATAAGAGCGAAAAGGAAAAGGCGTTGGTCTGGATTGCATCCGGAGAAAGCCTGCCAACCTGCTCTTCGGCGCTTGTATTCGGAAGCCGAAAGAGAGCGAAAAAAAAAAAAAAATGGCAGCGTGATGCAGCCTTCTTGTCTTTGTCTTCCCGGGCGTCAAGCTAGCTGCCGAAGAGCCTGCGGGGGAGAAAGGGCACCGGATCACGACGTTTCGGGTTCCCCACCGTCACAGATGCGGAGAGGCCTTTTTTTTTTTTCCTTTCCTTTTTTTTCCCACCACTTCTTGGTTACAATATAGGCAGCCCCAGAACTGGACGCAGCACGTACTGCGTAAACCTGCTGTGCACACTCGCTAGGAAAGAAACCGTCGTCGTCTTATAAACAAAATAGGATAGTACCTCGGCCAGGAGAAGTATCACGACAGGAGGAGCCAAAGCTGGGCAAGACCGGTGATCAAATAATCGTAGAGAAAAAATCAATACCACCCCCAGGAGGGAGCCAGGTAATCAGTATCTAGGAAACGGCACAATGGAGAGAAAAGGCGCGGAATATATCGTTTACCGTTTTTGTGGGTCAGTTGTTTCTGTGTGTTAAGTGTGTTAGTCGAGGGGGGGGGGGGGGGGGGGGGGGGGGGGTTGTGCTACAAAGCCGTTACGCATAGGAATACGCAGAGCCAGGGCAGACCTTGGGCCGGTGTCGTTTTGGGCGTGTGAAAGGAGGTATGCGACGAATACATGGCAAGGCCTTGGGCAAGACGATGATTACAGCCCAAGGGAAACAGAAAAGAGGAAAAGAAAAAAAAGTAAGTAAGAAAGAAAAAAAAAGAAAAGAGTGCAGAATGCAAGCTTCTAGACCGATATCCTGCTAGTGTTAGATCCAGAGAAAAATACAAAACGTGTGCATCTTGCACAGCTGTCTGACACGTCAAGAGGGGCATAAATAAACGGTCTACGGGAGTCTGACGAGGGAAGAGAGACGAAAGAAGAAGAAGGGCCAGAGAGGGGCTGGCACACGATACGAGGGGCCCGACTAGACCAACAGTGCAGAGTTGCATTAGCCCACGGAGAAACAGCACAGGGTACAGGGAAGAGAGGCAAGCAGAAAAATCGGGGAAGACGTGGCACTTTTGGTCAGATCGTCCCTGTCGGCTAACAAGTCTGGGCCAAGAGGAGGAGGGGGGGATAAAAGGGAAGAAGCATAACGGCGATCCATCGAGGGGGGGTGCAGACGAAAAAAAAAATTTGGAAGAGGAAAAAAAAAAAAGGGACGCAGAAGTGGGAGGGTCACCTGCAGCTGGGTTACATTGGGAAGAAAAGAAAAGAAAAAAAAAAACGGCAATAAGACGAACGGACACAAGGACAACCGAGACTGAACGAGAACGGCCCTAGTGATATGCCGATACACCTGCCGAATACAGAGAGAAAGAACCCATCCCCAGACCCGGCCCGAGACGCTGAGGACCGGGCCAGCCGCACTGCTCTGGATCCCAGGCAACCAGAGTCCAGCTGCATCGAGCAAAGCGAGCAAATGGGCAAACGAGCAAACAAGAAAATAACGGTGCGCCCCCCCGTGCGATGCCTGCTTCGATCTACGCAGCATGGTCGATCTGGTTGCCACGCTCCTCAGGAAGCCAGCAAGAACAAAAACGTGCGTCACATCTCACAAAAGACGGCCAGCTTCCCCCCTTCCTTCATCGTAGAAGTTTAAAAAAAAGGCTAACCGTGCACCTTTTTTTTTTTTGTCCATTCTTGTCCCGTCCTTTGTTGCGTTTGTCATCCAGTTGTCCCCCCGGTACGGTTCTTCGGGCACATGACTCTTCCATCTTCTAATCTGTTTTTTTCTTTTTCTTTTCGCTACGTACTAAGCGAGACCACCGGTGTGCCTGTCTGCAGAGGCACCCTCCCCTTGCCCGGCTGGTTTCACGTATTGATTCGTCCTCGCAAAACGGGAAGCATCCCGGCCGGCCAGAGAAAATTTTTTTTATCCGTCATGGGGACAGGAAGAGTTTTTATAACATGCTCACACATTGGCTTGTCTCACCGTGGGGGCGTTGCGTTATGCATTCGTTCACCACGGGGGGGGGCGGAAGGGAGGCGGCGCCTTGTCTTCCCTGTACAGGATCTATGGAGCATATACACCATACCACTCTACCATGCTCCTCTCCCCGCCCTCCGCCACGGATGAAGCGAGTCTACAAGGCGGTGAGCCGCAGGGACGGTTGTGCAGCTGACGACCAAAAAGAGACTACGGGCAGACGCTGTACAACCGCCTTCTCCGGACCCTTTTTGTGTTTCCCTGGACCACGGGGAGGGACGACAGGCGTGCCAAGAAGCGGGGAAGTCGTACTTGTACACGCACGTAAGAGTGCTGCATGCCGGCCGAGCTTCGAAAGCCTTCGTCATAGCAGACACCCCACGCTTCAGCCCGCAGTTGTATGAGCAGTGGTGGAGAAGCAGACGGAGGATGTGGGATGCGGCCAGAGAGCTCGCGAAGTCGGAGGTAGAGGAGGAGGAGGACGACGACGACGACAGGGAGTAGCGGTCAGGATGGTGCAGGAGAAGCGCTTGTGCTGCACGGTAGCATTCGCTCCGTGCGGGGGGGAGTATCTATGCCTCTTTTGCCTTTCTTCCCTGCTCCTCTTTCGGTTGGGGTCGGCCGGCCGATATCGCTCACCGCCCACCGCGTGGGAGGGAGGGACCAAGGGACATGGCTCATGCAAGAGTCTCCTGCCGGGATTGGACGTTGTGTTCCATCTACCTTATCACAGGGCGTCTTGCTTTTTTTGTTTCTTCTTTTTCTGGATGTCTACAAAAAATAGGAGGAGGGAAGCAAGAGCAATGGATATGGGGACACAACCACGAAAATGAAACAAAAATGCAAAACGCCAGTCTCCTGTATTCACTCCCCTTCCCCCCTCCCGTTTCGCTGTGTGGTTCCCTCTCTCCCGGGGGGGTTTTTTTTTTTTTGGTCCTCACCACATGCCTCCGCCACGTGCCTAGTGGGCGTTGGCAGCCGCGCGCCGGCGGTCGCGCTCCTCTGCGATGCTCAGCTTGACACCACGGCCCTTGGGCAGCGAGATCCAGGGCTTGTCCTGGCCAATGACAAAGACGTTGCTCTCCCGGGTCGCAAACGAGTTGTCGACGGCATCCTTCAGGTGCACAATGTTGAAACCACCGTCGTGACGCTCGCGGTGCGTGATCACACCAACACGCCCCATGTTACGACCGCCCGTCACCATGGCCAGAGCACCCGTGTCGAACTTGATAAAGTCCGTGATCTTGCCAGTCGCCAGGTCAATCTTGACCGTGTCGTTGACCTTGATCAGCGGGTCCGGGTAGCGGATGCTGCGAGAACATGTTAGTACAACGTCGAGGGGAGGGGGGCAAACCTATCAGCCGGTGGGTGACCCTTAAGTCTTCTACGAAGACCACTCTTCGAGGAAAGAAGGAAGAAAAAGAGATGAGGCAAAAAGAGACAAGCCTTTCCCTGAAGTTTTGACATGTGTGTCTGCAGTATTGCAGAGACACAGTTGTCCCAGATTGTCTTCGTTTATACGAAGGCAACAAGAAGCAGAACGGCCTCTTCCACGAACGTGGCCGACTCATTCCCGAGACCTCCTTGCGGACAAAGAGCCGTGTAAAATGGTGGCGCCAGGGAACGCAAGAGAGCAACAAGCAGTTGGCGCACACCAACCTGCTGTCTTCTCTGCCTTGCCGCTTCTCTTCTCTTTTTCTTCCTTCTTTCTTCTCTCCGAGTGGTCTCGCCAAAACCTGGTCCAACGGCTGATAGATTGCAGAGAAGAGGGGAAAAGAAGAGGAATTTTCTTTTCTTACGTTCTCGCATCATGCGTAACCAAGAATGGGATGCCACCGCGGCCCAGCTGCACGCGGCGGACCTTGCCGAGCTTGTACTCGGCCTCCTCGGGCTGGATCCGGTGCACGGTGAAGCGGCCCTTGGTGTCGTAGACCAGACGGAAGTTCTCGCCCGTCTTCTCGATGCCAATCACGTCCATGAAGCCCGTCGGGTAGGTCATGTCCGTGCGCACCTTGTTGTCGACCTTGATCAGGCGCTGCTGCAGGATCGCCTTGGTCTCGCGGTTGTTGAGCGCGTACTTGAGACGGTTGCGCAGGAAGATGATGAGCGGCAGGCACTCGCGGGCCTTGTGCGGACCGGGAGACGCCTTGGGCGCATAGACACCCGACAACTTGTCGAGCAGCCAGTGCGAGGGCGCGCTGAGGCGCTTCTGGTGCTTCTTCCTGCGAGAGGGAGTCAGTCACGGTTCGCGCTACGGTGGTCCGTCCTATCCATCGCTTGCGTGCTAATCCATCCAAATCGCACAGCCGTCCGTTTCATGTTGATACTCACATTCCTTTACCCATGGTGGCGGTTGTGGTGTTGGGAGGGTTGTCGTGGTGGTGGGAGAAGAGCGAGATGGAGGCGTGAAGGTTTTCGAAAAAGTTCACGGAACCATTAAACTGCAAAAAACCTAGTTGAGAAAAGTTTCTTGGTCCCCCACCAAAACTAGGCAAGGGCTTCAAGCCCTCACAAATTTTAACCACTCAGCGCATACCAAAATACCCACTAATCCCCACACTGGTTTACTCGATTACATAATCCAAAATTGACCTAAATTCGTGGCAGGCGACGAGAGAAGAAATTCATGTAAGATAGACTATGGATGGGTATATGCGAAGCCTGCCAAAGAAAGGCGGATATTTTTTTTTCTTTTTAAAAAAAAAGCAAGAACGCATGCGGAATGTAGGGGAGACGCAGGAGGCGTATCTTACGCAGGAGCCAAAGATCTTTGAGAGAGGGAAGGGTCGTCGATCACCATTTTGAATCATGTCTCCCCAAATTCTCGACTTTTAGCTGCGTACCAGCGCGGAGAGAACCACGAACGAAACAGAACAGGCCATCAAAGAGAATAGGGAGGCAGTTGCGGGTCATCCAGAAGGAGACGCGAAATGCCCATCTCCCCCACATTGCCGAGAAAGGAGGACACGTTGGGCTCGCCCAGGTCGTAAACGGAGGCGTCGTGGAGCTCGAGCGACTCGCTGTGCAGTGGCAACGACGCTGGGGGAGGGCGTCCGTCGTCCGGCGATGACGCGGTGGAAGGCAGCAGGGGTGGCAGCGGCAACGGCAGCGGCAGCGGCGGGCTGGCAGCGGAAGACGTCACGCTGTGCTGCGAAGGACCGGTGCCGGACGCACCGCTTTTGCGTCGCGTGGTGGTCTGCGGCTCCAGCGGGGATACCGGCATGGTGAGCCCGCTGCCCCGTCTGCTTCTGCTGCTCTCCGCCGCCGGCGGTGTCGCGTCGGCGTTGCGGCAGAGGCTGTCCGGGAAAACGCCCTTCTCGATGTTGGCGTAGATGTCCGGGTACTTGTTGCGGACGCGGTCCCGCAGGTCCGTCGGCTGGCGGCTCGTCAGGTTGAACTTCTCGTCGCGGTGGATCTTGGTCCAGGCTGGACCGTAGAGCTGGAGCCCCTTGAGAATCTCCCGGTCGTCCTGCTCGGTAAAAGGCCGCCGCTCCCGGCGGTGCGACTTTTTGAACGGCTCCCGGATGCCCAGCTTCACCATGTCCTCCATGTTTTTGCGGTGCACCTTGCGCTTGCGCTGCTTCGGCGGGTCCGAGGCGGCGAAGGCAGAGGCGGACGCCTGGGCGCTGCTGCCAGCTCCATGCTGCTGCCGCCGCCGATGCTGCTGCTGCTGCGGCAGCTCATCGGATTCGACCAGGATCGTTTCCAGCGACTGGTTGGCCTTTTGCCGCAGACGACGCTGCGCCAGCGTCGGGTCCTCCGAGGACCGCGCGGCCGCATCGGGTGACGAGGACAATGGCAGGTCGCCAGAATTGCCGCCCGGGGTCCCGCGCAGCTCGTCCGGGCAGCATGTGCGGAAGCGATCCTTGAGGTCGCCGGCCGTGCGGTTGCAAAAAGAGAACTCTGGGTCCTCGAGGATGGCTGTCCACTTGCCCAGGCCGTGTCGGCTGACGCCGATGAGCAGTTGGTCGGTCTCCTCGTCTGTCCAGCGACGGCGCGGCTTTGAAGGCCGCTTGGATGGCTTGACCGATGCCGATGCCGATGGCGTTGTCGCCGTCTCGGGCGTGCCCGGCGACTGTGGTGTTCCGGGGACCAAGGGCCTTCTAGAGGATCTTTTCGCCACCGTAGACGACGCAAGCGATGAGATAGACTCTGCAGATCGCAGAGCCCCAGACGGTGGCGTGTCGTCCTCCGATGCTACAGCCAAAGCATTGACAGCGAGGGAGCCGCTGGAGCCGTTGCGGCCACTCGTACTTCCGCCGCTTACACCGCTCGTGGCGGCAGCCGTGGCAGTGGGAGTTCCGGGCAATGTGGCCCTGTTGAGAACACCTTCGCTGTCAAACTCGGCTGATGCGATAGGCGGGAACACTGCAGCATTGGGCGGCGGTTCGTGTAGGCCGTTGATGATCGGGGGAAATACTTGGCCGCGAGGCCCGACTTGCTGGCTCGACTTTTGCTTCTTTAGCGGCTGTGGCAGCTGGATCAAGTCGTCTGCATGGGGTAAGACGCGTGGCCGTTTGCCAATGATGGATGCCGAAGCGGCAGCTGCGGTGGCAGATGCGTCGTCGAGATGCGGGCGGGCGGGCCAGGCGGCGTTGTCAGTCGTCAGATCGCTTGAAAAAGACGACCCGGCGATGGAGGCTGGATTGGGCGGCTGTGCCGATGGGGATTGCTGTGGCTGCAGGGACTTTGCGGTCCCGATACCGGCGTGCTCTGCGGCGCTGAGCTCGAGAGGAGGGAGCAGGAGGCGGGATTCATGGCGGTATTTTGGGGCACCGAGCGTGCTGTGAATCGAGGGAAGATGATCTCGAGAGTCGTTGACATTGAGGAGATGCATCAGCCGCGGCTCGATGGTAGCCATGGTGTTGCCAGCCATGGTGCAGCCGGGAGGGACCGGAGGCACATTTGAGACCCTTGACCGCGTGGGAGGGAGAGTGAGTGAGGCAATTGGGGACGGATTGCGAGGAAAAGCAGTAAGACGGAATAATTTCAACGACAGGTTTTAGAGGGTGGCCGTGACCGAGGCTGGCCCCGTAGTCCGGTCCGTGGCTCCTAGCGGCCGGCTGCTGAAAGAGCAGACGAACAAGCGTGTGTGGTGGTGTGTGTGCTCTGGTCCGGGGGGGGTACATGCTCTTATACTCGCAGCGGCAATGGCTGCGATGGTGGCAGCGATGGTGGCAGCGATGGTGGCAGCGACGGTGGCAGCGACGGTGGCAGCCACAAGCGTACAGGCGTAGCACGAGCAGGTGAAAATCATGAGCCTGCAGAGCGAGCCGGGCCATCGAATTGAAGAAGCAAGAACCGGGAGTAAACTAAGCTCATTTAAAAAGGGCCGGCGAACAGCTTCCTAAGACGGGCGGAAGGGTCTAGACCGCGGCAGACCAATAGCAAACCGTGCGAGGAGGGGTAGCTGGGCCAGCCGGCCGCAGAACAGATGGGTTCAAATCGCCACAAATCCTAGCGAGTCCTGCAGCGGGGCTAGCCGACGGGCCCCTCTTTTTTTCTGCGCCAGCAGGCCATTTAGCGGGTAAGCCGGGTGCTAACGCGTTTCGCGCCCCTGGAGCGAAGGGGAAGCAAACCGACTGACTGCCCGATCGATCGACCACCGACCACCGACTACCGCTCACCACCCGCTTACCACACCGCTCACCGCGTCTCTCGGCTGTGAGCGCCGAGACCCCCCCCAAAAGCCTCGTCAACAAGCTTTGCTGGCCCCGGTGACACCCACCCACACGTGTACGCACCGACCATGGCGGCACAACTGCCAACCATTCCCCGGCTGGTGTTCACCCTGGTCGAGCCGATTTCCCTGTAGGCGCGTGTCGTCTGCAGATTGTGTGTGCTGGCCTCTGGCTGACCGTATGCGCAGTCTCAGCGGCGCTGTGCCCGCCCTTGTCTCACCGGACTGGTTTGTCCGCGAGCAGCTGGCCACCGCCGCGGCGCCGTCGCTGTCCGCCGTCGTGTCAGACAATGCGCGCGTCGTTGCCCAGCAGCTCGGCAACGCGTACGGGCTGCTGTTCATGATTGGCATTGCCGTGCTCTACTCGAGCACCGAGCTCAAGGTCGTGCGCAACTACCTGGTGGCGCTGCTGCTGGCGGACATTGGCCATGTCGGCCTGACGCTGGCCTCGCTCGGCCCCGAGCGGTTTTCCTTTGGCGCGTGGAACGCGATGACCTGGGGCAACATTGGTGTGACGGTGTGTTCCATTCTGGGACTGGTGAGAAGGGGGGGGAGGGGGGTGGGTGTTTGTTTCGCTGTGCTGACTCGGATTGCCCAGACGTTCCTTGCCCTGGCACGGACTGCCTATTTACTCGGCCTGTTCGGTCCTGACAAGCCGCTGCCAGTCTCGGCGCCCAAAAAGAGAAACTGAAGATGCCCCTCTGACCTGACCTGGTGCTCAATGCGACAACCCGAAAAAGGCTTCACGTTAGACGTCCGCGTGTGCATCTCACGCGGCCGCAAGCATACACCCGTCTCTGTTGTACGAAACCCGCAACATGGCCGGGACAACATGCGCCCAGACGCTCGGCAGACAAAAGGCAGTCATGCAGAAAACCGAGACACAGCGCAATATCGAGAGGGCAAAAAAGGGCTTGGCCTACGCAGGTGAAGGATTGGGGTCGAACGCAATGAGCAGGGTTCTTTCTTAACCTGTGCCACGACCGGCGCCTGGGTCTGAAGAAAACAGGATGGGGTGCACATCCTGCTGCTGGACGCACTGGCAAGGATGCAGCGTCTTCGGTGGGGGGAGAAGAGTGTTCCGTCGCACCGGACGCTGCATCTAGCTGGCCACGTAAGATGGGATGAGACAGCCGCACGGCGAGCGGGTGCGACACGGCTGTGTGCTTGGCTTCTGTAGCTTCACCTACGTACTCGTAGCCTTGCCGAAGTAGTGGATTATTTCTAGCGCACACATCCGCCCTTTAAACCGCCGGAGATAAGAGTCGCCGGTCCGTTATCACTTAGCACCCCCGCTGCCGGTGTGACGACGCACGCACTTCTTCTCCCGTAATACCTTCCTCTCTTTGTAAGATACCATTGCAGGCAAACGCAGAAAGTGCTCCATCCATCCGTGATCCGTGTATCCCATCCGAGCTGTTTTTGAATGGGCGTCCATCACGGACCTTGCACGGCGGCCACACTTCTGTTGCACGGCAGCTCTGAACCACACCACCGACCACACCACCGGCCATGTCAGCACACGCATCTCTGGGTAGCGGTGGGGGCCTGGTCGGCAGCGACGGTGCCGAAGGGTCCGCACACGGCGAGGCCCCTATCCCCAGCCCCTATGTGACAGCTCCCGAAATAGCCGAAGAGCAGGATGAATTCCATGGTGGGTTTTGCGCCGTCGTTTCTTTGTCTCTGGCGGCAACCGGGCGCACGATTCTGACCACTTGGGCTTGCAAAGACGCCATAGATCATCTTCCGCTCGGAAGTGAGGACGATGACGACGATGACGATTACCATGATGCTTACGTAGAGGAGGACGAGGACGAGGACGAGGACGAGGACGGGGAGGAGGAGGATGAGGATCAGGAGGACGAGGACGAGGACGAGGATGGAGATGGCGAAAGTAGGTGGCCCTTCTCGCTGTGTTGTGTGCCGCCACATAGACGACTAACCATGCCACAGTCCCGTCCATTACGTACTACACTCGTGGACAACTGCACATGGTGTTGCCGAGCCAGACTCTGCGCCAAACTCTGACCATCTGGGATCCGGCAGACGACAGCGATGCGGAGTCGTGGGACGGGTATCCGAGGCCGCCGCAGGAGCTGGGCGCTGAGCGGTTCCCGAAAATTCCCAGCGAGAAGGGCCAGGCCCTCATGAACTCGGGCGTGTTTGGGGCCGTCGAGCGGGAGCGCGCCTGCTGCCCGGCCTTCGTGGACGAGGCCCGAGACCAAGAGCGGATACACATCAAGGTTGCGGCGCGCCGGCGCCCCGTGTCGCTGCGACTGCTGGACCGCGAGATCGGCTACGGTGGCACGCTGGCCGGCCGCCGACTGAACACGGAGATGATGGCCCAGAGCCTCGTGCCGACGACCGCGGCCGACATGGTGGTGCGCTACAACGAGCCCGTGTACCTAGGGCAGTTCTCGGACGACGGCAACTTCTTCTACAGCGGCACCAAGGACCTGCACGTCCGCCTGTATGACACGTCCAACGTCAACGAGTGGCGCCACTACAAGACGGTCACGCACCCGACCGGCCGCTGGACCCTGACGGACGCATCTCTGAGCCCGGACAGCCGCTGGCTGGCCTTCACAACCATGATGCCGCAGGTGTGCCTGGCACCGACGGACCCCAACGACGAGGGCGATCCGTACCTGCTGGACTTGTCGCGGTCGCGCAGCCGCCGCGATGGCGATCTGCACACCTACAGCGAATCCTTCTGTGTCTTCTCCGTGCGCTTTTCCGGCGACGGGCGCGAGCTCGTGGCGGGCACGAACGCCAGTGCGATCGTGGTGTACGACATTGAGTCACGCACGGTGCTGCACCACCTAGTGGGCCACGAAGACGACGTCAATGCGGTCTGTTTCGGCGACAAGACGTCGCCGCACCTGCTGTACTCGGGCTCGGACGACGCCACGATCAAGGTCTGGGATCGCCGCAGCCTGGGCGACGGCCGGCCCGCGGGCGCCTTTGTTGGCCACTGCGAGGGCATCACGTACCTGGACAGCAAGGGCGACGGCCGCTACATCCTGTCCAATGGCAAGGACCAGACCATGCGCCTGTGGGACCTGCGCATGGCCATGAGCACGGCCGACTTCCAGAGCCGCAACCCGACCCAGTTCACGCGCTTCAGCCGCTACGACTACCGCTTCCAGCGCTACGACGACGACCGCTTCTTCAAGCACCCCAACGACAACTCCGTCGTCATCTTTCGCGGCCACCGCGTCGAGCGCACCCTGCTGCGCTGCCACTTCTCGCCGCCCGGCAGCAGCGACGGCCGCTACGTCTACTCGGCCAGCCACTCTGGCAAGGTCTACATCTGGAACCTCGACGCCACCCTGGCCGGCGTCATCAACGTGCGCGAGGCTGCGCACGGGACCTTTAGCGCCGTCAACGCCGAGGAGGAGCAGCGCCTCGCCGCCGCCGCCGCCGCCGCACCGACTAGCCGCCGCCAGCGCACGCACCAGAACCGGACGGTCTTCAACGAGCCGCTATGCGTGCGGGATGCCAGCTGGCATCCGACCGCGCCCATCATTGTTGGTACGTCGTATTTTCTCTCTCCTCTCCTGTTTCTTGATTCCCTTGCCTAACAAACCCAGCGTCTTCCTTCGATGTCGAGAACATGGACAACGGTTATTGTTCGGTGCATGCCTGCGACCTCGCGCAGGCCGGCGAGGACGGCGGCAAGCAACATCGCCTGTTTGACGAGCGCATGCAACCTATGAAGACAATTCCTCCAAGAAGGCCAATGATGCGGTGGTGGGCATGAGTCGAACCGGGATAGGGCGGCACAAATGGTATACCAAGATTGCAAGGACAGAACGCAAAACATCCGAATATGAACACGATCTTTTGCAATTTCGTTTCGTACTGCAAGAGAGTCCCAGGACCAACCAAAAAGACCACCGTAATGTGTATTCCTTGTATTTTTGTTTTCCGTGGGCTCGCTTTCCCCGGATTTGTACAAATGATCGCTCCGTATACCATCCGTCCTGGTCCAAAATCGAATTAACAGACCCTCCGTGTGTGGTGAGCATTGTTTTTCCCTCCCAGCGGAACGCTGGGAATATGTTTTTTTTTTTTGCGTATGTGTGGTACAGCGCCCTGGCGTCCACTGCCGGAAAGCAATTTCTGAGTCGCCCGTGCTGCTCAGTGATCCGTCCGATCGTGCGCTCGCCAGTGCCGGCAACGTCCCATAGCCCGTGCTCGCCCCTTCTTCTCGGTCGTCCTCTTTACGCGCCGCCGACCAGGATGTTGTTCACCGGGATGTGGACTGAACGCGGGCGATCGTTAGCAATGAAAGGCCTAGTCACTGCAACAAGAGAAGAATAGCGCAGTTTAGGAAAGGAAAATACGCACTCAGCTTGACAAAGTACCCGACAGCACCCATGACGAGGAAGCCGACGCCGACGGCCTGGCTGATCTTGACAAACTCCTTGGAGTCGGCTGAGGGAGACAGGCATGTTAGTCTTGGTTCAACGTGGCCTCTTCTAACTCCCTCCCTAAGAACACGGCGTACGCTTTTGGCAGCGGTTGACAAATTGCATGCCGTCCTTGATGAACTCCCGGGGGATGTCGAGGATTTCTTGGACCTGGTCAGACATGGTGGCGGGGGGTTGGGGGGGGNGGGGGGGCGTGGTTTCGTAAGGGGTGAAGGCGAGAAAGGAGGTGGAAGGGGCGGCGTGGTCGCGTAGTTGTCGGTTCCGTCGTGGGGGGGTGGTGGTTAAATGGAGTGAATGGGCAGAGGAAGAAAGGGGTCTGGACACGAAGCGAAATAAATCCTTAGCTGGGCGCGCATGCGCTGCGTGATGCCAGATCGCCCTGTATCGCTGCACGGTGGCCCGTGCGTTAGGGGCTAGATGACTAATTTTGACCAGCGGCCTACTAAAGCTAGACCGCCGCAGCTGTGATTCTCTTTCTGCCAAACTTCATCCAACCTCTGCGAAACGGTCTCGTTGCCTTTGACCGCGTCTTTTTGCCTCTTGCCGGCGTCTGTTCATTTTTGTTTTCCTTCTTTTTCGGACGGCTTTGTTGGCCCTCCTCCCTTCGATCCGTTCTACCGACTGCTGCCCGCTCCCAGGCCGACACGGTTTCTTTCGGCGCGAGCGCATCTCGACCCGGCTGTTCTCAGACCACGTTTCCCCGTCCCCACTGCCTCGTTTGGGCCTTTACCGCATTCTTATCGAACGATCCCGTTTATCATTTGGCCTCCTCAGACATCCGGAAGACCTCCGTTGCATCCGCTCGGATAGCGACTTCCGAAACGACATCCGATCAACGAGACGACCTTTTGCTTTTTCGCTTGCTCTCCTCCTGTTTTCGTTTAATTCTTCCCTCATTTCAGCTGCTTTGCACGGTCCCGTTTCATTTGTCCTGTTCCTGATTTAGGCAACACATTACCAGCGCGGTGGATGAATCTTAAAAGATACCACTGCTAAGAAGGAATCGTCCTGTCGATTCGACCTGGGCCAGGCTACAAGCACAGAGCTTCGCCTGCTGCGCTTCCAATTATATTTGTGCTTAGGCAGGAGCCTACCACTCGTTTTGTGTCGAGAGTTGCGTTGTTCGGAGAGCTCTAGCTTGTACGTACTCGTGGTTTTGTTTTCTGTCTTGGTCGTGTCGGATTTGTCCTGTTCAGTTCCTTGCTCTTGCGACCTACCCCGTTGTTGTTTTCCACTCTGTCGCCATGGCGAGAACAGCTGGACAATGGCTTGGCGTGTCTCTCTGGCTGCCAGGCGCAGAACGTCTGCAGTCAGTTTGTGTATCTGGTCCTAACCTAGCCAGTTTTATTAGCGGGACCGCGTCTACGGGCTGAAAAGAACATGGCCGAAGAAGACTTTGAAATCGACATCTACGGCGACGCAAATGGCGAGCAAGGCGGCGGCAGCACCCAAGATGATGGCCAGGATCGCCAGCAACACCAGGACGACTACAACGACCGTGGCAATGGCCAGGGCCACGATTTTGACGATCCCAGCCAACAGGCAGCAGAAGAGCACGAGCCACAAGCACCGTCGTCTACCAGCACAGCGAAGGAATCCCCAACCCCGCAGCATGGCGTGAAGCGCAAAGAGGGTTCCGACAACAGACCGATAGACCCTGGCGCGACCACCGCGATCATGGTGTCGGACCTGAGCTGGTGGATTACCGATGACGACATTCGAGGTTGGGTCCGGGCCGTGGATGGCGAGGACGAGCTTAAGGACATTACGTTTAGCGAACACAAGGTCAACGGCAAGAGCAAAGGGTACGCAGCAGCAGGCGGAGCTGGCAGAGTTGTCTGTCTTTCCCACCGTCGAGATGCTATGGTTGAGGCTAACTTTCCACAACAGACAAGCATATCTGGAGCTTACATCCCAGCAAGCCGCCACGGCTGTCAAGCACCACCTAGAGTCTTTCGGAACAAGCGAGCACCAAAGTGGACAAAAGAAGGTCAATGTGGCGTATGCGGCACCGTCAATCAATCCCTTCCGCACGCTTCCCAAGGATGCACCTGGCCGGGGGCAAC
Organism: Ceratocystiopsis brevicomis; assembly: GCA_002778105.1. NCBI lineage: Eukaryota > Fungi > Ascomycota > Sordariomycetes > Ophiostomatales > Ophiostomataceae > Ceratocystiopsis > Ceratocystiopsis brevicomis. The sequence continues at coordinate 2,267,008 of PCDN01000003.1, forward strand.
GCGACGTGCAGAGCCGAACGGGCCCGGGCGGTTTCCAGGGCCCTGTGGGTAACTTCAACGGTGGTGCTGGTGCCGGCCCCTACAACAACATGAACAACAACAACAATGCCGGCAGCTTCCGCGGCGGACGCGGTGGTGCGATGTATGGGGCCCCGCGTGGTGGGGGCATGCCCAACGCGGGCGGCTTCAACCGCAACTTTGCTGGCAACATGAACATGAACATGAACAACTTCAACAACAGCAACGCGATGCGGTTCAGCAACAACCCGATGGGTGGTGGGATGCCTGGTGTGAATGCGTCTGGCGGCGGCGGCGGCGGCGGCGGCGGCTTTATGGGCGGCTTCCGCGGCGGCATGGGCGGCAACATGGGTGGCGGCATGCGCGGCGGTGGTGGCATGCGCGGAGGACGTGGGGGCCCGATGGGCGGTATGATGGGCGGCGGGATGGGCCCGGGCATGGGCGGGATGGGTGGCATGGGCGGAATGGGCGGCATGGGAGGCATGGGCAGCATGGGCGGCATGGGCGGCATGGGCGGCATGGCTCCTATGGGAGGGATGCCTGGTGCCATGGGCCCGATGGGCGGCATGGGGATGGTTGGCGGAATGCCAGGTACGTGCAATGTGACGTGACGTCCCTCTTGCAATGCGATGGCTGACCGGGCTTTTGCCCACAACAGGCTTCCAGGGCATGCAGCCCAACTTTGCGCCCAACTTCTTTGGTGGCGCTGGCGGCGGCGGCGGTGCGGGCGGCAGCCAAGGCAGCGGCGAGTGGCAGAACCCGCACGGCACAAAGCGGGCGCGGCCAGAGTAGTGATTGGGCCTTGTTCGCGCAGTACGGAGAAGAGAGAGATAGGCGGACGTCTTGTTTTCTGTCTAATGTATTATGTTTTTTTTTTTTTTGTTAATCCTGTGCTCCTCTTTCTTTGGGAGTTCATCCGGTGTTTACGGATTGGGGCCGTTCTTTGTTTGCAGATTTTCACAGGTGTATCTATACATGGTCTACTCTTCTGATCTGGAGCGAGGACGGACTTTTTGCACATGGTAACTTAGCGGTCGTTTGATTGTTTAATGGGACTCGATCTATTGACAAACGAAAGGGGGAGGTCTTGGCAAGATCTACTCAACGGCAAAGCATGCAGACGGAGAAAAGAAAGGTAACAAATGAAAGAACAAGTCTAATAGAGAGTGTAACAGAGAAGACAAGATATCGAAAAAACAAGAATTCAACGGAAGGGAAAAAAAACAGGCTGCCCTATGCAGACTTGCGGACCCGACCAACCAGACCGGTCACACTGGCCTGCAGCCGCGCCACCAGGGTGCCCTTGGGAACGCGAACCAGCCAGTAGAGGCCGAGGGCGGCAAAGGTATTGAAAACGACGTAGGCCCACATGAGACCGAAGTTGCGCCAGCGCTCGCTGTAGCTGATGTTGAAGGCCGACAGGAAAGCGTCGGTGGTGGCGATGGCGCAAAATTCGCATGCGTCGGGCGCCATGGCGGTCGGGTTCAGCAGAGTACCGCCGGCCTGGGACTGGTAGGCAGCCATGTAGTCGACACAGGTCATGTTGGACGGTGGCTGGAAGGTGAGCAGCTCAAGGCTGGTGCACGTGACAGCGCTCCTGCCAAAGCCGGTGGCCAGCAGGCCGCCGATGAGGTAAGTTAAGGGCGAAACGCGGTACATGAAGATCCAGAAGCCGGGCAGGGCGTCCTTGGAAACCATGACACTGGGAAGGTGGTTAGTCGGAAGATGGTGGAAAAAGGACGCAGTGAGTGAACATACCCGCAGAAGATCAGCGTGAAGACATAGAGCAGCAGGGCCATGGTGGCACCCAGCTCCGCGGTGGGCGCGCCGGCGACGACCATGTCGGTAAAGGTGGACTCAAAGACGAGGAAGACCCAAATGAGCAGGAACATGAGGCCGCCGCGTTCGGAAACGGTGTTGGTGGCCTCGGCGTTGCGGTTCATGCCGACAATGTAGTAGAAAGGCAGGAAGACCAGCAGGGCAGCAATCGTGTTCCAGGGGATCTCGACGATGATGTTGGCGAGCATAAAAACGGTCCAGGAGTAGGTGCGCGAGGCGCGTTCGCGGACCTCGTACAGCTCACGCTGGGTGATGAAATGTGGCATGGTCTGGTAGGCCAGGAAAGCGAAGATGATGAGCAGCATGAACAGGGAGAACATCTGGTTCTGCAGGCCCTGCTCGGACAGGGGGGCTTTGCGGAACGAGAGGCCGATAAAGAGACTCTGGACTTGTTAGTGTCTATAGTGTACAGAAAACGCAAGGGGGGAAGGAAAAGAGACGCACCGTAGCAAAGCACAGGGCCATCTTGGCGTAGATGTACGTCGGCGTGCGCCAGTACTGCTCAAAAACACGGACGGTGCACATGTAGAGCTGGTAGTGGAAGGGCGTGGCGTAGGTCGAGTCGGTGATAGCTGCGGCGGCCGCGTCATCGGCAGGTGCAGCAACGGCACGGTTCTTGCGGGCTTCGAGGGTTTCCAGCTCGCTCTGAACGGCCTTGTACTCGTCGCTTGCGCGCCAGATAGACACCCAGTCGTGGGTGGACTCGCCGCCGGGACCGGCACCAATAACCTTAAGCATCCACTCGGCCGGGTTCTCTTCGGGATCGATGGGAGTGGCACCATGGCTTTCAAAGTAGTTGATCAGCGTCTTGCAACCGGGTCCGAGGGGTCCAAAGTAGACAGTGCGGCCACCGGCAGCCAGCAGCAGGAGACGGTCAAACTGCTGGAACAGCAGCGCGGACGGCTGGTGGATGGTACAAAGGATGGCTTGGCCGCGGGCGGCCAGACGGCGCACCAGCGAGGCCACGGACCAGGCCGTCTGGCTGTCGAGACCGGACGTGGGCTCGTCCAGGAAGAGCAGCAGGTCCGGGCGCGCGGCCAGCTCGACACCAATGGTCAAGCGCTTGCGCTGTTCGACGTTGAGACCCTCACCCGGAACACCGACGATGGCATCAGCGTACGCGCTCATGCCCAGCAGCTGGATCACGTCCTCAACGTGGGCGTTCTTGGTCTCGACGTCGATGGTGGCCGGTTGGCGCAGATTGGCGCTGAAACGCAGCGCCTCACGCACCGTCGACGTGGACAGGTGGACGTCCTGCTGCTGGACGTAACCGGTCTTGCGCTGGAAAGACCGATCACGCGGCATACCGTTGACCAGCATGTCGCCGGTCACGTCGCCCATGGTAACCCGGTCAGCCAACACGTCGAGAAGCGTGGTCTTTCCGGCGCCGGAGACGCCCATCAAACACGTCAGCGTGCCTGGCTTGACCCAGCCGTCAACGTGGTCGAGCAGCCGCCGGTCCTTGCCTTGGATGGTGATGTCGTAGCAAACATTGCGCCAGTGGCAGATGTCCTTCCGGTCCATATCTTCCGCAGACGCGTCGTTCTCGTTCGTCTCTTTCTCCGCCTCTTCTTCGGCGTCATCAAGCACGGCCTTGTGACCGCGCCGGAAAACGAGGACCTCGCCCTTGGACGACTCAGCCGTGATCAGCTCGGCAGCCATAAGGTACGTAGCGAAGAAGAAGATCATAAAGCCAAACAGGATGCCCAGGTTCCGCCATTTGTGCGCGTGGCTGTACTGGTAACTGCCATTGAGGATGGCGTCGCCCTGCACGTAGTCGGCGCCGAGAGCGGCACCGGCGGTCGAACAGGTGCGCTCGTTGACGGGCGCGCCCGGGTAGGCGGGGACAAAGGCAGCGCAGGGGAATTGGCGGCCACTCAGCTCATTGACCAGCAGACTCTCGTAGGCGTAAGCAATGGGGTTGATGTAGTTGATCCAGCGCATCCAGCCCTGCATGCTGCTGATAGGGATGACGAAGCCGGTGTAGATGACGAGGGCGATGATTAGCACGGCGGCGGGTGTCAGGGCCTGGTGAACGGTGCGCGAGGCCTGGCCGATGGTGCGCAGGATGGCCGACATGGTCAGGGTGCAGGTGAAGGCGAAGAGGAGGAAGAAGAAGAAGTGACCGGCACCGGAGCGAAGATCGGCCATGAAGTACAGGGGGATGTTAAAGGCAATGGCGGACAGGATCTTGTTGGGCATCTCGCACATGGAGGACGAAACGGCCTCGGCAGAGGGCGTGTAGAGTGCATAGCGGGCGTGTTTCTCGACAATGGGACGCTGGGCGTAGAGGGTGAGAATCTGAGGGGGGTTAGCGGAAGAAGAGGGAGGAAATGGAAGGAACGGAGAAAATGGAAGGAACTCGCCTCCAGCGAACTGCTTAGCGCGTTAAACAGAATGGCAAAGAACAGCAGGATGCAGCGCGACGTGATGGAGGCAGCGTTGGGCTGAAGCTGGTAAAACACGCTGCCGAGCACGATCGAGATGACCAAGTTGCCGAGAACGGTGACAATAAAGAAGGTCTTGTCGCCCATGATGCGCTGGTAGCCACGGCGCATGCACAGGGCCACCTGCTGGGGGTACGAGAGGGTGAAGGACGACTTGGGGGGCCTGTGGTTGTTAGAAGAGAAAAGAAGAGAAAGAAAAAAGACCAAAAAGACACTTTCAAGCGGCGAGATGGTAGGGAACTCACGTCAGAGGCGCCTGGTGCGCCTTGCGCACGGCGGCCATGGCCTCGACGGGCGCGCCGTCCATCGGGTACTCGCGGTCATAGGCATCGATCTCCTCCAGGAGACGGGCGCGAGTAGGGCTGGCCTTCCAGTAGGCAACGAAGTCGTCGGGCGTGCGCGGCACACGGCCCTCGAAGCCGGGCCGCACGATACGCTCGCCGGGGTTGGTGAGCGACGTCAGGAAGTCGGCCGTGGTCTGGCGATCGGGGCACTCGTAGCCCATCTCGACGAAGAAGGCCCTGGCCTGGTCGGCCGGGCCGAAGTAGATCTGGCGGCCCTCGTACAGCAGGCAGACCTTTCCGAACTCGGCGTAGGCCGCCTCGGACGCCTGGTACATGGCGACGAGCGCGGACGTGCCGGCCAGGCTGGTCAGCAGGCGCAGCGTGCGCGCAAACGCCAGGGCCGACGCGCTGTCGAGGCCGCGCGTGCTGTTGTCCCAGCACTGCAGGGCGCTGCCGCTGAGCGCGACCTCGGCGATGCTGACGCGCTTGCGCTCGCCGCCGCTGACGCCGCGCACCACGTCGCTGCCGACGCGCGTGAAGGCCGTGTGCGCGATGCCGAAGATGGCCATCACGACGTCGCGCACGTGACGCGCGTACGCCTCGCGGCTGACGCCCGCGGGCCGGGTCTCGGGCGTGCGGGCCAGGGCGGCGAACAGCAGCGTCTGGCCGACGGTGAGCTGCGGGAAGTGCACGTCCGTCTCGGCCTGGTACAGCACCTCGCCGCGGAAGCGCGACTTAATCGCCTTCTGCGGGATGCCCTGGTACGAGATGAAGGCGTCGTTCGCCGCCTGCAGCCCGCTCATCTCGGCCGCCACCGTCTTGAGCAGCGTCGTCACGCCGCTGCCCGGCCGCCCCAGCACCAGCAGCATCTCGCCGCTGCGCACCAGCCCGTCGAAGCCGTCGCGCAGGACCGGGACCTCGTGGCCGCTCGCCGCCGCCCCGAGCCCGAGGTGACTGGCCAGGAACCGCACGGCATCGGCCGGTGCCTGCAGCAGGATGTTGAACACGTCCTTCTGGTAATCCGTCGGGGTGCCCCAGCCGTGCACGCGCAGGTTGCGGTACGCCACGCCCATCGTCGGCCGCGGGCAGCCGTTGTCGTTGTTGGCCCGCAGCACCGCCTGGGCCCAGCGCCGGGCGTCAAACGCCTTGCTGTGCGGGTCAAGCGCCGGGTCGCCGCCCGATCCGGGCAGGTACGGGTACCCGTTGTTGCTTCCGCTGCCGCCGCCGGCCGTCGCCCGCGAGCTCGACCGGGCCAGCTCGATGCTGTAGCCGCGAATGAGCTCGCTGGCACCCTCCGGCATGACGGCCTCGTTTGCGGCCGTCTCGGTGACGCCGGACGCGAAAGACGGCGTGTCGTCACGTCTGTTGTCCATCTTTTCGGCGTTGTCCATAGCTAGGGGTCGTGTGGAAGTTGCAGCAGAACACAACAGAGCAACTCACGTAAAACTCGGGTCCGGACATGCTCTTATACGACCCACTCCTCTCCCCTCCCTCCCCCCCCTTATTTGTTGCCACAACATCCATTTCTGCAGTCTCATTAAACAGTCCGAGCACTCCGGATGCCGAATGTTGTTTTTCTCGGTCTTCTTTGCCCTGCCGCCACCGTGTAAGTGGTCATCGAGCTCCAAAGATAGCAAGTGGACCCTGCCCTGGCCCGGCTGCATGGTACACAGGCACCAAAAATGAGACACGCTTGTCCCTTTCTGGAAGCTCGGCGCCGACACACGGCACTTTGCAGCTTTGTCATAGGCATAAAGTGGGACTCGGTGCCGAGATCGTGAAGAACTCTTAAAGGCGCCGCGGCCACCTTCTTCGTACGAGACGTTGCTTCGTACGACCCCTCCCGCGCACCATGGACACCAACGACCCCCATGCCAGCGACCGTGGCGCTTCCCCTGGCCTGTATACGGCCAAGCACAAGTCCTGCGACGCCTGTAAGGCCCGCAAGGTCAAGTGTCCGAGTACGATATGCTACGTCATCCCCACTTCCCCTGCATGTCCAGCCTGACTGATGCGAAACTCAGATGCCAACTTTCCGAACCCGTGCGCCAATTGCGTTGTTCGTATTGCCTTCTGCCACTGCCGCCGTTTTGCTGCTGACATCCTACGGGTATAGCGCCGTAAGACGACGTGTCGCTTCGGCATCAAGAGGGTGCCGAGACGCAACGGTCCGTTTTGCCCCCCGCCCGTCTGCTGTCTAGGCATTGTTAAGCAAGGTTAGGCATTTCTAACGGTTGAGTAGTGTCCGGAAGAACCCCTGTTCCCCATTCGCCAGGCACATCGCCGTTGCGCTATGTCGATCTGCCTCAGCCCAGTACGCCGCCCGATCCGGACGACGATGTGGCCACCCACGCCGCGGCCGCGGCCGCCCAGGACGGCACCATTGCCGCGATTCCCATGCTGTACATTGATCACATGCTCGCCCATGCCCAGGATCAGAACCTGGGCAAGGCGTTCACGCCCCTGACCAAGGTGCGTGTGGTTGAGAGGAGGAGTGTCTGTCCTGTTGCGCCTCCATTTCCACTAACCAGACCACAGGGCAATGGCATCTTTGGCAAGTTTGCCGCAGAGCGCTCTCGGCTCTCCTCTCCTCATTCGGCCCCCGGCTAACAACGGACAGGCGGCAGCTATAGCCTGACCTTCTTTTCCGAGAGCCGCCTCCTGTCGCTGTCGTCGCGGCTGCGCAACAACCGGGTCAACGACCTGGTGTATCGCATCAGCGGCGTCATCAGTGGCCGGCTGCGGCGCTCCGAGTCGGCCACCCACGAGTCGGTGATGCTGCCTGCGGTCCCACCCCGGGCGACGACGGCGGAGGTGGCGGCCACAGTCGAGGCCAGCTACAGCAACGGCAACGGCTGCAGCAGCGGCGGCGGGGACGGTGACCGCAGCCCCGGTGACGTGCCACCGCTGATTGTCGACCCACCATTTGCGGCGGCCTGCATCCGCTGCTACTTTGACAACATACACCCACAGTATCCGTTCCTGGACCGGGACGCGTTTGAGCGCCGCGCGGCCGACCCGGACCTGGCACGCAGCCTGGCCGCCAGCCGCGCCTGGTCCGCGCTGTACCACGCCGTGCTGGCCCTGGGCTGCCCGTATGCCGTCAACGGTGCCGATGGCGATGACGACGCCAGCTTCGAGCCCGGTAAGGGCACCGCGTGGCGGCTCTTCTCCGTCGCGCTCGGCCACTTCTCTGCGCTGCTAATCCTACCCGACTCGCTCATCACGCTGCAGGCGCTGACTGCCATGGCCATCTACGGCCTGGGCGTCGTCTGCCTGTCCATTGAGCGCGTGCTGCTGTCCGAGGCTGCGCGCCGCGCCCAGAGCTTGGCAGCGGCCGGGGCCGGCGGCTTGTCGGCGCCGACGGCGCCCGCAGGCGCCAGTCCGGCGTCGGCTTCGGCCACGTTCCAGCGCACCTTTTGGGTCCTGTACGGCATCGAAAAGGTCATGAGCTTCCACTACGGCCGCAGCTCATCCTTTGCCGACGGCGACATCTCCTGCCCGCTGCCGGCCATCCCGGCCATGCTTCTGGACGACGACGAGGACGGCGGCGGCGGCGGCGGCGGCAGCGGCAGCGGCAGCAGTACTCCGTCCAAGAAGCTCCACAGCCTCGACTGGTTCTTGGTATGGATCCGCCACGCGCGGTTGTTATCACGCACGTACACCTACCTCTTCTCCGTCGGCACGTCGTGCAACTCGGCCGCCAGCAGCCTGGCCACGATCGATCAGCTGGCCGCCGAGGCCGAGGCCTGGCGCTTGTCCATCCCCGACGTTCGCGCCCTGCGCCCGCAGCAGGCCGGGCCGCCTGGCGGGCTCGGCCCGGCGGGCTCGGACGCCGATGCCACCACGACTGTTGCGGCCGTCACCAATGCGGGGGCGGCTGCCAGCGCTGGTGTCGGCGTCGGTGCCAGCCCTGGCATCCAGACGGTGCACCGCCGGAAGCGCCACGGAAACCGCAGCGGCGGCCCGCAGACCTTCGAGCAGACCACGACGCTGCAGCTGAGCTTCCTCTACCACAGCTACATGCTGATCCTGGCGCGCGCGCGCCTGCGCCACCAGGCGCGGCTGGTAGCCGAGGCGCCCAGGGCGCTGTCGCCCGCCTCGCAGCGCCAGCAGCAGGTGGCCAGCGAGCAGGTGATCACATCGTCGTGCCGTGCGATCCTGGAGCTGACGCCCGCCATTGCGGTCGAGCCGTACACGCCGCTGTGGATCCTGGCCGTCGCTCCGCTGTCGTCGCTGCTGGTGCTGTTCGACTTTGTCGTGCACCACCCGACCGCACCCGATGCCGCCGCCCACCTGGTACTGCTCGACATGGGCGCCGGCTACTTCAGCCGCATCGAGTACACCAGCGGCGGCACTCTGCCGGGCTCGCTCGTCTCCGAGTTTGCTCACATTGCCCGCGACTACGTCCACGGTCGCCAGCGCCAAGATTCCATGACGTACGGCGGCGACCACGATTCACAGCAGCAGACACAGCCGCAACAGCAGACGCAGGCACAGACGCAGACGCAGACGCAGACGCAGACACAGACACAGATGCCGATGCATTCCCAGCCCCAGATGCAACAGCTCCAGCAGCCCTTGCCCATTCTGCCCACGCAGCTCATCCCGCCCACGCCGGCCATGACGGCGCCGACGCTCCAGCCGATGCCGACGTCCTTTGTGGACGCGTCGTCTTTGGCACACACCATGGACTGGTCGGCCGTGCCGGATGCCGCTGCCGGCGCAGGCGCCGTTCCCGGCACGCTCGGCGCTGGAAACGACGGCACCACGTACAGCGACACCCTCGGGTACGGCTACGGCTATGGCGGCCCCGACGCTGGCACGGGCGACTTTGCCGGCACAGACGTGCTGGGCCTGTTCAGCTACCTGCTGCCCGAGATGGACTCGATGCTGTACCCTGGGATGGGCGACGCGGGCATATGATGGCGATGCTACCTCCCTACGGTCGTCTCCTATCTCGACCGCGCAAAAACATGCGCACAAAAAACCCCACCGCCGCGCAGCTCTTCCACGGCGCCCCACTGGCTGCCGGCGCATCCCCACCCCCCACTTGCCAGGAAAGGAAAAACCCGAAACGGGTGTGCGCACGTTTCCGGAGTTCGATGTCGTGGACGGCGAGCAATTTGGGCTGCTTCCCTTTTGTGTGTTCATGCACTGCGGGATGGGCTGTTCTACGTAAGGTTCATGCAAAAAAAAAAAATTTGTTGGCAAACCGACTGCCGTTGAAGAACAGGCGGCAATACGAACGGACCAGTTCCTGCCACAGCGTTCCTTTTAAACCGTGAGCATTTGACCCACCTTTTTCAATATGAGCATGTTTTTTTGAGCGGAGACGAGTCCGTTGTCTAAAGAGGCACCTTTTTGCCAGTCTTCTCGTCCGTGCTCTTTTTATAATCCTTTATAGATCTTCTCTTTCTCTCTCTCTCTCTCTCTCTCTCGCTTCGTCTTTTTATTCTGTTTTTTTCTGCTATTTTCCAACCGCAGACTCTGCTTCCACTTCACGGTTTTGCCCTTTTCCTCGCCACAGAAGAGGTCACGTGTGATCGACATTACAACACCTCTCGTTGACGTTGACGACCCCGACGGCGTTGTCTTGGGTTAAACGTTCGGCTAGAGCATCAATTACTCTCGAAAAGCGGTGCTACCATCGGTAAAATACCCCTCTATTCTCCGGACCGATTTAAACAACGCAGCGGTCTTGTTCCACCGGCTACGCCACTTCTCCCGTTGTCTACGTCTCGGTCTTCCAGCAAGTATCTTTCCGTTGAGGCGACGGTATCTTCCATCATGTCACATATGTCGCATATGAGCGACATGAGCGACATGAGCGACATGAGCGACATGGACAGCAACAGCTCGTCCACCATGGCCTCAATGCACATGGGCGTCTTCTTCACCTCCACCCGCAGCACCCTCTTCTCCTCCGACTGGACGCCCACCGGCACCGGCCCCTACGCCGGCACCTGCATTTTCCTGATTGTGCTCAGCGTCATCTTCCGCCTGCTGCTGGCCGTCAAGGCGCGCGCCGAGGAGCGCTGGCTCGACGCCGAGCTGGCACGCCGTTACATCACTGTCGCCGGCCGGTCATCGCTGGCAGAGCAGATCGCACAGGACCCGGACTCCAAGCGCAGCAAGCTCGTGTTGTCGGCCAACGGGGTTGAGGAGGATGTCATGGTGGTCGAGAAGCACCACACCCGCACGCGGCCGTGGCGTCTGTCCGTCGACCCGGTGCGCGCCCTGGCCGACACGGCCATTGCTGGTGTCGGGTATCTTTTGTACGTTGGGATGGGGATTGTTTCTCTGTACTCTGTCTGCCTGTTTCTTGCTAACCCGTTGCTCTCTATAGGATGATGGCTGTCATGACGGGCAACGTCGGCTACTTCATGTCAGTTCTCAGCGGCACCTTTCTCGGAAGCACACTTGTCGGCCGCTACGCGCCTGCATCAGAGCACTGAGGGGGTTGCGATGGGGCGGGGGGGGTGAATTAAAGCGTGTTTGTTTATTCCTTTTGTCTTGCATGGAGACTGCCGTTTTTCATGTATACCCATATATCTTACAGTGATACGAATAAACCCAGGACGTGGCCAGCACACTTTGGAGAAGGCCTCCACACGGAAACCGTTCTTATACTGCTGCCGATTGCCGGAGGCCACAGGGGTAATACGAGTACACGGGACAGAGAGTATTTGTGGTGCTGTAACAAATCCAGCGTCTGTGTGTGCCAGCGGAAAAGTCCATTACGGCGAGCGATTCGGCTTCTCGAAACGTTTGTTTTGTTATAGAGTGGGGAAGTTTACAGGGCTACCGACAGCCAACAACTCTAGAGTCTGCATGCGCTAGGCTTTGGGGAGATCAAACGAGACTTACGAGGCTCGCGCTGGCGACGTGTTGCTGTAGCGATTTGCTTTGACTGTAGTTCCAAAAATTCTGTGCTTATTTGAGGGTGCAATGGCCACTAGATACTAGACAAATCGACAGAAGGGAATCTGACTCCGGCTAGGGTGCTACATGGTGCAGCGTAGATTTCAAGCCAAGCGGCGAGACAACGGGAATGAAGAAGTTTCCGGCGGAGGAAGACAAGCAGCATCGTCTCTAACACCTAAAGCACCATCGACCAGGGCATTGTAGCGTTGGGTCTGTCGGAACCTGGGATTAATCTGGGTAAGCTAGGTGGTAAAGGGAGGCTGCGTAGGTGTATTGTGGCGGGTTTTGTTGTGTTGGCCATTGGTCGTGTAAGATACGATAGGCGAGCGAATGTCGGAAGCGCTTGCCATTTTGGGACGTGTTCAAGAAAAAATGCAAGATACGCGAGCAGAGAAGGGGCGATGAGAAAAAAAGAGAGACGGAGTGTACCTTCCAAATGTACGAGCAGATGACCAAATTTATTACTGTAGAGAAGATTTTCGAGAAAAACAAACCACTTTGCACTTCAATTTTGAAAGCCACGGCCCGCGGGCAGCCATCAAATATCAACAAATGGCCTCCAAAATGTCAACAGCATGCTAGTATCTTACCAGCACGGCCTCGACCGGAGATCAGTACCCGCCGCATTTCCGTGACCCTCTGCTTTTCTGACGGTCCGTTCCCCGCGTTCGCACGCCAATGGCCCAGGGCTGGCTGGCGGCCGCCCGGTGCGGTTAGGCGTGCCGCTATTACCAGCCAGCCAGCAGACAGACATCCGGGACAGGCGGCCGCCGGGCGGAGATACCACACCGATGTCGGGGGCGGTGTACGAGTAAATCTTGCTGAATCGGCTCTCTTATCTTTTTTTTCTCTCTCTTTTCTTCGGGGCTGTTCCCGCACTCATTGTCGATCTCCTTGGCGTTGTTCTCCTCCTTGTCCCTCCCCTGATGACTGGCCTTGCTGAAGCATCACCGGCATGCGGCCAGGAGGGCGAGCCGCCGGACCCAGAGAAAGCAGTCGCTTTCGCGCGGCGTGAAGAACCGAAGACCACGACCGAGACCGGGACCGAGACCGAGGTCGAGACAGAAGCTGCACCGAACCCCAAAAGCAAGAACTCCGACAGCACGCCGCCGCCAGCCGCTGGGCCAACCATCGCCAGCAACGCGCTCGCAGCCAGCGCCGAGGAACGGTACGCGCGCTACTCGCCGATGCGGAAGAGCTTCTTTTGCGCAATCCTGGCGCTGTGTGGGCTGCTGGCACCACTGGGCACAACGGACAGTCTGACGGCGGTGCCAGAAATCGCGGCGACGTTCGGCACGACAGGAAGCGTGGTCAACATCAGCAACGGCTTGTACACAGGCGCCATGGGTGTGTCCGCATTTTTGTGGGGGGTGACGGGGACGCTGGGCGGGCGACGCGCGGTGCTGCTGCCGAGCGTGGTGATCTTCGTGGCGTTTTCGCTGGGGTCGGCGCTGGCGCCGAACCTGGCGGCGTTCTTCGCGTTTCGCATCCTGAGCGGCATCAGCGGCACGGGGCTGCTGGTGTGCGGGCCAGCCGTGGTGGGCGACCTGTACCGACCGGTAGGTGCTTTGGAGATCGCGTCTGTGAGAGAAGAGAGAGAACGAGAGACTGACTTGCAGACCGAACGCGGCACGGCCCTGGCCTGGATCTTGAGCGGCTCACTGATCGGCCCCGCTCTCGGTCCTACGATCGGCGGCATCATCGTCACGTATGGCACGTGGCGCGATATCTACTGGTTCCAAACGGGTGTCGCCGCCGTTGCCGCCGTCCTGACCATTGTCTTTCTGCCTGAGACCGCCGCGACGCGCGGGTGGGACGCGCTGCCGCCCGGCCGCCACGAACGTGTTGCCGCCTGTCTCGCAGCCTACAACCCGCTGCGTCTAATGGTTCTGTTCAGCCGTCCCGATCTCCTCCTCGTCGCGCTGGCGTCGTCTGCGATGCTGTGGAACATGTACTCCTTTTTCACGCCCATTATCTACATCATCAACCCGCGCATGCACTTTACCCGCCCTGTGCAGGCCGGTCTGTTTTACCTGGCGCCTGGGGCCGGTTATTTGCTGGGCACGTTCTTCGGCGGCCGCAACGCGGACCGCGTTGTTAAAAAATGGATACGCAAGCGCGGTGGCAAGCGGCGGCCGCAGGACCGGCTGCGCGCGGTGATCCCGTGGATGGGGTTGGGCACGCCGGCGTGCATGCTGATCTACGGCTGGTGTCTGCAGACCAACAAGGGTGGCATCGCCGTGCTGGTCGTCGTGATGTTCATCCAGGGCTTCACACAGCTGATGATTTTCCCGGCCATCAACACGTACTGCATAGGTGTGTGTTTCTTTTCTTTTTTCTTTACACTGACCCCCTTCGCTCACCATCTCCAGATGTCGTTCCTGGGCGCGGCATCGAAGTGCTCGGCGGTAATTACCTTATCCGCTACATGTTTGCCGCCGCCGGCACCTCGCTGGCCATTCCAACCACCAACGCCATTGGCGTTGGCTGGCTGTGCACGATCTCCGTCAGTTTTATTCTGGTTGGGTTTGCTGGCGTGCTGTTGGTCATCTACGATCGCGTGCCGTTTGCCAAGCCCGCGGCCGCGTCCCAGGTGGTGCAGGGCGAGGCATAGACGATAAGTCGGATTTAGAGCCTACACGAGAACGAAAATACCACGGGGCAGCTACGCTGCCTTCTCCTCCGGCGTGTCCCCGTAATCCTCCAAAACGCCTGGCGCCATTTGCTCGCCTTGCACACTGCCATCAACGACGTGGCGGATGGCGGCCTCTTCGTCCGCCGTCAACTTGACGTGCGTGGCGGCGACGTTCTCCTCGAGGAAGTTGGTGTGCTTGGTGCCGGGGATGGGCACAATGTCGTCGCCCTGGGCCAGCAGCCAGGCGAGCGCCAACTGGCTGGGAGTGCAGGGCAAGCTGCGGGCGGCAGCAAGGCCGGCAAGGGTGTCGACGAGCGCGAGGTTCTTGTCAAACGGCGCACCGGCATCAAAGCGCGGAACCTTGCGGCGCAGGTCCGTGGGACCGAAGCTGTCGGGCGAGCGGATTTTGCCGGTCAAGAAGCCGCGGCCGACGGGCGAGTAGGCGACGGTGGCAACACCGAGCTCGCGGCAGGTGTCGCGCAGGTGGGTGCTGGCAGCCTGCTCGATAGCACGCGTGAAGATGCTGTACTCGACCTGAACGGCGGCGACAGGCGCGACGGCGACGGCGCGGCGCAGCGTGTTGGACGACGGCGCCGACAGGCCAATGGCACCAATGGAACCGTCGGTCTGCAGTGCAGCCAGAGCACGCATGGTCTGCTCGATTGGCGTCTTGCCGTCGACACGGTGCACATAGTACAGGTCGATGCGGTCGACGCCCAGGCGCTTCAGGGACGCGGCGCAGCACGCGCGGCAGTTTTCCGGGCTCGAGTTCAAGACGATGCCTGGCTTCTGCGTGTCTGGGCGCACGCCAAAGGAGAGCCCGAACTTGGATGCCAGCACAATGTCGGCACGCCGCTCCGGGTGGCGCCGGAACCACTCGCCGATCACTTCCTCGCTGTCGCCGTAGAAGTCGGCTGTGTCCCAGTGCGTGCAGCCGATTTCCCAGGCGCGATCGAGCAAGGCGAGCTGTTCTTCCTTTGGTCTGGCGGTCAGAATGAGGAGGACTGTACAACAAATAATCTGGACAGGACAGGACAGGACAGGACACGCACAGCGGTGTGCCGTAGGCTGTGCTGAGGCCCATGAGGCCGAAGCCAATGGCCGGCACCACGGGGCCGGTCTTGCCGAGGCGGCGAGTGGGCAGCTTGACGGGAGGAGGCATAATGCTTATGATGATTGTGCGGCGTGAAAGAACAGCGTTGGATTTGTTGGCGCTGGTGATGCGAAACTGAAGATCAGACCAGTCGTCTTATACCAGCAGAGCCGGGATGCGGGGGGGCGACGCCCGGCGCCATCCTGCCGACCCTTGGGGTTTCGACTTTCGCTATGAGGCCGACACAGAAAACTGCCATCTGCCCCCCCCTCCACCCCTCACTGTCACCACGGCACCAGCCAGTCCGTCCGCCGTCATCTCTCTAGGTCGATACCGTTGTCGCAAAAGCGGAGCAGATCTGGGGAAGTGGGGCTGACGTCTTACTTGTAAGATACACAGAGAGCGCAGCTCTCCGCGGCCGTCGACCAAACAGCCTCCAGGACTGCCGTATCGCCAGCGGTGGCCTTGATCGCCGTAACAGCAGCTGTTGCATTAGGGCTATTTCACCGCAGCATGCACGGGCCCGACGAGACGGAGGATCTGGAGAAGAAGGGCGAGGGTAGGGGAGATGGAGGACGTTTTCTGGTGAGGGGGAAAGCGAAACGCCAATTCCGCCGGTTTGCTTACCATGCAGTCGCCGTGACACCCGGAGCACATACGGCCTCATGCAGGATTGTCTATTTCATCACAAAAAGCGTGGTCTTCTTTGCATCCCAGGCAAGCCTAGGAAAGCAACGAAAAAAGAAAGAAAGAAACCTCGGCGTGCGCACACACGCAGCTTCTTGTGCCGGCTGTTGAAGCGAAACTGCATCGCCTTGGCAAGGGCTGCCTTTGGGTGGCTGCACTGGGCAGGGTCCGCAAGATCAAAGGGGTGCTGCGTCCCCCAAATGGCTCCGGTCATGAGGCTGGAACTCTCGATAGAGATCACAACATCCCTCTCCTCAGCAGCCGTGTCAGGCGGATGAAGAAACAAAAAGTCGGCCCTGAGAGCCAAGCCGCCTTCGGTTACTCGGTACTCCGTCTGACTGTTTTCGACCGGCCGGATGCCATTTTCATTTTTCATGGCGGAGGATTGGATTCGTCAATCTTGATCCGGGTCTCGTCGTGTTTTGTCCTTCCTGGAGTGAATGGTGGCCAGTGCTCGGTGTATCTTACTTGAGCACCTGCATTTGGTGGATGCCTCAGCCCAGCTTGGGCAACAGGACGGTTTTGGCTTGGTGCTGCGATGCCCCAAACCACCAGTGCATGTCGCGCATCAGCTGTCTCGAGGACAAGGATCGACCGACCATGGCTCCCGCAAAGCGCGTTGGGATCGAAGGAGGCGTCAGCCTCTTTGTACCCGGGCACGCTTGGGTTGTCGCTGTTTCGACAGGCGAGCGCCGCTGGCCATGTTGCCAAGCCATTGCCACGGGGTGAGCAGTCCCTCAACCGGCTTTGTAGTCCGCTGCTCATGGGGAGCCGAGAGAACGCTGACGTAGAGCGTCGTCTGGTCGGGGCGGCAATGCGGCCGCAGACGGCGACGGCGACGACGGCACTCGTGTTTGATGTGCCGAAACGCCTAGACAATCCTGCAACTACTTCTCACAGCAGTGCAGAGGACACTAGCCATGACGGCGTCATCGACGTCGTTTGTGGTTGGAATGTTGGTGAACCCCGCCAGGATAGGAGAGACATTCTTTAGCGGACCCCACAACAAGTGAGGCTATGTGAATAGAGTCTTTTAAGTTTTAGGGTATGAACAAACGGAGTTCTTTGTGAACAAGACGATTGCAATTGGAAGGAGATTGTTCCCGAGTGTGCAAAAGCTCTTCTCCTTGCTCTGGGGCATTCTATAATACAGGATTAATAATAACAATAAAAACAATAAACGGGTCTCGGCCCTGAACACGTGCAGACAGGCTGCTGCAGTGACGAAAGGGGGATCGACATACTTTGTTCTAGTTTGTACTCTTTTTTTCTCTGCTCCTTTTTGAAAGTCTTCGCTGGCCCAGGTCTGCCCACCCGGCTAAATCCCACCGGCCCATGCTCGTAGAAGCACCGACTGTTAGCCGAGGCCTACGCTTATGCCCGCCGTATTACATGGGAATGACCGACAGTCGGTGGAATGGTCATCATGCCGCTAACCTACACGGCCAAAAAAAAAAACAAAGAAAAAAAAAAAGATATACGCCAGGTCGCCGCGCATGTGGGGGGGGGTACCGGTCGGCGACTCTGTTAAAGACTCGGCGGCTTCCGTTCTCCCCGGCCTTGTTAATTTTTTGGGAGGTCTTGCTTGTTTTCTGGAGTGCTTCTGTGCTTCCTTGGCGTTTTTTTTTGTATTCGTGATGCCTTTTGCCTTGTCGTGCAGCTGTCTGTGATAACCATCATATCCCCTTCTCCGGCGCCCGCATCGCACCCCCCATCCCCTCCCCTCCGCTTCCTACCGGCCCGTCGCGTGCTTTCGCCGCTTTCGCCATGGGCTACTGTGAAAAGACCGCCGGGACCAGTGACGTCCCGGCGCTGGACCGGCCCGGTGCCAGTGCAGTCCACGTCGACGTCGACGACAACGGCGATGCCGCGTCCACCACCTCGTCGCTCGCGATGCACGCCCAGAAGAACCTGCACCGGCAGCTGAGCAACCGGCAGGTGCAGCTGTTTGCGATTGGCGGGTCGATTGGCACGTCGGTGTTTGTGGTGATGGGCACCGGGCTGGCGAGCGGTGGCGCGGCCGGGCTGTTGATTGCGTACGCCCTGTACTCGCTGATCGTCGGCATGGTGGCCAACTGCGAGGCAGAGATGACCGTGTTCATGCCGGTGAACGCGGCCTTTATCCGGCACGCGGGCAAGTGGATCGACCCGGCGTGGGCGTTCATGGTGGGCTGGAACTACTTCTTCTACATTGGCGTGTGCATCCCGCTCGAGATCACGGCCGTGTCGCTGGTGCTGCAGTACTGGACGGACAAGATCCCGGCGGCGGCCGTCATTGTCATCTGCATCGTGCTGTATGTCGGCATCAACGTGTTCGCCGTCAACGTGTACGGCGAGACGGAGTTCTGGCTGGCCTCGGGCAAGGTCGTGCTGCTGCTGATTGTGTTCCTGTTCACCTTTATCACCATGGTGGGCGGCAATCCGCAGCGCGATGCCTACGGGTTCCGCAACTGGAAGCATCCGGTAGGTGGCCCCTCGGTACTTTCGTTTTCTCGGTTCCTGCAACAGCTGACAAGGTCTCCCCCCCAGGGCCCCTTTGTGCCCCAGTACGACACGGGCGCGCTCGGCAAGTTCGAGGGCTTTCTGGCCGCGCTGTTCCAGGCGTCGTACGTCGTGTCGGGTCCCGACTACCTGTCGATCGTGGCGGGCGAGGTCAAGCACCCGCGGCGGGCGCTGGCGGCGGCGTTCAAGACCATGTACCTGCGGTTTGCCTTTATTTTTATCGGGTCGGCCGTGTGCATCGGCATCGTGGTGGCGGCCAACGACCCGGCGCTGCTGGCGGTGGTCAACGGCGCGACGTCGTCCAACACGGCGGCCGCGTCGCCCTACGTCATCGCCATGAACAACATGGGCATTACGGTGCTGCCGTCGTTCTGCAACGCGCTGCTGCTGACCAGCATCTTCTCGGCCGGCAACAGCTACACGTACGCCACGACGCGCGCGCTGTACGGGCTCGCGCTCGACGGCTACGCGCCGCACGTGCTGACGCGCTGCACGGCCAGCGGCGTGCCCATCTACTGCCTGGCGTGTGCGATGCTGTTCGCGGCGCTGGCCTTCCTGCAGCTGGGCCACGGCGCCAACACGGTGCTGCACTGGATCATCAACGTCGCGACCGCGGGCGGGCTGATCGACTACATTACGATTGGGCTGACGTACCTGTGCTTCCGCCGCGCGCTGCGCGCCCAGGGCCTCGACCGCGCATCGCTGCCGTACCGCGGCTGGTTCCAGCCGTACCAGACGTACGTGGCCCTCGTCGCGATGACGGTGATTCTGTTCACGTACGGCTACACCGCCTTTTACCCGTGGGACGTCGGCAACTTCTTCATCTACTACGCCATGCTGCTGGTCGCGCCCCTGACCTTTGGCTTCTGGAAGCTGTACCACCGCACGCGCTTTGTGCGTCCGCACGATGCCGACCTGGTCTGGGACCGGCCGCTGATCGACGCGTACGAGAGCACGCTAGTGCCGGAGCCGGGCTTCTGGGCAGAAGTCCTGCACCTCGTTTACCGGCCAAACCGGCCAGAGTGCGCACAGGCGGCGCGAGCGTGAGGGGGAATACGAAGGACGAAGTACGGTTTTACAGAACAAATGCATCAGTGGATTCCCCAGTGGGCTCCTTCAGTGGAGTTGTGCAAGGCCTTTTCTTGTCGTTTTGGTGCGGTTACGCGCACATTCTTACACCGTACAGAGAGAGTCCTTCCTTCCAGCGCAAAGGCCCCGAACCCAGCTAGCCACAGACGTAATCGGTCATGTGGTGGTCCCACAAAGACACACAGTGGCCACAGTGATTGGCCCGTGTCCGCTGCCTGCTGGCTGAACTGGCTTAGCACGCGCTACTCCGTTGCGACACTGCACAGCTGCGCTACCTGAGCATCCCTGGAGCTCTCCTTCCCTCCTCTCTCTCCCCCGGCGCCCCCGCTGCCCCCGCTCCCACCATGGCGCTTGCTGCCCTGCTTTGCGAGCCCCAACCCACGCTAAGCTGAGCGGCCGCGGGACTCCTTCCCTGATTCGGTTCGTCATGGCTGCTTGGCGCGATGAGTAATTCTCTTCTTTTCCCTCTATCTCCTTTCCTTTTTTCTTTTTTTTTTTCTTTTTCCGTCCGCCAGCGTGTTTGGTTTCACCTTTTTTTTTTTCCGCTTATCTCGTTCACATACGTAAGGAATTGAGCAAAGCGATATGCAAGAATGTACTTGTATATACAAAAGTAGTCCGCAGGGCTCGTGCGGTCGGTCAGTCGCCCATGTGTGAAAAAAGGACATTTAAAAGGGCAGAACTTACAATGGTAAACATTGCCCCCCCTCCCCCTCCGCCAAAACCATATGTGCTCTCTCAACCCATTCGGCCTTTGCCCTCCCCCTCCCCCTTCCCTATGTGCTGACCTCTTTTTGTCTGCTTGCTCCATTCCATCATGACGTCCCACGCGCCGGTCCCTCCCGTCTACACGGACCCGATCGGGGTGATCAATGCCGCTCCCGCCGGCGGGGACATGGCGGCCGAAAAGGCCGGCGTGGTGTCGCACCGCTCGTCGTCGTCGAGCGGCTCGGCCGGGCAGCTGGTCACCGACGACATGGACGCGCTCGAGCGGCGTCTGCGCAACCGCCAGATCCAGCTCATTGCCATTGGCGGCTCCATTGGCACGGCGCTCTTCATCAGCATCGGCAGCGGCCTGATCCGCGGCGGGCCCGGCAGCCTGTTCATCGCCTATACCATGTACGCCGCCGTGCTCGGGCTCGTCAACAACTGCCTGGCCGAGATCACCGTGTACATGCCGGTCAGCGGCGGCTTCATCCGCCTGGCCGGCAAGTGGGTGGACGACGCTTTCGGCTTCATGGCCGGCTGGAATTTCTTCCTGTACGAGGCGCTGCTGATCCCGTTTGAGATCTCGGCCCTGTCCATTGTGCTGGGCTACTGGCGTGACGACATTCCCGCAGCCGCGGTGTGCGGTGCCGTGATTGTTGCCTACATGTACGTTTTCCTGTTCTTCATCCCTATCTCTCTCTCTTCACTCCTTTCCCCCTCTTCACCCCCCCCCCCCCCGGTGTGACTCCCTACTCCTCGGCCAGGTCTCTTCTCTGCTCGCCTCTCGCCTTTCGCCTCTCGCTTCTTGCCGTGCGTCGTGCGCCGGCCAGGTTTGTATCGGGGATGTAGAACAAAGCGGTCTAAAACGAACTCGAGAAGAGACAATGCAGACTTGTCCCAGACTGTTGCCCGTGATGCCGAACCGCCGCCGCGCTGTGACAAGCCAAAAAAAAAAAAAAACAAACAAAACAAAACCCCCAACAAAAAAAAAACTCACTTGCTAATCCCGGCCCGTGCTCTTCCCAGTTTCCTAAACATCTTTGCCGTGAAAGTCTATGGCGAGGCCGAGTTCTGGCTGTCCATTGGCAAGGTGCTGCTCATCGTCATGCTCTACCTCTTCACCTTCGTCACCATGGTGGGCGGCAACCCCAAGCACGACGCGTACGGCTTCCGCTACTGGCGCACGCCCGGCGCGTTTGCCGAGTATCTGTCCACGGGCAACATTGGCCGCTTCGAGGGCTTCCTCGCCGCCGTGTGGTCCGCGTCCTTCGCCGTGGTCGGGCCCGAGTACATCTCCATCGTGGCCGCCGAGGCCAAGCACCCGCGCATCTACATCAAGGCCGCCTTCAAGACGGTGTACTGGCGCTTCGGCGCCTTTTTCATTCTCGGCTCGCTGTGCGTCGGCATTGTCGTCGCCCACAACGACCCCGGCCTGACCGGCGCCGCCGGCACCGGCAATGCCGCCGGCTCGCCGTACGTCGTCGCCATGACCAACATGGGCGTGCGCGTGATGCCGCACATTATCAACGCCCTGCTCTTCACCAGCATCTTCTCCGCCGGCAACACGTACTGCTACTGCGCCTCGCGCAGCCTGTACGGGCTCGCCCTCGAGGGCCGCGCCCCGCGCATCCTGACCCGGTGCTGGGGCGGCAACCCGCTGCTGTGCTTTGCCGTCGTCGTCTGCTTCTCGCTGCTGTCCTTCCTCTCCGTCTCCGACGGCTCCGAGGTCGTGCTCAACTGGATGGTCAACCTCGTGACCGCCGGCGGCATCATCAACTACATCGTCATCACCGTCACGTACATCTGCTTCTTTCGCGCCTGCCGCGCCCAGGGCCTCGACCGCAACACCCTGCCCTACGTCGGCCGCTTCCAGCCGTACAGCGCCTACATTGGCCTCGCCTGGATGCTCGTCGTCGTCTTCTTCTACGGCTACTCCAGCTTCCGCCCCTGGAGCGTCCAGAACTTCTTCGTCTACTACACCATGGTCATCCTCGCCCCGCTGTTCTTCATCGGCTGGAAGCTGGTCAAGCGCACCCACTGGCGCCGGCCCCACGAGGTCGACCTCGTCTGGCAGACGGCCAGCCTGCGCGCCTACGAGCTGGCCGAGACCGAGGTGCCGGTCGGCCTGTGGACCGAGGTCCTCGAGATGGTCGGCCTGCGCACGTCGTCTTTCAAGTTTGGCCGTGGCAAGCGGGAGCAGGAGGAGGCGTAAAGCGATATATATCTATATATACCCCAAAAGCTTTTTTTTCTTTTCTTTTTGTTTTTTAGGAAGAACCCTGGCTGGTCGGAAGAAGATATCTTACATGTCTATTGCCTTTTGTAGTCTACTGTTCCCTGTTTTTTTTATACAAGAACAGACAAATGCATCACAGAACAAAATAAAAACAAAACAAACCTAAAACAAGCCCAAATCTAGAAACAAGAAAAAACCAAACCCACATAGGAAAAAAAAAAAAAAAAAAAAAGGAAGCCCTGTCGAATACGCCCTCTCATGCAAAGGCACCGACAATCGCCATCAGCGTCGCGCCCGCCACCACGGACAGAAACGCGTGCGTGCGGCGTTTGCCGCGCAGCGTCTTGTAGCTCTTCTCCGTCAAGAAGTCCTCGGCCAGCAGCTGCACCAGCCCCGCAAACAGCAGCAGCCCGCTCGAGATGGCGTTCATGATGCCGACCATCAGCAGGCCCGTCTGGCTCTGCGGATCGTACAGGTTGTGCACCACCAGCCCGATGGCCTGCCCCAGCGGCGTCGTCGTGCCGTACGCCAGCACCATCAGCCACGGCCGGTACGACGCGCGCGGGAAGTGGATCGCTGCGATCCGGCTGCCCAGCGCCAGGCCCTCGAAGCACTGGTGAAAGGCAATCGCCACCAGGAACACCACAAACGCCGGGCCCGTCGCCACCGAGATGGCCATCCCGATGAACACGCTGTGGAACAGGATGCCCGCCTCCAGCAGCAGGCACTGCAGCATCAGCCGCTTCTGTTCCTCGTCACCGCCGTCTTGGCCGTGGCCGTGGCCCCCGTGCACTGCCGGGGCTGCGCCCGCTTCTGCGCGCGCCGCCACGGGGTCCAGCTCGTCGAGGTGCAGCTCCAAGCCCGAGTCCGAGTCGGAGGCGTCGTCGTCGTCGTCGTCGTCGCCGTCGTCGCCGGCTTTGGTCATCCGCCCGCTGCCGTTTGCGGCTGCCCGTACCGGCGTCGACTCGGGCAGCGGCGACAGCCCGGCCATCAGGCCCTCGGACGCGTCCAGGTCGTCGAGCGCAATGTTGCCGGGCCGGTAGCCGGAACCGCGGCGCGCCGCCAGGCCCGCGCCGACACGTCCGTCGCCGTGACCGCCCCCCACCGAGCAAGAGCGCGACCGGACGTGCGAGGCCGCCACCGCCGCCCGCGCGATGCCGGCGACGTCGGAGGCAGTGGTGTCGGCGTCCTCGTCGGTGCCGACCTCCTCCCACATGTGGGCGTGCGAGTGGCCGGCGCCGCGGGTCGTCAGGTACGACTCAAGCCAGACGACGCTGATGGCAAAGGCCATGGCGATCAGGCCGGCGAGCGGCTCGTAGCCCTGGTTGAAAAAGGGCGGCAGACACGGGTCGTTGAGCGACAGGAAGGCGGTCGGCAGCAGGTGGACAAACGCGGTGGCGATCAGCACGCCAGTGCCAAAGTGCTGGCAGAGAAAGATAATGTTGCTCGGGCGCATGCCTTTGGTTTTTCGTCGGTTGAAAAGGGGGAAGCCGCAGGCTGGAGAGGGGGGGGGGGGGGTCAGTACAGTATCAGCCAGGACAGCAAGCTGTATAAGGATACACACACCTAATACGCTGATGATCAGGATCAGGAACAAGGCGAAGACGTGCAGCCCAGTCTCGTAGCTGCCGCGCTTGCCCGAGCCGCAGGCCGGCCGCGGCGTCGACGCTTCATTGCTGCCCATGCGCTTGGCTAGCTCGACGCGGAGGATGTCGGTCGAGACAGACGCCCAGTCTGGGGTTCTGGTTAGCGGCGGACACTCGGGTGATCAAGACAA
>PCDN01000003.1:2291389-2303799 GCA_002778105.1 Ceratocystiopsis brevicomis
GGGGGGGACCGGTCACAGAACCGCACGGAATCATCGGAAGCGCAGAGACACGCAGTTGGGCATGGCGTTCGACCGGGCCGTGCAGTCGTTCAGATGAAAGGTGATGGACCCTGCAGTTGAGACACGTCGCTGCGCTTGGACGGGGTTAGCGCGAGTTCTACACGTGTTGTATACAGTGTATACAGTGTACGACAGTGCATTGAATCTAACATGGTCTACATCGTGCCATGTAAGTGGCCGATTGTGGCCTTGTCTTGAACTCCGTCGGCACATTTCTGGCCAGCCTAACGGCAATTCGCTGGAAAAAAAAAAAAAAAGCTCCTACGTGTGCCGCTTTCTATCGGAGACAGAGAATATGCCTCAGCGATCCTCGGATTGTGTGTGTTGCGTCCTGTAGCCGGAGCTACGGACGGAAGTAAGTTCAGCGCGAGACGGCCACGGAGTTGTAAATCCAGACTATAGCGCGTGATACAAACCACTGAAATGTAAGTCCAGGCTGTAAGTCGGCCAACTCGCTGGTGGCGGACCTGACGGCGGCGGAGCTGGACGAAACCGAGGCGGCTGTCAGCCAGTACGAGGTCAAGGGGGCGCGGTATGCGGCCTCGCCGCCGGCCAAGTCGTAGGCGGCGCTGTTCAGGAACAGGGTTGGTCAAACGGTGTTTGTTGTTGGGGGATTGTTCAGGAACAACGTTGTTTTCTTGTTCAGACTCTTGTTGTTCAGGGGTACTTCTTTGTTTGATTTTTTTTTTCTTTGTTTACACTCTTTGAGAATCGTTCCATGAACAACGCCCACAGCCTGTCCAGGTACAAAGCGTCTTGTTCATGAAACAAGGCCTATGTTCTTGCTTCAGTCCGCAAAAAATGCATTTAAAGACGGCCACTGTCGCTTCTTTGTTTTCGCATTTTTTTTTTTTCTTCTTTTCCCTCCTCATCAGACCACAACCAGCAAGAACAGGAGAACCCGCTCAGAGCACACGGCCACCACTGACTGTCTGCTCAGAGCATCCGGCGCTCCAGCTTCTTGCTTCAATCCCCTTCATCCCATCCTTCCCCCTTTTTTTCAGACTCCCCTTCCACGACCACCGCCAACATGTTTAAGAGAATCCGGCGCAAGATGCCGCGGTCGAAGCCCAAGCACCAGCAGAAGCTGCCGCTCGAGTACGACTTTGTCCCTCGTGCCGACCGCCGGGATGTGTCCAAGCCGCCTCCGGGCTTGGTGAGTTCATCTTCGTCTACGGAGAAGCTGCTGACAAATGCTCCTCGGTGTGGCGACCCGGGCCCGTCCCAACCGCACCCGCCGAGCTCGACCAGCAGCCCGACCGTTTCCAACGCCCGGCCGGATTCGTCCACCCAGTCGTTCTTTGCACCCTCGAACACTTCGTACAGGAAAATAAGCAGCAAGAGGCTCCATAAGCTCTTTGCTGCCGCTGGCGTGGGCGAGAAGCTGTATGACATCCTCGAGACGTCTGCCAGCGAGTACATCACGACTGCCGACCTCGACTTCGACACCATCACCGCCACCGGCATTGTCAACGGCCTTCTGATGCCGCCCAGCCACCCGACGCCCCAACCCTACCATGTGGTCATCATGACGCCCGAGGAGCACGGCGTGTGGCGCAGCCTGCAGAGCCTGCCGAGCTTTTCCCACTCGGGTGACTGGCTGCAGCCGCTGCGCAGCGCGCTGTCGACGCTGCTGCATGCCACGCGCCGCCTGGAGCTGCGCTTTGGCATGCCGCACAGCGACAGCAGCACGCACCAGCAGCAGGCGCTGGAGCAGGCGGCGGTCGAGGCCCAGTATGGTGCCATGCCCCCCGGCGCCGACTCCGACGCCGACTCCGACTCTGACGACGGCAACCCGCAGCCGCAGCCCCTGTCGACCATCTGGAATGTCTGCCAGCTCAAGGCCCTGATCAACCAGACCGGCCTGCTGGGCGAGCGCCTGGAGGCCGTGGAGCAGCAGGCTGCCCGCGGCAAGACGCCGTTCTGCAACCAGGTCCTGACGCTGCCGAGCCCCGGCCAGCAGCTCCCGCAGCCGCTCACGCTGCGCGACATTGCCACCGGCCTGACCATGCACGACGTCGTCCGGCAGTTCAATCCGTACCTGCCCGGCCGCCGCTTCCCCGACAACGTGGCCCGCGAGATCTGGCACGGCTGCGACGGCGACCTGCGCCAGTGGCTGGGCCCGGAGCCGCAGCCGCAGCCGAACCAGCTGCAGCCCCAGCCGGGCACGCTGCTCAACACCTGGATCCAGAACACGACCTCGCTGCTGCCCACGTTTGCCGCCGCGATCCAGCAGCAGACGCAGCAGATGCGGAGCGCCGCCATCCATGCCCAGCGGGACACGCCCTGCCGCTGCAACGGCTGCAGTGGCGTCCTGGTTGCGCGCGTGGTCAACATTTCCCCGCGGCGGCAGCCTCAGCCGCAGCCGCAGCAGCCCCAGCGGCCGCAGCAGCCCCAGCGGCCCCAGCAGCCACAGCAGTCCCAGCAGTCCCAGCAGCCCCAGCATCCCCAGCAGCTGCCACAGCGCTCGTCGCGGCCCTGGCCCACAGCCATGCCGCCGTCGGAGTGGCTAAGGAACCGTTCCGGCACCCGCTCCGGCACGAACACGGCCCCGTCCGACAACCAGCCTTCCACGTCGCACCGGTCCTCGTCGTCCTCGCGTCCCAACACAACGCGCCAGCAGCCGCCCCCCTCGCAGCCAACGTCGCCGCCATCCTCGCACAACCGGACGCCCTCGCAGGGGACCAATGACCGCAAACAATCGAGCCGGCGGCCGTGGCGGTAGGCGATGGTCTAGAAAGGTGAGTCTCAGGTGAGTTTCGTTTTGCTCTACTTTTTGCTCTGCTTTTTGCTCTGCTTTGTTTTACTCTGCTATGTTTTGCTCTGCTCTGCTTTTTCCTGCTTTTTTTGACTCTGATGTTTTTGCTTTCACTTCCCCAACGGAATATATAAAGACGTTTTTTTAAACGCTTGTCGCCTATGCCCACTGTGACCACTATAAACTCCCTGTAAACTCTCAGTAAACATCACCGACAAATGGAGATAGGACCCACTAAAAAGTGAAGATTTCCAAAGAAAACCAAAAAAAAAAAAAAAAAAAGCTTCACCACCTTCACATCCCCTACCTCCTCGCCCACAACCATGCCCCTCGACACCTCCACCTATGCGCTGGCGCTTCTGCGTGTCGACGGCCGCCGCTGGAACGAGCTGCGCCGCTGCCGCGCGCAGATCCGCACCCAGGCCGCCGCCGACGGCTCGTCGTACTGGGAGCAGGGCCACACCAAGGTCATGTGTGTGCTGACGGGCCCGAGTGAGGCCGGGCCCAAGCGCGCGGGCTCGTCCACGGCCACAAGCGGGCCGGCCGGCGAGAGCAAGGACGCCGAGGTGGTCGTCAACATTGTCGTGGCCGGCTTCAGCGCGGTTGAGCGCCGACGCGGCGGCCGGACGGAGAGGTATTCTTTCTCCCTCTCTCTCTCTCCCCTGTACCCTGTACCTTGCCCTAACAAAACAGACGCATCCAAGAACTCGCCGCCATCGTGTCGCGCACCCTCGCCCCCGTGCTCTACACCCACCTCTACCCCCGCGCCGCCATCACCTTCTCGCTGCACGTCCTCGCCCAGGACGGCTCCCTGCTGGCCGCCCTGCTCAACGCCGCCACCCTCGCCGCCGTCGACGCCGGCATCCCCATGGCCGACTACGTCGTCGCCTGCACCGCCGGCAGCACCAGCAGCCAGGCCGACTTCGCCCCGGGGGGCGCTCCCGGCGGCGGCGCTGACCCCCTGCTCGACCTCAACCTGCAGGAGGAGCAGGAGCTGCCGTCGCTGACTGTCGCCACGCTCGGCGCCTCCGACCGCGTCGCCGCCCTCGTCTGCGAGTCGCGCGTCCACGCCGCCCGCCTTGAGGGCATGCTCGCCGTCGCCGTCGACGGCTGCAAGCAGGTCCGCGCCATCCTCGACGGCGTCGTCCGCGACGCCGGGAAACGCATGCTGGCCGCCCGGAACGACGACGCCGGCGCCGCGGCCGACGACGACGACGCCGACGCCATGGAGATGGACTCTTGATCGTGTGTGGTCCTGTACGATTGCGTTTTTCTTTTCTTCTGTTCCAGGTACGATAACTCCCTTGTTCGTTGGTAAGAAATACTCAAAAAGACTAATCATTCGCCCGCTTGCTCTCGCTTTTCAGATACCATGTTCCTGTTGTTTCCCGTTTCCATTCCCGCCTTCCACTTCAGCAGCTGCATCGAGATCTCTCGGATCAAACTGCCTGGGAAGTGCTCTACAATTCCTCGTGCTTGATCTCGTCCGTGTCTGCCTTGGGGACATCGGTGGCCGCCTCAGACGGCGCCGCGTCTGCTGGCTCCGACTCCGTTGGCTCCGGCTCCGTTGGCTCCGACTCTGTTGGCTCCGGCTCTGGCTCCGTTGGATCCGACGCTGATGGCTCTGCCGACTCCGATGGCTCTGCGGCTGCTGTCGTCGCCGCCGTTTTATCGTCCGCCGCAGTCACCACCACGCCCGCCGGCAGCGCTTTCCTCTCGCCTTCGCCCATCCGGATGGAATCGATCCACGCCTCAATCGCCTCGTGTGCCGGCGCCACCGCTTCCGCCTCCTCCGCCGGCCCTTCGTAGTGCCGCCACCATCCGCGCCGCGCGTTGAGCGCCACCAGCTGCACCGCGCCGCGGCTCGCGTCGAGGTCGAGCGCCGTCAACAGCGAAGCCGTCTCGTCGCCGACTGGCACCGCGTGGATCGGGAACAGGCGGCGCTTACTGTGCGCATACTTGGACGCAATCTCGGCCAGACTGTCGAGCACGGCCTGGTTCTCGGCCGTGGCTGCCTCAGCAGCTTCACCCTCATTGGTCACCGGCGGCACAAACGCCAACAGACACGTGTGCGCCTTGTCCTGAAGGCACTCTTTCTCCAGCTTCTCGCGCGTGTGGATCGTCGGGATCGGCAGCGCAGTGTCGACGATAACGGGCGCCGTCTGCTGCTGCGCGGGTGTGCTGGTCGTCGCCGTTGTGTCCTCTGCAGTGGTCTTGTCCTTCTTCTCCTTCCGGGCCTTCTTCTGGCCACCCGACGACGAGGCCGATGGGGCCGGGTACGGGTTGGGAGCACCCGCCTGGGACAAGAACTTTACTATGGCGTCCTTCTTCAGCTCGCCGCCGTACACAATGGCATCGGCGCCGCCGCCGGGAAGCAGCACAAGGGTGGGAAACGAGGTGATGCCAAACCGGGCGACCGTTTGGGCTTCCTTATTGCGCACCTGGCCGACGGTCAGAACGCCCAAAAAGTCAATCGCAATGCCCTTGAGCAGCGGCGTCGTCGTGCCCTTGTCGGTGAACAGAAGGGCCTTGGGCGAGTCGGCGTTGGTGCCCAGGAAGGTGTCTATGTCGGCGTCGGTCACCTTGGTGACGTGGTTGTTCATGCTGCCGGTGACGGCCTCGACGATGCCCGTAGCTGTTCGGGGACCCTGGTAGTCCTGCACAACCGGTCGCCCCGTCTTCTTACCGGGCCGCACAATTTTGAGCGTGGGAAAGCCCTGAATGCCCATGCGAGTGCACAACGACTTGTTGGCGTCGTCGTCGCAGTCCACGGCGGCCACATGGGCGAGGCCGTCTAGGTTGCGGGCGGCCTTTTCATATGCCGGCTTGAGATTTTGGCAATGGCCGCACCAAGGAGCATAGAACTCGACGATCTGGAGAGACGATTAGCACAAGGGTATCGGCGGAAACAGAAGTGACGCGGGACGTACTGCTGTGTGGTTGGAGTGGGCGATGAGCTGGTCGTACGTCTTGGCGTTGACTTGCAGCACGGGCGATTTATTTGTATACATGCCAGCCGCGCAGGCCGTCTGCAGGGCCGCGAGGACCGCAACGGCTGTGGCCGCGGTATGCATGGCGAAGGCAGACAAATGAGGAAACCTGGGAGGTGTATTGTAAGATACACTATAGGGAAACAAAGGAATCAAAGGAATCAAAGGAAACCCAATGACAACGCAGCGCGTCCCTTTAGTAGGCCGTGTGTGTTCGCCTTGTCAGATACCTTGGAGCGGGTGGCGTGTTGTCAGTCTGATGTCTGATGGTCGAAAAGGCCAGCGTGGTGATGTCCGTTTTTGGACAGTACATGATGGAAGGTTCCACGGGAGCTTGCGCCACACTTACAGTGGCTGAAGCTTGTAAAGTCTGACGGCCCAAGGCGCTAGAGCGCGGGGCCCGGCCAGGCAGTGAGTGGCCTTTTGTGGCTGCCTTCCGTAGCCTGCGCAGCTATTGCCTCAACGACCGTTTCCCGCCCTCCATCCTCTCTCCTCCCCCCCCTTCACACCACCACTCTCTTCTCGGACACTGACACTGCCTACAATGGCCGTTCCCGACA
Source organism: Ceratocystiopsis brevicomis (assembly GCA_002778105.1). Lineage (NCBI taxonomy): Eukaryota > Fungi > Ascomycota > Sordariomycetes > Ophiostomatales > Ophiostomataceae > Ceratocystiopsis > Ceratocystiopsis brevicomis. The sequence goes on from PCDN01000003.1 coordinate 2,297,758, forward strand.
GCCTCCGGCAGGCGGATGCCAGCATTTACAAGACGGCGATGCGCGCTGCGCAGCTGCAGTCTGTCAAGCCGATTATTGCGTATTGGTGTAAGCATGGACCACGAGGAGGTCGTTAGGGGAATGGAGGCTGTTTTGACGCCTTTATTGACCAACGGACAGGCGAGTATTGGATCTTGAAGCAAATTCTCGCAAAGGGCTTGCACAATGGCAGTGCAGATATTCTCGACTACAGCACAGAGCTGATGGACAAGTTGGAAGAGGTACGAGACGAGGGCAACGATAGACAAGAAGACGGAGTACTGACCAGCAGACGAAAAACGAATACGCGGACGAAGAGGCGCTCACAGATGACGTCGCCGGGCAGGCCTACGTGGAGCAGTTTGCGCAAGAGACGCTCGACCGCGCGCAGCGTGTCGTCAAGGCGGGCAAGGTGACGGCGACGACGGCAACCACGTTTGATGCCGCGGCCACGTTCTTTGCGCTCGTCAACGTGTGGGGTCCGCCCGACACGGAGGCGCTGCAGAAGATCAAGTACGCCAAGTGGAACGCCGCGCGCATCCTCAAGGCGATCAAAGACGGCGTGGACCCGAACGAGACGAACCCCAAAGCCGAGGACCTGCCGCCAGTGGCGGACGACCACGAGGCAATGGACCTCGATGAAGCGAGCCTTGCCCCAGCAGCACCCCGTCCGGCTACCGTTGAAGATTCCGCAGATGGTACCAACCTTGAGCCACCAGCGTTTTCTTCACAGCCGCATCGCGACTCGGCTGGCGTCTCCCTGCCACACAGCCCGACTTCCGCGACAGGCAACTCGGCCACGGCGCCCGTCGACGTCGACAATGACGACCCACCCGTATTCTTGCCCGACGTCCCTGCAGGCCCTGCCGCGGACCCAAGCTCGCAAGACGATGCATCATACTACCCCCCCCCCCCCAAAGAGAAGGAACAACCGTCGGTACCAGCACCGTTCGCGCACCCATCATACCAGCCGCCGACCCCGAAACCAGCGCCATCTGTGCCGCCGGCAGCACCACCAGTCGCCGCACCACGAGCAGCACCAGCAGCGCCGCCACCGCAAGCCTACGCACCGCCGTCTGGCCCGGCAGGTCCTGTGGATGAAGAAGCTATGGTCAACGCGCAAAAGCATGCCAAGTGGGCGATTTCAGCGCTGAACTTTGAAGACGTTACGACGGCCGTGCGGGAGCTCCGCAAGGCTCTGCAATTCTTGGGACAGGCGTGATTGCATTGTGTATACTGCTCAGTACTGCTCAGCGGCGGGAATTTTGGTCATTTGTGTTCAGTTTTTGTTTTTGTTTTTGTTGCCGGCATTGCCCACTGTTGCTTTGCTATTGGATTACATTTCCTCGCCCGTTCCACATCCTCTCATTTTTGCATGTCCAGCACGACCTTGAAGCGGGGGGACCCCGAAGCGACACGCTCAAGCGCGGCGCTGGCCTCGGAAAAGGGATACCGCTCGATGTGGGCGACGATGCCGTGGGACTTGGCGAAGTTGACGGCCTCTTTGCTGTCGAGCGCATGGCCCGACGGCCAGCCAACGATGCGCAGGCCGTTGAGAACGAGTGGCTGGAGGTTGATAGCGTTGAGGCTGACGGGGCTGAGGACCAGAATGGTGCCTTGGGGCAGCATACCGGGAAGCAGCGCGGGGATGCCATCCGGGGTGGGCGCGGTACAGACGACGGCATTGACGCGGCCGAGGGCCTGGAGTGCGGCGGCGATGGAGCCGCCTTCGGGGGTGGACGCGTTGATGTAGGCAGAGGCGCCGAGGTCGGTGGCGAGGGCGCGCTTGGCGTCACCGGAGGAGATGGCAACGACCTCGAAGCCCATGGCACGGGCGTAGGGCACGGCGAGGTGGCCGAGGGCGCCGAGACCCTGGACGGCGACGCGGGCGCCGGCCTTGAGGCCGAGGTTGCGCAGGCCGTTGAAGACGGTGACGCCGGCGCACAGCAGCGGGGCGGTGGTGACAGGGTCGCAGTCGGCGGGCAGGGGGACGGCGGCCTCGGCGCGCAGCAGGACGTACTCAGCCCAGCCGCCGTCGCGGGTCACGCCGTTGACGGCCCGGGCGTCGCACATCTGAAAGAGGCCGCGCTGGCAGGCGCCGCAGGAGTGGTCGTGGCCGCCGTGCCAGGGCCCGCCGATGCGGGCGCCAACAGTGGCAACGCCTGGCAGGACAGTGTCGAGACCGCTGGGGCCGACGGCGACGACGTCCCCGACAATCTCGTGGCCGGGGACGAGGGGCAGGGGCTTCTCGAAGCCGCCGTAGCCGTGGAGGCACAGGGCGGCGTCACTACCGCAGACGCCGCAAGCGAGGACCTTGACGAGCACCTCGCCAGGGCCGGGCAGCTGGAGGGCAACGTCGCGGATGGCGATGGGGTCGCCGATCTTGTCGAGAAGGGCGGCCTTGTAGGTCTTGGGAAGAGAAGACATGGTTGGTGAAGAGTGCAGGGAGCTGTTGGCGATGAAGAGGTGGAAGACAAAACGGACAAGGGCAGCCGGTGTCGTCTTTAATACTCGCCCACCCTTCGGCGTGTGACGCAAACGCCGGGCGTTGCACCATGTACCGCCTGCTTAAGTCCCGTTTAGTTGTGTGTTGTTCGGTGGGCGGAGAGCGAATGCCCGTCGGAGCTAAATGCAAAGCAAAACACATAAAGCCGTCGTCTGGAGCGCCACAGCGGTCACACCTGTGCCACTGGCCGGTCCGTCTATCCGACGGGATGAGCGATAGCCATCAATCTTTTTCTTTTACTCGTACTCGAGTATAGAGAATAAACGATAGGATAGACAAATGACGAACTTTGGAAAACGAACAGAAGAACAATACGTCACTGGCACGTGACTGCAGCTCGTGTAAATTGACCACATCCCAAGGCGGCAAGTTCCGCCGAGCGTGATCAAACAGCAGCGGCACCCCCGGACGGCCGCAATGGACGACCCCGATAAGCCTGCGTCGACAAAAGCGCGGCGGCGCATCCTGTCGTGCAGCCACTGTCGGCGGCTGAAGAGCCGCTGCGAGTACGACCCGCACATTGGTGTATGCCGGCGATGCCACAAGCTGAGGTGCGTTGATGGCGAGGAAAGGGGGGATGAGTGTGGGCGCAATGGCAGCGTGGCTCATGCGCGTCCAGGATTAACTGCTCGCTGCGCAACGATCCGGCCTTTGCCAACCGTTCGGAGCCGCGCGTGGACACGCCAGCGGACTCCGACAGCCGGTAGGCGTGCACCCCCCCCCCCCCCCCCCCCCCCCTGGGAGTTGCCGCGTCGCGACACCACGGACTGACCCTCTTTTCAGGCTGTCCCATGTCGAGGCCGCGCTGGCCTCGCTCCAGGACTCGGTCGACACGATTCTGCGCGTGCTGCAGCCGGCGAGTGTCGACGGCTCGTCGCCGGCCGCGACCGCGCTGGGCGCCTCGTTGGCGAGCACGGCCGCGCCGTCGGACGGGGCGCTGTCGCCGACGGCGCGGCTGCACCACGCGCAGCAGAGCGACGGGATCAGCAGCACGTCGGCGCCGATCGCGGTGGTGCGCACGTTCCGGCCCCGGACGCGGCGGCTGTACGAGCAGCCCCGCCGGGACATTATCACGCAGCAGATTGTGGACGAGGCGGTGGCGGACCGGTTGATTGCGCGTTTCCTGCAGCGGCTGGGGCCCGTGGTTCAGGCCGGGGCCGTGGCCGACCTGACGGCGGCCCCGTCGCTGCGGCAGGCGTCGCCGCTGCTGCACGCGGTGTGCTGTCTGCAGGCGCAGCGGTTCTTCCGCGACGCGGGGGACCCAGCGACGCTGTCGGCGGGCGTGCACCGGCAGCTGTACGAGGAGGTGCGGCGGATGCTGGGGCAGGTGGTGCTGGCGACGCCGGTGCCGCTGGAGGAGCTGTACGCGATGCTGATCATGTGCACGTTTGAGGCAGCGCCAAGGGTATGTGCTGTCGGGCTTCTTTTTTGCATGGCATGGCCATTGGCCTCTCTCCTCCGCTGACGTCTCTAGCCCGTCTTCGAGTACATTGAGAGCTGGCACCTCAGCGGCATCTGTGCACAGCAGGCGCTGTCGACCATCAACTTCTCCGAGATCGTGGCCCGCCTGGGCGAGGGCCGGCACGACGCCCGCGACAAGCAGTGCCTGTCGCTGTGGAACAACATCTGCCTCGTGCATCTGCGGTAGGTCGGTGCTATGGGAAGATGTACGAGGAAAGCTCATCAGCCGCTCATGCGCTCTGTTCTCCAGATTTGCCATCGGCACGGGCAAGCCCGCCACGATCCCGCCGTCCATGCTGGAGCTTGGCCCGGCCATCCTGGACCACCCCCAGGCGACGGCGGACGACGGCATGGTCCTGGCCGAGATGGAGCTCCTGCGCGCGCTGGGCAGCACGGCGGTGGCGGTGCGGCCACAGCTGGACGCGCACGGAACGTGCCCGGAGCTGACGGCGTGGGAGCAGAAATGGGGCCATTTGCTGAGTACGGCTGCATGCTATAGTTGTGGGAAATCCACGAGCTGACACGCCGGAAGAAATCGAACGCGCGCTGCCGCTGCGCTTTATCCGGGAGTTTGCCTACCTGGTGCTGGCCATGCGGTTGGTCGACAGGTTCCGGGCCAAAATCCGGAGCGGCGACGGCGGCACTGCGGCGACGACGACGACGACGACGACGGCGACGCCGAGAACGGCCCCCCAAGACGACGGCCTGACATCCCCACAGGTCTCCCGGGCGACGGCGCACCGGCACGCGCTCGCGGTCGCGCGCCTGTTCCTGGCGACGCCGACGGCGCGCGTGCAGGAGCTGCCCAAGTTCCACCACATCTGCATCGCGTACTGCGCCATTGTGCTAGCCGAGTGCGCGGACCACGCACCGGCCAGCGTGCGCGCGGCCGTCTTCCAGGTGCTGGCGGACGTGTGCATGCACTACCGCCGCTTCGCGGACGAGCTGCCGGCCGTCATGCACGCGGCGCTGGCGCGCATGCGGCTGGACCTGGACCAGCACACGGCGCTGGCGGGGGCAGGGCCGGGGGCGGCGGCAGCAGCGAAGGAGCCGGTGGCGGTGCTGCCGACCCATTTGGCTGTGGACAACAGCAACAACAGCAACAACAACAACAACAACGGAGAACTGCCCGGAGTGTCTTCGGGCCTACCCTGTGGTAACGACGGGACGAACGTGACGAGGACTATGCTGCCGGCCGGCCCGGACGAGGACATGAGTCTGGACTACTTCCAGGAGGGGCTGGGCGTGCCGTCCTTTCTGGCGGTGGACGACTTTTTCGGCACCTGGATGATGGATGCCGGGTTGTGATTTTGTATCTTTGTTCTGGCTTCGATCTACAAATGCCCTGTGGTTTCTCTTGAGCCTGGTGCGTCTCTTGTGTCTGGCGTGTCCGGCGCCGTCCCATCGGGCGCCTGCGAGGCGTGGTGGCCAGCCCGGCCGTCAACGGCAGCCGGCTCGGCCGGCCAGGCCAGCCAGGCCAGGGCGATGGCGTATTTGAGCCCGGCGGCAACAAAGAAGATGGCGGGGATGCCGCCGCCGGCGCTGGCGGGCGAGCGCGACAGCCAGCCGGCGGAGATGGCGCCGAGCAAGGACGCGACGACGGCGGCCGTGCGGCGGTTGCGCGGGCCGTTGGCGGGCTGCCAGAAGCGCGGGTCGGCGGCGAGGCCAAAGTAGATGCTGGTCAGCACGGTCGTCGGGATCTCGCGGAAGCCCAGCACGTCGCCGGTCCAGACCTGGCCGCCGCCCTGGAAGGCGAGCAGGGCGATGGGCAGCAGCGGCTTGGACGAGCCGGCGCCGCTGGCGCCCGTGTCCGTGCTGTCCGGCACGACGCCCGTGCGCACCACAACCGCGGCCACCGTGAGGCACACGGCCTGCGCGCCAAACGACACTGCCAGCGTGGCCCGGCTGCGCGGCCGCGCGTGGCGTGCCCGCGCAAAGACGACGCAGCCGAGACAGAAGGACACGATGGCCACCAGCGACCGCAGCCAGCCGTACGGCTTGGTCGTGGGCAGGCCGGCAGCGCCGAGGCCGAGGAAGATGGTGTTTCCTTGGGGGGG
>PCDN01000003.1:2305564-2315879 GCA_002778105.1 Ceratocystiopsis brevicomis
GGGGGGACGATGGCCGGGGGGGACAAACAGGCACGAGCACAAGACACTCGATTTGCCTCTGCAGCAGCAATGGACCGCAACGACTTTGACCAGCTGCCGGCCAAGGAGGCGCAGGCGTCTTCGACCGCCGATGGGATGAAGCCGGCGCCGGGCGATGCCGGGCCGCAGCCGACGTCGCTGCACCGAGGGTTGCGAGCGCGGCACACGACGATGATTGGTGGGTGTTTTTTTTTTTCCCCCTCTCCTGCTTCGCTGACCCCGACGACAGCCCTCGGCGGGGCCCTCGGCTCCGGCCTGATCATCGGCACCGGCCAGGCCCTGGCAACGGGCGGCCCGGCGTCGCTGCTGATCTCGTACTCGGTGGTGGGCTTTGTGGTGTGGCTGATGCTGACGGCGCTGTGCGAGATGGGCGCGTACCTGCCGGTGGCCGAGGGCTTCACGGGCTACGCGGCGCGGTTTGTGGACCCGTCGCTGGGCTTCACGCTGGGCTGGATGTACTGGATCAAGTACACGATCTCGACGCCGAACCAGCTGACGGCGGTGGCGCTGGTGCTGCAGTACTGGTGTCCGCGCGAGCGGGTGAACCCGGGCGTCTTCATTGCCGTCTTTCTCGTCGTCATCGTGGCCGTCAACTACGTGGGCGTGCGCTACTTTGGCGAGTTTGAGTTCTGGCTGTCGTCGGTCAAGGTGCTGGTGCTCGTGGGCGTCGTGCTGCTGTCGCTGGTGCTGGCCTGCGGCGGCGGCCCCGGCCACGACGCCCCGGGCTTCCGGTACTGGCACACGCCGGGCGCGTTTGCCGCGTTCCGCGCGACCGGCGGCGCGCTGGGCCGCTTCCTGGCGTGCTGGTCGTGCTTTGGCAGCGCGTCGTTTGCGTATCTGAGCACCGAGTTCATCGGCGTGACCGTGGGCGAGGCGCAGGACCCGCGCCGCACGATCCCGCGGGCGGCGCGCCTCATCTTCTTCCGGATCCTCTTCTTCTACGTGCTCAGCGTCTTCTTCCTCGGCATGATTGTGCCGTACAACGCGCCCGGCCTGGCGACGGCGGCCAAGGCGGCCACGTCGGCGGCGGCGTCGCCGTTTGTCGTCGCCATCGTGCTGGCCGGCATCCACACGCTGCCCGGCCTGCTCAACGGCTGCATCCTGGTCTTCGTGTTCAGCGCCGCCGTCTCGGACCTGTACATTGCCAGCCGCACGCTGTACGGGCTCGCGCGCATCGGCCAGGCGCCCGCCGTGCTGGCCCGCACCGACCGCCACGGCATCCCCGTGCCGGCGCTGGCCGTGTCGGCGCTGGTCGCCCTGCTGGCGTTTATGAACGTGTCCGACGACAGCAAGACCGTCTTCGCCTACTTTGTCAACTGCATCACCGTCTTCGGCCTGCTCGTCTGGGTCTGCATCCTGCTGAGCCACGTGCGCTTCGTCGCCGCCCGCCGCGCCCAGGGCCTGCCCGCCGCCGACCTGCCCTACACGGCGCCGCTCGGCGTCGCCGGCTCGTGGGGCGCCCTGGCCTTCTGCGTGCTCATCGTCCTGACCAAGAACTTTGCCGTCTTTGTCTACAACCCGGCCACCGAGTCGCGCTTTGACTACAAGAACTTCATCACCGGCTACATTGCCCTTCCCGTCTTCGTCCTCGCCTACGCCGGCCACAAGCTCGTCTACCGCACCCGCCTGGTCAAGGCCGCCGAGGCCGACCTCTTCACCGGGCTCAACGAGGTCGCCCAGCACGAGGCCGCGTTTGCCGCGCAGGAGCTGGAGAAGCAGGCGCGCCGCAGCCTGGTCGGCCGTGTGTACCGGCGGTATCTGTCGTGGTTGTTTTGATTGGGAACTCTTTGGAGGTAGAATCGGCGTGTGTCCTCCAGCAAGCCATCGGTCGCCTCGGCGTTGCACTCGGACCCGAGCACGCAACAAGGCCGGGCCGGCTTTAAACGGGGTTTCCCCGCACGTGCTAGGCAGCGACTTCCGGTTTAAGATGGCTTACTTCCCGCAAGATGCATAACTCTCGTCCACGCCACGATTCACTCGGCCCAGCCAGCCATGCCGTTCCATCGCACCGCCCCTGGTCTGCGGCGCCGCCTGTCCCGTCCACGTCCGTGTCGTCCCGCGGCCGCCTTCTCGTCCTCCGCCTCCGCCTCCGTCGCCATGGCTGCCGACTGGTCCGCCGACCAGTACCTCAAGTTCGGCGACGAGCGCACCCGTGCCGTCCACGATCTCGTCCACCGCGTGCCCCTGCCCGGCGGCCGCTTCCCTCATTCTGCTGCCGCCGCCAACACCCACGCCCGGCCCCTGCGCATCGTCGACCTCGGCTGCGGGCCCGGCAACTCCACCGCCGTGCTGGCCGCCCGCTTCCCCGGCGCCGCCCTCGCCGGCGTCGACAGCTCGCCCAACATGCTGGCCCGCGCCCGCGCCACGCTTCCCGGCGTGTCCTTTGCCGAGGCCGACCTGGCCACCTGGGCGCCCGCCCCGCACGACCCGCCCGCCGACCTGCTGCTGGCCAACGCCGCCCTGCACTGGCTGCCCGTCGCCACCCGCCTGCCGACCGTGCTGCGCCTGCTGGCCACCCAGCGGCCCGGCGGCGTGCTCGCCTACCAGGTGCCCGACAACCGCGACCAGCCGTCGCACGCGGCCATGCGCACCGTCGCCCGCGGCGAGGCCCCCCACGTCGGCGCCGGGCCCGACGCGCCCTGGGTACCCGTCCTGCGCAGCCTGCACGACCGCGACGACATCGAGCCGCCCGGCCTCGTCTACGACGCCCTGGCGCCGCACTGCGCCAGCGTCGACCTCTGGCACACCGTCTACCACCACGTGCTGCCCGGCGGCGTGCACGACATCGTCGAGTGGCTGCGCGGGTCTGGCCTGCAGCCCTTCCTCCACGCGCTGCCCGACGGCCCCGACGGCGACGCGCTGCGCGCCGCCTTCCTGGCCGCCTACGAGCGTCGGCTGACCGAGCTCTACCCGCCGCGCGTCGACGGATCCGTACTGCTGGCCTTTCCGCGGCTCTTTGTCGTGGCGGTCAAAAAGTAGGGGGGGGGGAGAAGGGGCTGGAAAGAATTCTGGTAATCAAAACGTACAATACACACACAACGATGGAGGAAAGGATCGAAAACAAAACAAAATGGAAAAAAGAAAAAAAGAAAAAAAAAACCAATTGTGGACAGAACCCCCCAGAAATCCCCCAGACACCAGAAAGACCAAAACGTTTTTTTTTAAATTTGCGACGCCCTTCATGGCTGCTCCGTCTTGACGGTTCCCTCCGCCTCAGATGCAGCCTTGTCCTTGGACGCCTCCTCGCTTGCCTCCGTCGCCGGCGTCTCTGTCGCTGCTGCGGCTGCCGCCTTGTCGTCGCTTGCCGTGCGTGCTGCTGTCTCCTCCGGCGCTGCTGCGGTGGCGTTGCCCGTCTCCGAGGCGGGCGAAGTGGCTTCGCCCTTCTTGACGGCTGGGGCGTCTTCAGCCGCCTTGGATCCGTCCGCATCCGCCGCTGTGGCTGCTGCGGCTGCTGCGGCTGCTGCTGCTGCTGCTGCTGCTGCTGCCGGCTCCTCCTCCTTCGCGGCTGCCTCTGACTTAGCCTCCGGCTTGGTCGCTGCTGCGCCGTCGTCTACTGCTACCGCCGCGGCGGGCTTGGCCGCCTCGACATCTCCCGCAGCCGGGGTCTCGTCCTTCTTCACGTCCGGCACAGCGGCCGTGTTCGCCGCTGCCGCTGCCTCGGCGGATGTCGTCGCCGCTGGCGCCGGCTCGTCGCTCGCCACATCGGCCATCTCGACATCATCGTCCGCTGCAGCGTCAGCCACCACAGCAGCCCGTTTTGCGGTGGTGGCCGTTTCCGGCGCTGCCGCTGTTGTGCCGGTCGTCGCCTCTGCGGATGCCTTCTCCGTCTCCGGCACAGCAGCCTCCGCGCTCACCGGTGCCTCCTCGTCTACCTCCATCTTGGCTTTGTCTTCGTCTGTGGCGTCGGGAGCCGTCGCCGCCGCCGTGCTGCTCACGCCTGCAGCCGCCGCCGTCAGCGTGGCCGCCGCATCCACGTCCGCGTCCTCCATCGCGACGTCCTTGGTCTCGCTCGCTGCTGCTGCCGCCTCTGGCTTGGCGTCATCTGCCGCCGCTGCCGGGGCCGCCTTGACTTCCTCGGCCTCCGCGAAGTCTGCCTTGGCTGCTACCGCCGACGCATCCTCCCCGCCGTGGCCCGTAGCCACACCGTTGCCGTTGGTGGCTGATGCCGCGCCATTCGTCACCGGCGTGGCCGCCCCACTGTCCATCTCGTACTCCGCATTCGGGTTCTGGAAGTCGAGAATCGTCCGCCGCGCCGGCTTCTCGTAGTTCACGCCATTGGCCTGCGCCATCTCCTCGTCGTCGCTGTCCTCAAACTCGTCTTGCCGCTCCCGGTTCTTCTCCCACTGCCGCTGCGTCATCCGCCGGTCCTTGTTCTCGTTGTCATCTTCGTCGAGGTCGTCCAGCTCCGCCTCCTCCTCGTCCGTCATCCCCATGCTCGGCCGTGGAATGTCCTGCATCTGCACCGACGGCACCGGCGCCGTCTTCTTCAGGTTCTCAATCACCGCAATCTTAATCTTTTCCAGGTACTCTTCGTTGTTGGCATTTTCCATGTTGGACGCGCGCACGTCGAGTTCATAGTCGGGTCCGTAGTACTGGAATATTAGAAGAGAACACACGATGCAAAACAAAACGTGACAAAAAAAAAACAAAAAAAAGACGTAGCGTCACTCACATCGTAGTACTCGTTGTACGGAAGAGCCGGGTCCATCTCGACGCCCACCAGACGCCCGGTCTCGTAGGCCCACGTACGCGCCACATTGCGCATCGTGTAGCCGCCGCCACCGAGCACCAGCGTCGGCAGCCCGAAAGTGCGCACAAAGTTCACGCAGTTGGCGTGCCCACGCATGCTCAGGTTAAAGCAGCCCAGCCGGTCGCCCGACAGCGAATCGCTGCCACACTGCAGCACTACCGCGTCCGGCTGATAGTACTGCATGATTGCACTGATCACCGGCTCGAAGATGGTCCTGTACGTGTCGTCCGTGATGCCATCGCGCAGCGGAAAATTGACCGCGTAGTTCTTGCCCGTCCCAATACCAATGTCACGCAGCTCGCCCGTGCCCGGGAAGTACTCGCCGTACTTGTGGAATGAGCATGTCATGACGCGGTCCGTCGTGTAGAACGCCTCCTCCACACCATCGCCATGGTGCACGTCAATGTCAATGTACAGCACGCGCTTGTTGAAGCGCAGCAGCTCAATAATGGCCAGCACAATGTCGTTGACATAGCAGAAGCCGCTAGCTTCGCTCTTCTTGGCGTGGTGCAGGCCACCGGCCCAGTTGATGGCAATGTCGCATTTGTTGCGGTTCAACCGCGCGGCTCCCTCCATGCTGCCGCCCGCGCTGATGCCACAGAACTCAAACAGGCCATCAAACACGGGGCAGTCGTCGCCCACATTGTACTTGCTCTGCTCGCGCAGGTAGTTGTCCATGTTGTCTGGCGTGACTTTTTGCAGAAAGTCAATGTACTCGTCGGTATGAAACTGGGTCATTTCCATAAACACGGCCGGTTTTGCACGCTGCAGAAGATCGTAAGTCAGTATAGAGTCACGAAAGAGAAGAAATCGGCTTCGTTGGGGGGGGGGGGGGGGAGGGGGGGACACGCACATAAACCTCGAGATACTTGTAGACACCGTAATTCATCACCAGACTGTGTGCCAGCCGGATTCGATGCGGCTTCATTGGATGGCCCGTAACGTATGCATAGTTGCCAATGTCAGAGTCGTAAAAATAAGCCACTCGCTTCTTGTCGTTGTGGACGACCGTGTACAGCGGCCGCGTGCGGTCCACACCGGCTTTGTCTTTGCCCCCCATGGCGGAGGAAGAGGGATTCGAGAAAGGTGAAAGATCTAGGCGGGATCAAAAGAATGGGAACATAAAAAATGAAGCCGCCAATCACCGAGACAGCAGTTCAAATCGCCCTGCTTGCTTCGGGAACCGAGGGGGCAGAGGTGCGAAAGCGCCGGCGGTGGGTGGGAAGGAAAGAGAAAAGAGGACGACGCCGCCACAGGAGCGCGAAGGTAAAGCGGAGCTGGCTGTTATGCGTTGCGCTAGTCGTTATCCTGTACCTTAATCTGGGTCACCTGACGCATGGCGCTGATTTCTGCCGCTCTCCACCGCCCCATCGCGCTCCAGGCTGCGGAAGCTGTCGTCAACTTCTCAGCCTGGCAGCTTCAGCAGCCCGCAGACGCACCGCCATAACAACAACGCCACGCCCGACGACACACCGCAACCTTGTTTGTCTGTGCAATAGCAGGGCAGCTCCTACACGAAACGACCCTTTTCCTACCGCTTTCCGTGTTCATCTCCCGTCCCCCGATTCCCGACCCCCCACCCCTCCTCGCCACAATGGACCGCATCCGGTCAATGTTTGGGAGCGCCGGCCTCGGCAGCCTTGGCGGACAGCCGGTCACCGTACGTGGTTTCCTTCAGACGTCGTTTTCATATTGTAGATGTCGTTTCTCTTTCCTTGCTAACCCAGATCCACACACAGGACAACACCAGCTTGCTCGACAACTCGGAAACGGTCTACATCTCGTCCCTCGCGCTACTAAAGATGCTGCGCCATGGGCGTGCAGGCGTTCCGATGGAGGTGATGGGCCTGATGCTGGGCGAGTTTGTGGACGACTTTACGGTGCGGGTGGTGGACGTGTTTGCAATGCCGCAGAGCGGCACCGGCGTCAGCGTTGAGGCGGTGGACCCCGTGTTCCAAACCAAGATGATGGAGATGCTGCTGCAGACGGGGCGCCCGGAGGCAGTGGTGGGGTGGTACCACTCGCATCCCGGATTCGGATGCTGGCTCTCGTCTGTGGACGTTAACACGCAGCAGTCGTTTGAGCAGCTGACGCCGCGGTCCGTGGCGGTGGTGATTGACCCGGTGCAGTCGGTCAAGGGCAAGGTGGTGATTGACGCGTTCCGTAGCATCAGCACGCAGTCGCTCATCATGGGCCAGGAACCGCGGCAGAGCACGAGCAACCTGGGACACCTGAACAAGCCGTCGATCCAGGCGCTGATCCACGGCCTGAACCGGCACTACTACTCGATCGCCATCAACTACCGCAAGACGGCGCTCGAGGAGAACATGCTGATGAACCTGCACAAGCAGCCGTGGACAGAGGCGCTGCAGATGGAGGACTTCCGGACCGAGGGCGCGCGGACCAAGGACCGGCTGCAGCGGCTGGTGGGCCTGGCCGAGGGCTACGAGAAGCGCGTCAAGGAGGAGACGGAGTTGAGCAAGGAGCAGCTGAAGACGCGCTACGTCGGCAAGCTTGACCCCAAGAAGCACCTGGAGGACGTGGGCCAGCAGCTGATCGAGGACAACATTGTGGCGGTGACGCGGCAGATGATTGACAAGGAGACGACCATGGCACGGAAAGAGAGCGACGGCGCGCCCGGCGAGGCGGCAGAGAGCGACGACATGGACGTGGAGAGCGAGTAGCCGGATCACGCTGGCAGGTCGGCAGCCTAAGCATTTTGGGCAGGGGGGTTATCTTACGGGCAGGCAACAGACGGTGCATTGCTTTTGGTTTTTGTTTATGCCGGTGGGAACCCCGGTCGCCATGATTCGACTAGACACTGAATGCACGAGTTCTTAACTCATTGTGTGTTTGCTTTGTTTGGTTGTTTTGGCGCCTTGCCCCGTTGTTGCATCTTGTTCACGTACAATCATTGTCATGATGTGAACAAAGAATCATCCGGGTGAACAACGTTTTTGTCCCCTGAACAAAGAAGCAACAGCTATATAAAACGCTCGAGTGACAACCGCATTCTTGTTGTTCTTTCGCTGGAATCCCCATTTCCTCTTCTCATCACATCAGTTGTGTGTCGTCGCAGGCAACATCTGCGCAGTCATCAATCACCATCCACCGACTGCATCGCTGTTGTCGTCGACGCCAAACTCCCAGCAACCGAGCCGCATAGTGTGCTCGTCCAATGACCTTGATGGCAAAGCTCGGCCGCATCCTGCGCCGTGTTCGGCGCAGCATCTGTCCCGGTGACAGCCAGGACAACGACGGTCGTGACGGTCGTGTGCGGACTCAAAGGTATGTTGCTGCCTCTCACGCGACTAACAAGCGCCTGTCGCCCCTTGTGTCTGCCCCCCGAACGTTCCCGGCACATGTGCCAGGCCCCCCAACGGCTCCTCTCCCGCCGCCCCCCGTCCTTCTTCCCGTCCTTGCGGCGCTCGACCACGCGCTCGCTCACATACGCTATGCCGTGTGCGGTACGACGGCGTTGCAGCTCTGGGGGATGCCGCCCCCAGCAGGCGATGCGGACCGGAGCCGCAAAATGCCCACGATCTGCTGCTCCCGCGCCACCCGGGACGTGCTCGTCGCCTGGGCTGCCTGCACAGACCTGCGCTTCGACCGGCGCCGGCACTGGCCCGACCGGCTCGGGCTGCCGTTGGACGGCCGGGGCAGGCCAGCGTCGTTTGTGACGGTGCGGGTTTTGTGGGAGAACGAGCAGAACGGGGTCTCCGTCTGGGGCACCGCCACGGTCCCCGGCGGCAACGTGCCGGTGCTGACGCTGCCGGCGCTGCTCCACCGGGCGGTGCACGACTACGCGCACGACACGGACGCGGCGATGGACCCGGACGTGCGGGAGGCACTGGCACGGGACATTTTCTGGATTCTGCGGCGGCTGCGGCATCTGCGGCGCACGCGGCGGCAACCGGCACAGCCCGATGATGCCTCCGTTGTCCCCGCCCTGTGGGACCCGTTGTTCTACGATGTGTTCCCACGCGTCTACCCAGAGGCAGACCGTCTGTTTGCGGCAGCTGGCCTGCCCTTGCCAGAAGATGAGCCCATGCCACTGTCCGTGTCCGCTGTCAGCCGCCATCACACGGTCCCTCACCGACCGCTGCCGTCTGGTCGGCTTTCCAAACCGTTGCCTCCGGTACCTTTGTTTGCAGGTAGGAGGGATAGGTAAGTCCTTTTTTTTTCTATTTTTTTTTCTATCTTTTTTTTTCTCATATATATACTCCGTAATATATCCAACGTTCCGTGCCAACCGCTTCATATGTGCAGCCCAATAAAGTCGAGTCGTCACCAAAAGCTTAGAAGAAAAGACTATGTGCTTTCTTTTAGTTCGGACGCACGACAGCGATGACCGCAGCGAGACCGATCTGGATTCCACGGCGCCCCCGCCAGAAAGAACTAGCTTTTTCGCACGCCATGGAAACCGGAACACGACCTGGCTCTGCCTTGGCGGGCGTTCAGGCACAACCCTACAACGAGGAATGAAGGGCCCGTTCTGTCAGGCTGACGATGTTCCTGCTTTGGAGCCAATCTCTTTTTTTATTACCTGAAGTAGCCGCCACGCGAAGAAATGGTCTTATTCTGACGTCATCACGCCGTTGCCCAGGACCTGAGACGCAGCAGTCTCAGACGCACGTAGCTGCAATGACAGTCCGTTTGTGTATCGCTGTCTCACGTGGCGCACACGCGCTTTGGTTTCCGATGACGGCGCTGCGATGACCCCGGCCATCCGGGCGGAAGAGTCGCCGTCGGCCAAGCCAGGCCAGCAGAGCCGGTCGACGGCTAGATGGCC
The DNA here is from genome assembly GCA_002778105.1 of Ceratocystiopsis brevicomis. Taxonomy (NCBI): domain Eukaryota; kingdom Fungi; phylum Ascomycota; class Sordariomycetes; order Ophiostomatales; family Ophiostomataceae; genus Ceratocystiopsis; species Ceratocystiopsis brevicomis. The sequence continues at coordinate 2,315,146 of PCDN01000003.1, forward strand.
GTATTTTTCCCCCGACTGGGCCAGCGTGCTCGTCCCGGTGCAGATCGACTCGGACGCTTCGTCTCGAGAGCCCTGAATGCAGCGCACCACGGCCTTGTCGTAAAATTGCACTTTTTCTTCTTTTTTGCTGCCCTTTGGCCGCATCTGCCGCCGCTGATTGGTCGAACCGGCGGGCCTCGTAGGGAATTAGGCCCCGAAACAGGGTTCGCCTTCCTAGGACCGCACCACTACGTCATTTCGTTGCTCACTAACGCGCGCCGCACCAAAACGGCCCCGTTCCGTCCAAGATTGGCGTCTTTTCGCCCACCTTCCCTCGGGCGACTGAACAGCGCTATAGCGCCCCTTCTCTCCAGTACGAGGACTATCACGGCTTTCCTTTCGCTCGCCCTCGCCTTCCATTTCCCCATCCCTAAGTCCTTGTGCCTTGTCAGAATTCCCCCCTCCCCCTCCCCACTGAAAAAAGTTGATTGCATATCGCTTGTCAGTCCCCAACTTCGTCGCTGCACCTTACCCATTCCCCATTTTCCTTGTCAGTTTCCCTCCCTCTCTCTCTCCCTTCTCTTTCCTGGCCACGTGCCCTCGTTGTCCCGAAGCCGCAGCCTAGCATCGGTGTCTCTTTAAAACTTCTGATCTTCCTCGTCGGAAAGTTTCACCCTTCACACGTCCTCGCTCTGCCACCCAGTTAGCTTCTGCCTCCTTGTCCTCCCGCCTTCCCGCCCTTCCCACCCTCCTCC
>PCDN01000003.1:2315904-2328234 GCA_002778105.1 Ceratocystiopsis brevicomis
CCCCCTCCTCTACTCCCTCCCCCGCCCTCTGCCTGCCATCATGTCGACAATACAGCAGCTCAAAAACTTTATCCGCCACGGTACGTGTTTGCTGGCTGCGTTTTCTCGATCGTGCTGCTCTTCTGTTCGCGTCCTTCTTTTGCTAACGTACCTGCCCCCACGCCAGGAAAACAAGCTCGCGACCAAACGAATGGCAAGGATCACGAACCAACCCAAGCGGCGCTGCCTGCGATCGCACAAACAACCTCCCTTTCTGATCCGGGTACACGAACGACAGAGGCACCAACTGCCCCGCTTGCCATCCCCCAGCGCAACGCCGTTCAACAAGGCGACGCCGGTTACAACGGAGCACCCCTCACGCAGACAAGAAGCCGCCATGTCGCCGAGGAGGAGATTGTCGCCCGGATTGTGGCCGACGAGAAGGAGAAGAGCAGCAAGTTCCCAACGTATCCAGGCTTGGAACGCTGGATGTTGATCGAAAAGATGGGCGACGGCGCCTTCAGCAACGTGTACCGCGCCAGCGACCGCACCGGTGCCTATCCCAACGAAGTCGCGATCAAGGTGGTTCGCAAGTACGAGATGAATGCGACACAGGTATGCGTGCCCACAAATGGACTTGTGGTAGCGTTTCGTTTCGTTTCGTTTCGTTCTGCTTTCCGTGTTTCCCTCCACTTCCCCATTTGCCCTTCGCCCCTTGCATCCATGTTTGAACTTCTGGATCGCCTGGGTTCGATATGCTTAATTAAGCATATCGAATTGCTGCGCAGATAACCTGCGTCCAAAGGAACCAGACAAGCTGGCTCTTAGTGATGCCCACTCCCCCCCGTCCCCATCCCCCTTTGTTTTTTAAAGATGGTTTTTTTTTCACTTTTTTTCCTTTCTTGTTACCAACGCCAGGGACATCTAGGGACTCGACCACCTTCATCCGAATTTTAAGCCCAAGGTTCCCAAGGCTGTAGAGGTGGGATATACTCTTTTGCATCTTCGCGTTGTTTTGTTCGCTGCTGCCCCCCCTCCCCGAATACCCGCGAGTGATTATCGTTCTCGTCGCACTGTGTTTTTTTTTTTGTTGGCCTTCTCGTTTCCACCTGCGGCCATGGTTTCGCACTGCCTTCAAAGTCACACCATTGCCTGTATTCCTGCTGACACTTTGTAGCGGGCAAACATTCTCAAAGAGGTTGCCATTATGCGGAAACTCGATCACCCAAACATCGTACGCCTGCTGGAGTTCTCCGAAGCCAAGCAGTACTACTATATTGTTCTGGAACTCGCCCCCGGCGGCGAGCTGTTCCATCAGATTGTGAAGCTCACCTACTTCAGCGAAGATCTGTCTCGCCACGTCATCATCCAGGTGGCCAAGGCGCTCGAGTATCTTCACGAAGAGCAGGGTGTTGTCCATCGGTGAGTGGCCTATCTCGTCATTTACGGCCGGAAGCCCATATTAACGGACCCCTCCAGTGACATCAAACCGGAGAATATTTTGTTTTACCCGATCCCCTTTGTTCCAGTCCGCAACGCTAGGACTGGTCATCCTGGAGACGAAGACAAGATTGACGAGGGCGAGTTCGTTCCCGGCCTCGGCGGCGGCGGCATCGGACAAATCAAAATTGCCGATTTTGGCCTGTCGAAAGTCGTCTGGGAGACAAAAACAACAACGCCTTGTGGCACGGTTGGCTATACCGCCCCGGAGATTGTCAAGGACGAGCTCTACTCCAAGTCGGTTGACATGTGGGCTCTTGGATGCGTCCTTTATACCCTCCTATGCGGCTTCCCCCCCTTTTACGACGAGAGCATCGAGGCCCTCACAGAAAAGGTTGCCAAGGGGCAATACACCTTCCTGTCTCCTTGGTGGGACGACATTTCCAAGTCTGCACAGGACTTGATCAGCCACCTGCTAGATGTCAACCCGGAGAAGCGGTACACAATCCAGGAGTTTCTGAAGCATCCGTGGATTCGCGGATCCGGACCGACGCCTCGGGACGAGAAGAAGCTCACGGCGGAAAGCACCCTTCGTGCCTTCAACATTGGCAAGATTGTGGATGGTGACAGACGGGTTGATTTCCGGTCCCCAGGTGCCGTCAACCTCCGCGAGGTGTTTGACGTTGGCTATGCCGTGCACCGGCAAGAGGAGGAAGACAAGCGGCGCAAGCACATTGGCGAGCGGACACCTGGCGTCAGTCGCTTGGCCGAGTTGAACGAGGAAGACGAGAATGCGTCAACATCGAGCGGCGACAAAGATGCACAAAACGGCACACACGGTCTGGAGCAAGGGATGCGGGCTGCCAACATTGGCGGCGACGACAAGACCGCCCGTGGAGGCGACAAGGGCGCCAGCAACGCAGAACGGGGGTATGGACAGCACTCTGCAACTGTGGCCGCAGCGGCAAGGCAACAAGTCCGAGACCACAACCGGCAGAAGGGCGCGTTTGAGCTGAATCTAGACGGCGCAACGCTTCTGGGCCGCCGCGGCGCCAAGCCTGCAGCGCGTGTGGCCTAGGGTGCCCAGATGACGCCAGACGTGGACGGTGACAGCAATGGCACCGACGCGTACAGATCGAGGCTTTGGTCAGCAATCGCGGAAGAGTTTCGGACAGAAGAGGTGAAATGGGCCAGCGCGGAGAAACGCCGACAGATCCCCGCCGGGAGGCGAGATCAGTAGCGACGGCGGCGGCCCGGCTCCTTCAGCCGCCGGTCTAGCATTGGGACAGATGATTCCAAACACGTGGGCTGTTATGACGAAAGGTGATGCGGCCAACGAGAAGCCGTGCGTTGTGGGTCATTGATATCAGGCTCCTTTCTTGTCCGACGAGAAAGGCTCCGCAGCAGACGATGTATTGGAACAACGGGCATATGGGCTCTTTTTCGCATGTTATTTTTTCTTCTTCTTTTGTCTTTTCGCGTGTTCTTGGCTGGTACATGTCGGATGTCGGGTGTCGGGTCATGGGAATTGCGTTGGTTTGCGTTTCTCTGCGTTTCTCTGCGTTTCATGGTTCTTTGTTCTCTGTGGTGTGTTTGGCCGTCCTTTCAGTCGTTTATCCACTTTCCAGCTGCAAGCATCGTATTCCATGGCGATCATTGTCCCTGAGAGCAGTTTGTGCCAGACACCACACCACTGTCGATTCACAACGCTCTCCACGTGGGGGCCCATCGACTGATGTGGTGTTTTCCAAATACTGTTTGTTATTTGTGACGGCTGCGAGAGGCTGGAACTGCGGTCAACAAGACCATCGACAGCGCGTGCAGATCGTATTTGGTGTTGATTCCAGACGGTGCCCCACTGCGGCCGAGCACGTTGCTTCTCCGAGCTACGTTTAGCGGCGTTAGGGCGACTCCGATCCACGGCGGTCTCCACCGCCTGGGATGTTCGGCGCATACTGGAGCACCGCAAGAGGAGCCGCAGGCTGCTTTTTGCTTGCGCGTTGGTGGATGCCTGGGCAGCCCTTGCCCGCTGCAGCGATGGCGATGCCCATCGCACCATCATCGGCGTACAGCGTCCGAGGGGTGGCCGATGAGGGATCCCCGCCGCCCCTGCCAATTGGAAGTTTGGAATTACGTGTTTTAGCAGCGCATTGTGCGGGGTATGGCAACCGGGTTCCACTGCCGGGCTGTCTGCTGTTGCCATCTCGGGTCAGCGATCGCCGTGTGATGATGCACACCCTCGCCTCCTCCACAAGCGACTTACGTATATATATGCCGGTGTCCGCCCCCTGCTCCCGTTGCTTACCCCTGCTTTTCCCCCTCTTCTGATTTACCCTTGGGTGTTTTCCGTTTTTCTTAAATCGGCTTTTCATCTTTTTTCTTCATGCTACCTCGTCCACTGTCTCGACTGTCGACGTCTTCCCGCCTTACCCTTCGACCTACCTCTTCTTCTCGTTTCACTCGCCTCTCGTCCACCATGGCCCAAGGAAAGTGTCCCGTTGTGCACAACGTCGCCGGCGGCGGTAACGCCATCTCCGACTGGTGGCCCAACGAGCTGCGGATCGACATTCTGCGCCAGAACAACCCGTCGTCCAACCCGCTCGGCAAGGATGCCGACTACCGCAAGGCCTTCGCCTCGCTCGACTATGCCCAGCTCAAGAAGGACATTGCGGCCGTTATGACGGACTCGCAGCCGTGGTGGCCGGCCGACTTTGGCCACTACGGCGGTCTGTTCATCCGCATGGCCTGGCACAGCTCCGGCACGTACCGGGGCTTTGACGGTCGCGGTGGTGGTGGCCAGGGCCAGCAGCGCTTTGCCCCGCTTAACAGCTGGCCCGACAACGCCAGCCTGGACAAGGCGCGTCGTCTGCTGTGGCCGGTCAAGCAGAAGTACGGCCAGAAGATCTCGTGGGCCGATCTGCTTCTGCTGACGGGCAACGTCGCGCTCGAGACCATGGGCGCCAAGACGTTTGGCTTCAGCGGCGGCCGTGCCGACACGTGGGAGGCGGACCGGGCCACGTACTGGGGTGGCGAGGCTGAGTGGATGGGCAACAACGTGCGCTACGCGGACGTCAAGGACACCAAGGACCCCAAGGCGCATGCCGAGGGTCTGGAGGTGCCGGTGGCGGCGTCGCACATGGGCCTGATCTACGTCAACCCGGAGGGCCCCAACGGCGTGCCGGACCCGCTGGCGGCGGCTCAGGACATTCGTGTCACGTTTGGCCGCATGAACATGAACGACGAGGAGACGGTGGCGCTGATTGCGGGTGGCCACACCTTTGGCAAGACGCACGGCGCGGCCCCCGATTCGAACTGCGGTCCGGAGCCGGAGGCAGCCGGGCTGGAGACCCAGGGTCTCGGCTGGAAGAGCTCCCACGGCACGGGCGTGGGCAAGGACGCGATCACGAGCGGTCTCGAGGTGATCTGGACCCGGACGCCGACCAAGTGGAGCAACGCCTTCCTCGAGTACCTGTTCGGGTTCGAGTGGGAGCTGACCAAGAGCCCTGGCGGTGGTCACCAGTGGGTGGCCAAGGACGCGGAGGCGACGGTGCCGGACGCCTTTGACGCCAACACGAAGCACCGGCCGCGCATGCTGACGACGGATCTGTCGCTGCGCGTGGACCCGGCGTACGAGAAGATTTCGCGGCGGTTCCTGGAGCACCCGGAGCAGCTGGTGGACGCGTTTGCGCGCGCGTGGTTCAAGCTCCTGCATCGTGACCTGGGCCCGCGCTCGCGGTACATTGGCCCGGAGGTGCCCAAGGAGATCCTCACGTGGCAGGACCCGATCCCGGAGGTGACGCACCCGCTGGTGGGCGCGGCTGACACGGCGGCGCTCAAGAAGGCGATCCTGGCGACGGGCGTGGCGCCCAAGAAGCTGGTCGCGACGGCGTGGGCGTCGGCCTCGACGTTCCGCGGCAGCGACAAGCGTGGTGGTGCCAACGGTGCTCGTCTGCGGCTGGAGCCGCAGCGCAACTGGCCGGCCAACAACCCGGAGGTGGTGGCTGAGGTGCTGGCCGCGCTGGAGAAGGTGCAGGCCGACTTCAACAAGACGGCCAAGGGCGGCAAGCAGGTGTCGATTGCGGACCTGATCGTGCTGGCCGGCAATGCGGCGGTCGAGCAGGCCGCGCGTGCGGCAGGCTTCAGCGACGTGGAGGTGCCGTTCCTGCCGGGCCGCGGCGACGCGCTGGCGGAGCAGACGGACGTGCGGTCGGTCGGCTTCCTGGAGCCCAAGACGGACGGCTTCCGGCAGTACGGCGGGTCGACGCCGCGTGGCGTGCGGGCCGAGGAGCTGCTGGTGGACCGGGCGCAGCTGCTGACGCTGACGCCGCCGGAGCTGACGGTGCTGGTGGGCGGCCTGCGGGCGCTGGACGCCAACTACGACGGCTCGTCTGTGGGTGTGCTGACGTCGCGCCCGGGCGTGCTGACCAACGACTTCTTTGTCAACCTGTTGGACATGGCCACGGAGTGGAAGCCGGAGGCCTCGACGGCGGTGGCTGCGGGTGTGCCGGAGCGCTTCACGGGCGTGGACCGCGCCACGGGCGCCAAGCGCTGGACGGCGTCGCGTGTGGACCTGGTCTTTGGCGCGCACGCCGAGCTGCGCGCGCTGGCCGAGGTGTACGCGTCGGCCGACGGCAGCAAGAAGTTTGTCGACGACTTCGTGGCGGCGTGGACCAAGGTCATGAACCTGGACCGCTTTGATGTCAAGGTATGAACCACTGGCGGTTACAAGGAAGGCCCGGCGGGGTGAATCTGGTTTGGATTTTTTTTTTTTTTTTTGATTTCTGCCGAATCTTTTTTTTTTCTTTTTCGCTTTTCCAAAACACTTCACCACCCCCCCCTCCCACCTCCCCTACACCCCCCCTTCACCCCTACTCCTTACACTCTTTACACTACATGCGCTTTATTTTGCTCTTCTCCGCGGGTGACACAGCCTGGATGGACCGTTTTGCAGTTCCCCTTCCTGTATCGCATGAAAAGGCTGGAGAAGAAATTCTTGGAGACTGTATACACTATGTATGCTGTAGATTGAATGAGCTGTTTGTTTACCTGTACTGGACCTGTTTTTGTTTTGTTTTATTCTGTTTCATCCTGTTACTTTTCCTTACATGATGAGTCGTGATGTGACGGGGTATGGTGTGGTGGCGTGTGTAACCCCATTGTCTGTTTCTTCCTGTCTGCATTTCCGCGCGTTTCTGCTTCTCTTCCGCGTCACGTTATGCCTGTTCCGTTCACCCTGTTCCCTGCTGATGGCCCAAGGACTCTACCCCCCCCACCTCGTCCCCGTCTTACATCCCTTCCTCTCGCCTCTGAGGCGATTCCCATCCATCCAATCATCGTATTTTCAGCCCAACGAGAAGACAGAAGAAAACACGAATAACTGACGCCACGCCCGCTCCACGCACCCCCCCCCCCTCCTCTTTCCCCTCATACAGCAAGAACCCGACGACAGCACGGCTCTGACGACCCGCTCGAAGCGCAAGGTTAGCGAGGCCAGCGCGGCCGCTGGCGCCGCGGCTATTGAGGCCAAGCGTGGCCGGGCGGAAATCTAGGTAGGCGGTTTGCATGGTGTGGGGGAGGGGGTGATGTGACTGGGTGTCACGGGGGGGTGTATACGGAGGAGAATTGAAAAGCGAGGAGATGCCATTTCAGTGTCTTGTCTGGGTCGGGATTTCTTGGCCAGTCAGGTCTCGTATTTTCTCTATTTTTAATTTGGGGATTTGTGAACTGTGCCGTCTCTGGCCGGCGCTGCTGCAGTGACGGGAATGGAGTCGACCTGGATCGGCGAACACCAGAGTCGAACTCGTGATGCTGCCCGGCCGGGGCCGTCCAGCGGTGTAGGTACACGAGATGCACCCCATGCTTCCCCGCACAGGTGGCTTCCCAAACGGTATTTCGTTGACAGCCAGTTGTGTGTCTGCTTCTACGGGTCCCAGACGGACGACCGTGTCGGCGGCATCAAGATGTCCGGCAGGAAAATACGAACTGCTGCCATCATCCCGAGTCCGGTCCGGCCTGGCGCCATCGGGCGTCCTTTTCCGGGCGGCCACGGCCTTTCCCAGCCGTAACCGATGCTCGATACCACGCGCACCACACCAAAGAAGGGGGGTGGTCGCCGGCCTCCACAAGGCCAACCCGACTGCTCGCAGCGCCGGACAGCAACTCGCGGGTCGGCCGCTGACGCGCACCCTCATCCACCTGACCAGCCCCGGCGGTCTGCTCGTGCTCGACGGGCCCAGCGCTTCCAATACTCGTATGTCCAAGCTGGCCGTGTGCCGGACCGCATGCTCGTCGCCTTTGCCATGGACCCGGGCGGCGTCGTCTCCCCGCAGCCGTGGTTGTCGGGGGCGGTCTCTTGCGTCTCGGCGCAGTGGGACTTGCCGGAGCTGGAGACGCAAAACAGGCGTAGTGGCGGTGGAGAAGGATGTGTTAAAAGAACAAGCTGTATCTTAGGGTGCGAGCGTCGTAGGGCAGAAGGGGAGCTCACAGTAGACCCACTATAATTAATTGAAAGTGGGCCACCAGGACCAGCCGTTTTGCTGCCATGTGTCACGCTAGACGTTGTCCCAGCAACAAAACCCAAACACGGTGCGACGACACGAATGGTCAACAGACCGCCGATCGAACTCCCACTGTCTCCAAACGACAGCCCCGCAAGATAATACTCCGGAAGATACCCAGCGTGCGCCGCGTTGGGCTTAGACGTGTCTCTGTCTCCTTTATTCATTCTTTTGCATTCATTCGCTGCTGCCATTGGCTCTTGCTATTTGTCTTTCTTTCTTTTGCTTTCGACAACGACGACATCGACAACGACATCGACATCGACATCACCACGGCATCACACTACGACCACCGGATCAGTCATTGCATAGACTAACCTCATCGACAGCAGATATCCCAACTGATAACAACCCTCGACAAATACATCGACGACCCAACGACAGCGCGACTCAATACAACCTCTCGACACCACCCACCCGACAACAAACTTGACTCACCCCCGCCCGCCGCCACAATGTCCCCCAACGACGCCGGGGCGTCCTCCATTATGGTGGCCGGTATGCATCCTTTGCTTTCTTTTCAATTGCCTCTACTAACGTCGCAGTCCGCGTGCGCCCCTTTACGATTCGAGAAGCAGCCCAACTGTACGTGCTACGTACCATCAACCCCCCCTCATCATCCCTTGCCGTCTCAGCAGCACTGACCGTCCCAGAGCAAAACCAGACGACGGCACCGTCTTCCTCGGCGATGGCTCCATGACCGCTGCGCCCACCCCGAAGCTGAATCAACGCGGTCTGCGGTCCGTGATTAAGGTCGTCGACGACCGCTGCCTGTACGTTCCATTTTCTTTGCATCTTCCCGTCTCTTCAGGCACAGGCAGCTGACCCCCAGCGTCTTCGACCCCCCCGAGGACAACCCCTATCAAAAGTTCTCCCGCTCCGTTCTACCCACTGGCCGCAAGGTCAAAGACCAGGTCTTTGCCTTTGACCGCATCTTCGACGACAATGCCACGCAGATGGACGTGTACGAGCGCACGACCAAGGGCCTGCTCGACAGCGTGCTCGACGGCTACAACGCCACCGTCTTCGCGTACGGCGCCACGGGCTGCGGCAAGACACACACCATCACGGGCACGGCGCAGCAGCCCGGCATCATCTTCTTGACCATGCAGGAACTGTTTGAGAAGATTGGCGAGCGCAGCGACGATAAGGCCACGGAGCTGTCGCTGTCGTATCTGGAGATCTACAACGAGACGATCCGTGACCTGCTGGTGCCGCCCGGCAGTGGCAGCAAGCAGGGGCTGATGCTACGCGAGGACACGAACCAGGCCGTGACGGTGGCCGGGCTCAGCAGCCACCACCCCAAGGATGTGCAGGAGGTGATGGACATGATTGTGCAGGGCAACGCGTGCCGCACAGTGTCGGCGACGGAGGCCAACGCGGTGTCGTCGCGGTCGCACGCGGTGCTGCAGATCAACGTGGCGCAGCGCGACCGCAACGCGGCGGTCAGCGAGCCGCACACGATGGCGACGCTGAGCATCATCGACCTGGCGGGCAGCGAGCGCGCGAGCGCGACCAAGAACCGGGGCGACCGGCTGCTGGAGGGCGCCAACATCAACAAGTCGCTGCTGGCGCTGGGCGGGTGCATCAACGCGCTGTGCGACCCGCACAAGAAGAACCACGTGCCGTACCGCAACAGCAAGCTGACGCGGCTGCTCAAGTTCTCGCTGGGCGGCAACTGCAAGACGGTGATGATTGTGTGCGTCAGCCCGAGCAGCGCGCACTTTGACGAGACGCAGAACACGCTGCGCTACGCGAACCGGGCCAAGAACATCCAGACCAAGGTTACGCGCAATGTGTTCAACGTCAACCGCCATATCAAGGATTTTCTGGTCAAGATCGACGAGCAGATGGCGCTGATCAACGACCTGCGCGCCCAGCAGCAGGACGCGGAGAAGACGTTTGCGCGCAAGCTGCGCAAGCAGCTGGACAAGCGGGATGCCGTGGCACGCGAGGGCATCCAGCGTCTGCGCCTCGCCTACGAGCACGCGTTGCCGGCGCGCCAGCAGAAGATTGCCGACATGAAGAAGCTGCGCAGTATTGAGCGGCGGCTGGCCACGCTGAGTACGTGGGTGGCGGCTTTTGATGCACAGCAGGAAGGGGGGCGGGACGAGGAGGACCAGGACGGGGACGGGGACAGGGACGGGGACGGGGACGAGGGCGACGTTGCCGGAAAAGCGCTGCCAGCCCCCCTGCAAACCCTCCGGACAAAAGCCCGCGGCATCCTCGCCGAGCTCGAGCACAGCCGCCAGCACCTGCACCAGAAGATTGAGCGCAGCAACTGGGAGCGCGGGCTCGACACGGCGCTGCAGCACAGCATCGAGCAGGTGACGGCGGCGGCGGCGGCGTCCGGCTGCGACAGCAGCGTGTCGGACCCGTCGGACGCCATTGCCCTGATGACGAGCGAGACGGAACTGCTCAAGTCCAACTTTGCGCGCGACGCGTACCGCGAGGTGCTGGAGGAGGAGAAGAAGGTGCAGGCCGGTGGCGACGCTGCCATGGTGCAGATGGTGCTGGCGGCCCAGTTTGACATGCTCGCCACCATGGCGGGCCTGCTGGCCCTGGACCACAACACGGCCGTTGCCCGCGGCCAGACCGTGCTGCGCCGCCTGCTGGACGCCGGCACGACGGCAGCAGCGCGGATTGTCCACCCACAGGCAGATGCGGCCATGGCCACGACCTCTGTGTTTTCGGCAGCAAAGGCGCGCGCGGCCGCGCGGACCTCTTCTTTCTCGGCCGAGCAGCTGCTTTTTCCGCCGTCGAAGCGTGGAACGCCACGGCGCAAGCGGCCCAGTCTTGCCGTAAATACGGGCGCGGGCACAGGCATGAGCATGGGTGGCCACCGACCGTCGTCGCGTACGTCGCTGGCGGCAGCCTCAACGATGCCGGCATACCACCACCCGCCACACCTGATGGTGTCGCCGACGAAGGCATCGCCGCGGCGGCGGAAGGCGATGACGGGCACGTACCGGAAGAGCATTTCTTTTTCGCCGATGAAGTCGCGGGTGTCGGTCGCCGGCAGCGGCAGCGGCGGCGGTAGCGGCAGTGGGCGGCTCTCCTACGGTCCCATTTCGCACTCGACGTCGGTCTCCTCGGCCTCGGCGTCGAGCTCCGCGTTGAAGCGCAGCGTCCGGTGGCGCGACGACGCGTCCGAGGACGGCACGCTGGCCGACTTTGCGCGGACACCACAAAAGTTTGCCTCGCCGGCGAAGGCAGCGGCAGGGAAAACGACAGAGGTGGCCGAAGCGGCCGAAGCGGCCGAGGCGGCCGAGGCGGCCGAGGCGGCAGACGAAGAGAGTGCTGCCTCCCCCGAGACGGCTGCGCCCACCATGGCAACGGTGCTGGAGGAAGACGATACAGTGGCGACAGAGGTTGCATCGCCCTCGTCTCCCGACCTGCCGCCACCCATGGCCCTGCCGGCCTACCTCAGCCGAGCCGACGTGGGCGAACTGACGGACGAGGAGGAGCACGACACTAGTGAGACGTCGATTCTGGCGGCGCCGCCGCCGCAAGTGCGTCTTCCGGGCGTGGCGGAGGCAAAGAGCGGCGGCAGCGCGGTCAAGACCAAGAGCCGGTTCCAGGCCGGGTTCCTGTCGAAGACGCCGGTGCGCAGCGGGTCGCCGGCGGCACGCAGTGTGAGCAGCAGCATGAGCAGCAGCAGCGTCAACGGCAGCGGCGGTGCGGGCTCGGACACGGAGCGGCCGACGCCGCTGCGCGACATTGCGCTCCCGCGGCTGTCGAACCTGCCGGTGTCGCCGCCGATGATGGCGAGCTCGCGCATTGCGCGGCTGAGCAGCGGCGGCGGCAGCAGCCCGCGCAGTGGCGGGGTGGCCAGCGGCAGCGGGCGTGCTGCGTCGATGCCGGTGGACGAGAACAACCCCCCGCCGTCGTCTGCGCGGAAGCTGTCGGCGCGGTGGGCTAGCCCACGGCCGTCGGGGGGGGCCAAGGGGGACGCCGACGCGGGGGGGGATGCGGCGGACCGCTCTGCGAACAGCAGCGTGCTGGGAGACCAGCTCGGCAACCTGTCGTTGTCGGGCGTGGACGCGCAGAACCTGCGGTCGGCGCTGCACCAGGCCAAGAAGGCGGGCAGCGGCGAAAGCGGCGGTGTGCGGTGGATGTCTTCGGCGAGCGGCGGCGGAAGCAGCGGCAACGGATCGGGCCAGCGCCACCACCACCGGGCGTCGGCATCGATGGGTTCGGCGAGCGCGACCAACGGCATCTCGCGGGAGCGGCGGCGCAGCGGAGAGCGGCGCAAATCGCCGCCGCCGATTGCGTGCACGGCGAATGCGGTGGGCGGACGCGGGCGCGGAAGCGGCGGGCGCGGGAGCGGGAGCGGGAGCGGGAGCGGGAGCGG
>PCDN01000003.1:2328344-2359891 GCA_002778105.1 Ceratocystiopsis brevicomis
GGGGCCGGGGGACGGGGGGGCGCGCTGGAGGCGGCGGCGGCGCGGCGGATCACGCTGGGCAGTGCGGCGATTGTGGACAAGAGCGATGCGGCGCCGGCCCCGCGGGTGGCGGGCGTGGAGTGGCGGTGAGCAGTGAGCGGTGAACCGTGAACCGTGAGCGGTTGGCAGTGTACTTGTACTGAGGCGTTTGGTTTGGTTCTGCATTCACGTTGGGTTTTCAGGTGTTGATGTCGTTGATGAAAAACCAAGAAATTCATACAAATCGACGCCTGTTACGTCCCAGATGACAGAAGAGGAAGAAAACAGAGAGAGAAAACGCGAAAAAGAACAAGAAAACAAAAAGAAAACAAAAATTCACACCGCCACCGCGTACCGTGGCATCTGCGCCAGCTTCTCCTCGAGGCTGTAGTCGCCGTCTGCGTAGACCATGCGCGCGGCGGCCTTGTCTTTCTTGCCGGGGGCGGCGGCCTTGTCCTTTTCGCGTTTGTCGGCTGCAGCAGCGGCGGGGGCCCGCACGCCGGCCTCGGCCAAGCGGATCATCCTGTCGATGTCGTCGTCGGCCGGGGGGCGCTGCTGGGCAGCAGCGGCGGCGCCGGCGCCGGCGACGAGGTCGTCGAGCGTGGAGGCGCCGGCCAAGGCGGCGGAGGAAGGCCGTTGTGGGAGAGCGGTGGTGGTGGTGGTGGTGGTGGCGGCGGGGCTTGGTGCAGCCGCATTCGCCCCATCGGGCTGCAGCGCGCGGGCGGCGGCGGCGGCGCGGTAGGCGGCGAGGCGGGCCTTGAGCGCGGCGGGGGTCTCGTAGCGGATCTTCTTGAGAGGGCGGCCCTGGCTGCCGGGCAGGCCGGGCGGGGGGTTGCCGGTGCGGGCCTGGCGGTCGGCGCGGCTGCGGTGGAAGTCGTCGACGATTTTCTGGTTGTGCTGGAAGACGGCGGGTTCGGGGATGCCCTCGATGCCGAAGATCTCGACGTCGAGGCCCTCGCGGCCTTCGAGGGCGTTTTCGACAAACGTGAGCGTTTCCTTGTGGACCTGGTTCATGTGGACGGCGAGGCCTGGGGGGGGGGGGGGGGGGGGGGGGGGGGGGGCAGAACGTTAGGGACAAACAACAAAAGGGAAGGAAGATGAAGAGAAGAACCTACCCCCCGCCGTGTTGAGACGCCGGCCGCAGCGCTCGCACTTGAAGTGCTTGGCCTTTTGGTGGGAGATGAGCAGCTTGAGGTCTTCAAAGTCGCGCTCGCAGTAGTAGCACCAGGGGCGGTCCAGGAGCTCCTCCACGTTCGGGTGGTTGCGGCGTTTTTTGCCCATCGTGGCGGGTGTCGGCGAAAACAGACGGGGCGGAGTCGATAAACGCGGGGGGGGAGGGCCGCGTTCGATGCGTTGCTGGTCGTGGGCAAAGTGGTCCTGTCGTCGATGCAGGATCAAATCAGTTGTTGGGTTTTACGCGGCAAGATGCTCCCGTAGTTCGTTGGATGACCTAAGGAAAAGTGGAGACCTTGGGGGATGGGAGGGGGGAACTGACTTCACCAAACGATACATACGTACGCCATTTTGGATCGCATCGCACGCAGCACAGTCGATTTCCAAGCAATACCCCCCCTAATACAAAACAAACGACGCCGGATCCCAGAACGCCTTTCCCTGTTCCCTCCCATCGCACATGCCCATTACGCAAACACGCTGACGCGCCCCAGCCCGCCGCCGACAGCCCGCAGCCGCGACCCGATTTGCAGCGGACTGCCCTCATACACGGCAAAGTGGCCGTCCGCCGCCGCCGTCTCGTTCAGGCCCAGCATCGCGTAGACGTTGCCTGCGACCAGCGCCACGGCCGTCTTCTCGCTCAGCCGCCCGCCGCCGTTGCGGTGCGCCACGCCCGCCAGCAGCGGCAGGTCGCGGAACACCCAGTCCTCCTCGAGCCCGATGGCGACGGTCACGCCCGCGTCCAGCAGCACGTCCACGGCCGTGCCGTTGGTCAGCGGCGCCCCCGTCAGCGCGCGCCGCTCCTCCCACGACGCCGCGTACGACAGCAGCGGCGCGAGAACGACGCCCGTGTGCGTGCGCGCGAGCGCGTCCGCCACCAGGAACGACTCGGCACCGCCGACGACGACGAGGCGGATGGCCGAAGCAGACGACCCGGCGGCAGCCTGCAGCGCCGCCTCCACCTCCTCCTTGACGCGCAGCACCGCCGCGATCGTGTCGGCGCTGTGTGCCGTGATGGCCAGCGGCAGAGAGCCGGCGACGACGCGCGCGAGGTAGGCGTCCTCGCCAAAGGGGTCGCGGTCGCGATCGCGGTCGCGGTCGCCTTCGCCTGCGCCTGCGCCTTCGCCTGGGGCCTTGGCCACCGCTCCCAGCAGCTTCTTCCGCAGCGCGCCCACGGCGGCCGCCTGCGACCCGCCGCCGCGCTTGGCCGCCGTGCCCAGTGTGTAGTGCAGGGCCACGTCGGGCGCGAACACCCCGCCGTCCAGCTGCGTGGCCGCGCCCGTCAGGATCCCGGCGCTCGTGCCGTGGTGGCTGAACCCGCTGCCGCCCTGGCGCGGCGCCGAGATGGCGCGCGTGACCGCGTAGTGGCGCTGCGCCACGTGCAGCTTCTTGGTGTCGAGCGCGAGCCCGTCGACGGCGCGGCTGAACACGCCCTCGGCCCCGCCGCCGTTGTCCGTGTCGGCCTCGCCGTCGATCTCACGCAGGCCCAGCTGCGACCCAAACGCCGTAAACGCCGGCGTCAGGTAGCCGTTGGCGAGCGCGACCAGCCGGCGGGGGCTGCCGGCCTGCTGCGCGCGCTGCAGCTCGGCCTCGCAGGCGCCCACGCAGGCGACGCGCCCGCCGAACACGGCCACGTTGACGGGGGTGGCGTACGCCTGCTCGTCGTCGTCGTCGTCGTCGTCGTACCCAGGCAGGAGGATCTTGGTCACGCCGGTGAAGACGACCTCGTCGGCCACGTCGACCGGCTCGGCCGGGGGGTATGTTGGTGGCGGCCGGGCGGCTTCTTTCGCCTCGTCCGGGGCGGCAGCCGCTTCCAATGGCTTCGCCAGCTCAACCGGGTGGTCGAACTGGGCAACGCCGTCGATCCACACCTGGACGGGGGCAGCGCCGACGCTGAGCGGGTCGCTGTCCCAGACGACGAGGTCGGCGTCGAAGCCGGGCTTGACGCGGCCAGCGCGGTTGCCGAGGCCGAGGCGCTCAGCCGGCGCCGACGTGACGGATGCGAGCGCCGCGTGGTACGGCAGGCCGTAGTGGTGGGCCTTGGCCGCCTCGAACAGCACGTGCTGGGCGTTGAGCACCGGGTTGTCGCTGACGTAGATGGGCGTCAGGCCGGCGTCCCACAGCGCGCGGCCGGCGTACTCGCTCGCGACGTACGACTCGGCCTTGTAGTACATGTTGTCGGCGAACAGCGCGGACGCGGGCGGGCCGTAGGCCGGGTCGTCGGCGCCCCATGCGCGCCGCAGCACCTCGGGCACGAGGAAGGTCTGGTGGGCGTGGTGGAAGGCCCGGACGGGGAAGCGGAACTCGCGCGTGTGGTCGACAAAGGCCTCCAGGTCCGGGATTGTGTAGCAGTGCGTGTGCACGGCCACCTGTCCGCGCAGCACGGCCGCCAGCGTGTCTTGCTTGAGGTCGCGCGGCAGGTAGCCGCCCAGGGACCGCTGCAGCTGCTGCACGGCGTCGCGGCCAGCGGCGCCCGCGGCCGTCACCACGGCGGTCGCCGTCGCGCACCAGTCGTCCTGCGCCTGCACGAGGGCAGCCGCCTGCTCGAACGCGTGCCGGAACATCCAGCTCTCGCCCAGCCGACTAGTCGGGCCCGCGCGCCCGGCCCGGCCGTACACCCGCTTCGGGTTCTCGCCGCACGCCATCTTGATGTAGCGCAGCGCCGGCGCGTCGGGCGCGGCCAGCAGCGACGCGATGCTGAGCTCGGGGCGTCCATCGAGCGGGCCGACCGCGTGCTTGATCACATACGCCTCGCCGCCAATGTTGTTGGCCGACCCAGGCAGCACCAGCGACGTGGTGACGCCGCCCGACTTGATCACCTGGATCTGGTGGTCCAGCGGCGTGATGCCGTCCTTGGATCGCACGTACGGCGTCGTGTCCTCGGCCATCTCGTTGGTGTCGTCGTTGCCGCGCAGCTCCGGCAGCGAGTCCACGCCCGTGTGGCTGTGCATGTCGATGATGCCGGCCGTCAGCCGCCGCCCGTCGGCCTCCCAGATCCGCAGCCCCTTTGTTCGGACCGATGCCGGGTCAATGGTGGGCTCCACGCGCTGCACCAGCCCGCGCTCCACCAGCACGTCCGCCGGGATCCAGCGGTAGCCCTTGCCGGCGCGGGCCTCGGCGTCCGTCACGTTCTCAGCCGGCTCGCCCACCCATACGGACGCGTTGCGGATCAGCGTCGGCGGCTGGCCGTCCACGTAGCGTGCGCTGCGCGCACGGCCGAGGCCAGGCGGGTCGGCAGGCTTGCCCCGGCGCAGCGTGGCACAGGTGGCCAGGTCTGCCCGGAGCTTAGCGACCGAGAGCAAGGCGGTCGCAGGGCCATCGGGCGCGTCGCCGCCATGGCTGGGCGCGAGCAGCGGTGGCTGCTTCAGCTGGTGCCACTGGGCATAGCCGATAAACAAGAGACACAAAAGCCCGACAATTCGCAGTCGTTGCCGATACCGACGTCGGTGACGGAGGCCGAGCTGGACACGCTGCAGCAGAGACGACGCCGGTGCCAGGCCGGACGGCACATCGGCGTAGGAAGGAAGAAGCGGCTCGTCTTTGACG
The DNA here is from genome assembly GCA_002778105.1 of Ceratocystiopsis brevicomis. Classification (NCBI taxonomy): domain Eukaryota; kingdom Fungi; phylum Ascomycota; class Sordariomycetes; order Ophiostomatales; family Ophiostomataceae; genus Ceratocystiopsis; species Ceratocystiopsis brevicomis. Next base: position 2,333,082 of record PCDN01000003.1, read on the forward strand.
TCCATGGGAGGAACAGGGACGTGAGGACAGCAGTTGTTGTGATGGGAGAAGAGAACGGAGGGCGAGGAAAAAGCCCGCGGGAGAGAGACGAGATCGACCAGCGCAAGGAAGATCGACGGTATGTGTAGCTTACTTATGTGGGGCCATGTTTGGGCCACCAGCCCCCTGTACTCGTAAACTCCGACACTTCCGGCATGTGCGGGGCTGGGGAAAACCCAGAAAAAAGAATGGGTCCATTACAAAGCTTTTTGCAGGTGTCTTACTTGTAAGATATCTTACGGGAGTATACGGCGGGGGACACAAAAGACGTTATTGGTATTTGTGGGGTGGCTCACGCAACAATCTCCTGCACGCCCAGCGGGGTCTTGCCGGCGTCGAACAACGCCTCGACCAGCCGCAGGTCCTCCAGGGCCTCGGCGGGCGTCTGCCGCGGATCGGCCGCGGCCCGGCCGCCCTTGGCGATGCTCTCGGCAAAGGCGGCAACCTCGTGCACCACGCCGGACTGCGCCTTGGGCGGGAACGTGGCCGGGTCGGCGGCACACTCGACACGGTCGACGGCCCCGCCACGCCGCACCACGGTGAAGCCGTCCCAGCCCCAGGACACGCAGGCCTCGGTCGTCGTGACGGTCACCAGGTTGGGCGTTGCGGCCGGCGCCGCAAACTCGGTGCCAAAGGAGATGCTGAGCAGGCCGCTGGCGCCGCCGCGCGTGACGGCGAGGGCGCGCACGGTGTCGCAGGGCGGCAGCAGCGGCTGCAGCTGCGTGAGGACGGCGGCAACCTTGGTGATGGTGTTGTTGTTCCCGCCGTTCGCTCCTGTGACGACCTGGCCTCCCTCCTTCCACTCCGTGTCCGGCGCGGCCGCCAGCAGCGCGCGCAGCGCCGCCACGAAGTGCACGCCGCCGTCCAGCAGGAAGCCGCCCGGGTGCGTGGGCGTCTTGCGCCACGGCGTGTTGTAGTACTTGCCGTCGGGCCGCGTGAACTTGGTGACGCGCAGCTCAAACGACACGAGCGCGCCGCCCAGCGCCCGCAGCTGGTCTGCCGCCTGCTGCAGCGACGTGTGGAAGCGGTAGTTCTCGGCCACCGCCCAGAGCGGCCCCGTCGCCGGCGCGGCCGCGTACGCAGCCAGCAGCGCCCGGGCGTTGGCCACCGTGTCCGCCACGGGCTTCTCGCTCAGCACGTGCTTGCCCGCCGCCAGCGCCCGCTGCACCATCGGCGCCAGCTGCGCAATCGGCAGGCACACGCTCACGGCCGCGACGTCGGCGCGCGCCAGCAGGTCGGCCAGGCCGCGGCCCGCTGTCGCCGGCTCGTCGAAATACGTCACCGGGGCGGGCTTGTCGTCCGCGCCAAGGACGCCGGCGGCAGCCTTGGCAAACGCATCGGCGCTGGCCTGGGAGCGCGAGTAGACGGCCACGAGTGCGAGCTTGTCGCAAGCGGCAATGGCGGGCAGATGCTCTGGGGGGCGGGGTACAACAGTCAGATGTCCAATACGAGCAGAGCGGGTACACGCAAGGGGGGGGGGAGGGGCCAGCGTCAATGGAACACACCTTCGCGGGCAAAGATGCCGGCGCCGATGAGGGCGATGCCAATGGTCATGGTGGAGAGACGTGGAGGTGAATAAAACAAGGAGAATCAAAGAGGTGGAGGAGAGGAACAGAGGAGCTGATCTTCAAGTGAGATGAAAAGGCAAAGGCATCCGGACAGACTGCCGTGGAAGCGTACTTCCGGCGCTTTTTTCGGCCTCTCTCACCGTGATTTCTCGGCATGCCTCGCCGTTGATGTCATCTGCACGTGACCCACTTTTAGGGGAAATCCGCAGTCCGAAATTTTGGTTGTTGTCTTGACCTGGATCCAGACAGACGGAAGGCCACACCCTTACCCCCTCCCTCCCTCCCTCCCTGCCCTCCCCGTTTCCCTGCGACCATGGACGAAAGGAAGCGTCTCCGCGAGCACATTGCGCGGCTGGAGGACGCGGCGGCCGCGACGTCGGTAGAGCCGGCGCCGACGCCCGCCGAGGTCGACGAGTACTGGCGCCAGTCGCGGCTGTCGCTGCCCGACGTTGTGCGCATCCCCGTCGCCAGCCTGGGCGCCTTTGCGGTCGGCATGGGCCTGGGCGCGGCCCAGGGCAGCACGCTGGCCGGCTTGCGGTTCCGCGCCGAGCACGCCCACAAGCTGCCGCAGACGACGGCCGGCTGGTACCTGTACCACAAGTCGAAGAACTACCATGTGGCGTACGGCGGCATCCGCGAGGGCCTGCGCATGGGCGCGCGCGTGTCGTTCTGGACGACGGCCATGTTTGGCATCGAGACGCTGTTTGACCACTACCGCGGCACCATGGACCTGGCCAACACGGTGCTGGCCTCCGTGACCGTGGCCGGCGGTTTCAGCCTGTGGAGTGAGCTTTTTTTTTTTTTTTTTTCTCATGCCTGTCTAATTGTCAGATCGCTTTCCCCTGGCCACGGCGGCGCGGACGACCAAAACGGCCATCGTCGTCGGACTCGCTTTCGGCGGCGTGCAGGACCTCCTGGGCATCCTGCGCGGCCGGCACGTCAGCTACGCCGGTCTGTTCAAGAAGACAGACGCAAAACCGGACAGCCCACGACGGGAGCGCCCATGACCGCCAAGCGACGCAACACGAGCATTCCACAGGACTCGTCATCACGCGGCGTCCGATACACGGTGGCACAGACGATCAGGTGCCCCACAGCAGTCTAGCGAGCGCCCTGATTCGCTGTAGCCGTCTCGGGTAGTATCGGCACTGCGTGCGCAAAGTACTCGTACGGAGGAGATAACGGACGCGCCTGGGCGAATACATAGACTCGCATCCAGGACGCCGTTGTGCTCCTGCCCAAAGCGGCGCTGGTTGCCATAAGTCTTTTTTTCTTTTTTTTTTTGGCCTCGTTTGCTCATCTTCTTCCTGTATCCCTCCCCCTCACCCTCCCCCTCTCCTTCGTCTTGTTTCCCTGTTTTCCTCGATGCCTCCCTCCCCCGCGATGCCGTCGCGCCAGATGCTCTCTTGCTGTGCGCGTGCGCGTGCGGCGCCGGTCCGCCATGTGCATGGCGCGCACGTCGCGGACGGCTTCTCGAAGCGTGCATCGACGCTGTCGTCTGCGTCGTCGTCCACGCCACCCTCCCCTCCTCCCCTGTCCGTGTTGCCTCTGTCCTCCGTGCTGCGGTCACTGATGACCTCGTCGGTGACGTCGTCCCCCGCCATGCTGCGGCCGTGCATGGCCGTCATGACCCGGTTGGCCAACAGCAAGAACGCCCTCCTGGACCCGGACCGGAACCCCGTTCTGCGCCTGGCCATGAAGCGCACGTTCTACTCCCAGTTCTGCGCTGGCGAGACACCTGCCGAGGTGCAGCAGACCATTTCCGGTCTCAAGGCCATGGGCTTCCACGGCGTCATCCTCGGCTATGCGCGCGAGGTCGTGATGAAAGAGGACGAGGCCAAGGGTTTATCGGCCGACCGCGAGGACAGCTCGCAGCGCGACATTGCCAGCTGGGCCGATGGCACGCTGCAGACGGTCGAGCTCGCCAACGCCGGCGACTTTGTCTCGATCAAGTTCACCGGCGCCGGCCGTCAGGCGCTGCGCCATCTGGCCGAGCGGCTGCCCCCCTCAGCCGCCCTGGCCGCGGCCACCGACCGCATCTGCGACCGGGCGGTGGCCCGCGGCGTTCGCCTGCTCGTCGACGCCGAGCAGCAGGCGCTGCAGCCCGGCATCGACGACTGGACCATGGCCTACATGCGCAAGTACAACACGCCGCGCCAGGCCGTCGTCTACGGCACCTACCAGGCCTACCTCAAGTCGGCCGCTGCCACTCTCTCGCGGCACCTGGTCGAGGCGCAGCGCGGCGGCTTTGCGCTGGGCGTCAAGCTCGTGCGCGGCGCCTACCTCGGGACCGACCCGCGCCACCTCATCCACGACACCAAGGAAGACACCGACCGCACGTACGACGCCATTGCCGACGCTGTTCTGCGCCAGGAGTGGCGCGCTCCGCTGGCGGCGCCGGAGGCTGCCACCCCGTTTCCAGCCGTCGGCCTGGTGGTGGCGTGCCACAACGCCGACAGCGTGCGGCGGGCGCAGGCAACCATTGAGGCCGGCGAGGCTAACACGGCCGACGTGGCGTTTGCGCAGCTGCAGGGCATGGCGGACGAAGTCAGCTGCACGCTGGTCGCCGGGAAGCGCAGCGGCAGCACGGAGGCCGGCGCGCCGCCCGCGGTCCAGGCGTACAAGTACCTGGTCTGGGGCTCGGCGGGCGAGTGCGTCAAGTACCTGCTGCGGCGCGCCCAGGAGAACAAGGACGCGGTGCAGCGCACGCGGAGCACGCGGAATGCCATGCTGGCGGAGCTTCTGCGGCGGTCCAAGGCCGTCTTTGGGCGGGCATGAAGAAGAAGCAACGGCATCGCAGCAGTGTGATGTGTGTGTTTTTTTTTTTTTCTTTTTCAAAGAAAGAAATAGCATGATGATGAGTATTTTCCAAACGCCAAGCCAAAACGCCTTTTGTGTACAGTAAACCCGTCGTTTTTGTTTCCCATCACAGCCCACGCAGCGCCATCGCGCCCAGCGCGAGCAGCTCGGCCTCCCGCCGCATGTCCGACCCGTCGGTTTTCCCGGCCAGCGACGGCGCGCCGTTCAGCTTGTAGTACTTCTTGACGCGGGCGAGGTCCGTGCCGGCTGCGAGGGCGTCGTCGGTCAGCGGCACGGCGGTGCCCTGGACGTTGGCGCACAGGTGCGTCCACACGCTGTCTGAGGTGGCAGCGGTGTCGTCACTCTTCAAGATCTTAACGACGAGCACGTTCTTTGTGCCGGGGGTGACGCCGAAGCGGCGGTAGGCCTCTGCAATCTGTGTGTGGGCAGTGTGGTCAGTGGATGAAGAGGGAGGGCAAGGGGGGGGGGGGCAAAAAGAGAGAACACACATTCATCGACGGACTCAGCGACAGCACCGTCTCCGAGTGCACGTTGGGCGTCTTGAGCGTGCCGGCCGCGTGCCCCAGCACGGCGCGGAAGACGGCGGCCAGGACGTGGGCGCGCGAGACGACGGCGGCGGCGTCGATCAGAGCGTACTCAAACGCGGCGTTGCGGGCGACGAGCTGCGCCTGCAAGAAGTCGGCGTTGGCGACGTCGCAGAAGAGCGCCATGTACACGGCATAGCCGGGCGGCAGGTGCTCGATGGCGACGTGCTCGAGGGAAGCCATGGCGAGGGGTCGAGGGGTGAGGTCAGAAGTTGGGAGCGGTTTGGATTGCAAAATGACTAATTTTTATTTTTGTTTTATTTTTTCGACTTTGTACAAGTACAAGTAGACTCGATAGATCCCCCCCCCCCCCCCGCAAGACAAAAAGGCCATCCTCGTCATGTATAAATCTTCATATTCAAAACAAGCGGCCGTTTCCTATATACCTGTGAGCCTGTCTGTCGTCTGTCGTTCCCTTCCTTCTTCCTCGTTAGCCAAGCGTAGAATCGTAACAGCCATGCACACCATTAGAACCCGAAAGAAAAAGAGAAACTAAACAAAAAAAAAAAAAAAGGAACCAAAAGGCACCATATGAAAACAAACAAATCCCAGAAGTAGAACAACTCCCCTAAATCAGCTTCGTCCCGCCTCTCGCAGTGCCCCAACCACCCGCTTCATTGTCGCCCGCTGCATCGGGTTCGGCACAAGCATCTCCAGCGTCAGCCGCTCGACCCAGTCGTCCCGGTTCAGGCGTTCCTTTGTCGCGTTGACTTCGGACAGCCACATTTGCATCTGCACCACCGCCGGCAGCGTCTCTATGTTGCCGTTGCCGTCGCTGCCGGCTGGCCGCAGTGGCGGCCCCAGCGGCGGCCCCAGCGGCCCCTTGTTGATGTCCGCGATCTGCCAGTACGGCGGCGGCCGGTCGCGGCGGCGGCCTCCGCGCGTCCCCGGCAGCGCCATCGCGCGCAGCACGTACAGCATCGTGATGCCCAGCGCCCACACGTCGCTGGGCGCGCCGCGCAGCTTGCGCCCGATGAACTCGGGCGGCACGTAGTACGGCGTGCCGCCGTCGGACGCCGGCACGCCGCTGCGCGTCGACGTCGACAGGCCAAAGTCGCACAGCACGGCGCCGCGCGCGCGCGAGTACAGAATGTTGGCCGGCTTGACGTCGTTGTGCACCAGCGTTTTCGAGTGGATGTACTCGAGCGCGCCAGCAATGTCGCGCAGGATGCGCTGCGCGTCGGCGCCGTCGCCGCGGAACGCATCCGTGCCGGGCGCGCGCCACGCGCCGCGGCTGGCCAGGTCGTGGGCGTCGACGTGCTCCATGTACAGCGACAGGAAGCGCGCATCGCCGCCGTACAGCCGCACGATGCTGTCGTGCCGCAGGTACTCGTGCGACTTGTACTCGCGCAGCCACGTGTCGGCCTGCCGCACCACGACGCGGGCCGTGTCCTGGTTCCGGGCCGAGGCGGCCGGTGCCAAGGCTGCCGCCGCCGACGACGACGACGGCCGCGTCTTGATCACCTTGACCGTGATCACGCTGTCGGACGGAACGTTCGGGTGGCCAGCCACCGTCCCGGTGAAGACAGACGACAGCGGCGGCGATGCTATCGGCTCCCGCTTCGTCAGCTGGTACGAGTCCATCTCGCACCCGCCCGAGACGACCAGCGTGTCCTGCACACCCATGTCCAGCAGGGCGTGCGCGTCGTGTTGTGCCACCGCAGTCGTCGTCGTCGTTGCCGTCGTCGTCGTCGCCGTCGTTGTTGTTGTTGTTGTCGCATCCGTCGGGGACACCGCTTTGGCCTTTGCTTCGGTCGGGAGAGGGAAAACAAGAGGGTCGACGGCGGGGCTCAAAAACATAATCACCCCCTCGTTATTATCGTCCTTCTTGCGCTCGACGCCCTCGCGCGCGCCGTCGTCCGCGGATACCCCCGTCTTCTGCCGCCGCGCGTACGGGCCTGCGCGGTTGTCGGCGTCGTCGTCCAGCGGCCGTTTGCCAAAGCCTCCTCCCCGGGCAACACTCGGCGGCGAGGCCACCTGCGACAGAGGAGAGCCCAGAAGCGTGGGCTGCCGCTTTTCCAGAATGCGAAAGTCCAGCACGGCCACTGGGCCAACCTTGATCCGCCAGGTGCCGGGTGCAAGAGCCCGGACCGTTCCCGGGTTGATCGTGTATTCGATGTGTGGTGTGCTGGGCGTACCCGGTGTGCTCGGCGGATCCGATGCATCCGACGCCGGGTTGGCCGCGTCCGCCGCCGCATCGAGAATGCCCGGCCCCGAGGGCGTGCTAGAAAACACGCGTGAGAGGCTGATGGGCACATCGCAGTGGCTGAGCAGGATCTGGTTGTCGCTGGCCGGGTCGTAGTACAGCTCGCACCAGAGCGGCGGGCCGTGGACCGTGTCGCCGTGGCGCTCGCCGGGCACATGCACGGTGAACTTGATGTCCTCGGACGTCTGCGTGACCGCCAGCACCGTCTCGTGCGGCTGATTGGCGGCCGTCACCTCGGCGCGCAGCGCAACCCACTCGCAGTTGTCGTGCATGCCGGGGCTCACAGACCGGCTGCGCAGGGGCCGCACCAGCAGCCGAATGTCTTTGTCTGGCGGCACCACGAGCTCGTCCAGGTGGACTACCCCGCTGCCGTCGCCGGGTTGTGTGGCATCGGCGTCCACGTCATCCGCAAACCGCGAGCGGGATAAGAGCGCGGCATACTCAGACGATGAGAACGGCTCCGTCGTCTCCTCCGTTCCAATCTCTGTAGCAACTTCTGACGGGACCTCAACGGCGCCATCCATGGTGGGCACGCAGAAAAAAGACGGGGGCGAGAGTAGAGGGGACCTGACTCAAACATATAGAGAACATCAGGCTGAACTGGCACGGAGAAGAAATCTCTCAAAAAGAAATTCTTGAAGCCGTCCTGCAGGAGACGAGAAACGTCTGGCAACCGTTCGATATACTCGTAGAGGCTCGTCTTTGGTGGTTTGAAAGATATACAGGGCGTAGGCGTCGTGATGCAGTGCGGGCGGGGCGGACCTTATGAAGCCTAGTAGCCAGATTAGGGCGGGTACTGAAGGGGCTCAGCAGCGGAGACCTCGTGGGTCGTAGGGTGTTGCACCCGGGGCCTCGACCTCCTCGCAGGCGATCCTCGATGAGCACGAGAGCCTGGTCAGATGGGCGGGCAGTTGGCCACGGGGTCCCAGAGCCAGAAAGGCGTACTGATTAACCGACTGGGCCAGAAAAGTGCGGCCGGAATGCAAAGCACAATTATGACACTCCCCGTAAAAAAGTCCAAGTAGGAAGAGGAAAAGGAAAAACAGGAAGCGAAGCGGCGAGAGTTAAGTACATTTTCCCATAGCCTCACTTGACACCCCAGGCACGGGCCGCCTGACTCCGCACAGTAGTGTTGTTGATTGGACACAGTACTGCCAACCACTCGTGAGCGCTTGTCCCCTTTTGGGCAGCCTTACATAACTAGCGCGGGGACTGCGAACCCCGCCAAACAAAAAAAAAAAAAATATCCCTGTTGCCGTTACGATGCGCCGCCGTTGGACCTGACTGAGTCACCGACGACGTTCAGGAACAAGAACGGCATTCAGTGCAGCTGGAAGCCAGCCCCCCGTTCCACTTTCACAGGAGACGACGTGTAGTCAGCAACGCCTGGCTATCCGATTGCCCGCCATGGACGCCGCCGCCGCCGCCGCGGGGACGATGAAGATCGAAAACGTGAGTGCGCCGAGCTGACGTCTTCTCTGCCACGTCTTGTGCCGTGTCCGTCACGGAGCCAGCTCATTCGTTCTAACACCCAACAGACAGAGAAGAGAGATGTTCTGTGTGCGACCGAGAAGAAATACCAGAAGCTCTGGCAGGAGGAGAAGGTCTTCGAGGCCACAGCCCCGACCGTCGCCGACTACCCTCCGGACTCGATCACGCCCGATGAGCTGGCAAAGAAGTTCCCCAAGTACTTTGGTAGGATATGACCCTTGGTTTGCGTCTGTTGTTCTTGGCCTTCCTTGCTAACCCGATATAGCGACCATGGCATACCCGTAAGAGCCCCTCATGCGATCGTGCGATCGAACGAAGCTTCCAAAGACCCGGAGGCACTCCCGACAAGAAAACCATATCCTTCATTGCGGTTCTAACTTTACTAGCTACGTCAACGGCGCTCCGCATCTTGGACACGCCTTCACCGTGTCCAAAGTGGAATTTGCTAGCCGCGTCGCGCGGGCGCAAGGCAAGAACACGTTGTATCCCCAGGGCTTCCATGCCACCGGCATGCCGATCAAAGCATGTGCGGACCGCCTCGTCAACGAGATTGGCATGTTTGGCAAAAACTTGGAGCGGTACACCGAGGAGGATGGCGCCGAAGAGGTTAAGAAGGACGAGCAGCCGCGTGAAAAGGCCGACGTCACCAAGTTCACCAATGTGAAGAAGGGTAAGACCAGGAGAAGAAGAAGAAGGAGAAGAAGAAGAAGCGAGCACAAGGCTCAGTTGCTGACAACCTTATACAGGCAAGGCAGCGCTCAAATCGGCCAAGACCAAGTACCAGTTCCAGATCATGCTCTCCCTGGGCGTTCCCAAGGAGGACATCCACAAATTCGCCGATCCCCAGCACTGGCTGCACCATTTCCCGCAGCTGTGGCAGCAGAACCTCACCTCGTTTGGCTGTTCCATTGACTGGCGCCGCAGCTTCATCACCACCGACATCAACCCGTACTACGACGCCTTTGTGCGCTGGCAGATGCGCCGTCTGCGCCAGCTTGGGAAGATCCGCTTCGGCAAGCGCTACACCATCTTCTCCCCCAAGGACAACCAGCCCTGTCTCGACCACGACCGTGCTTCGGGTGAGGGTGTCCTGACCCAGGAGTACACGGCCCTCAAGTGCAAGGTCAAGACCTGGTCCGACGCCGCTCTGAGCGCCCTCGAGCCGTTCCGTGCCGCCGTGCCTGCCGACGCCCATGTGTTCCTGATTGCGGCCACGCTGCGCCCGGAGACCATGTACGGCCAGACCAACATCTTCGTTGCCCCGGCCATCAACTACGGTCTGTTCAAGGCGTCCGCAACCGACTTTTACCTCGTCACCGACCGCGCCGCACACAACATGGCGTTCCAGGGCATCTTCCCGGACTGCGCGTGGGGGCAGGTCGACAAGGTTGCCACGCTGAATGGCGCTGCCGTCATCGGCTCCCTCGTCGAGGCCCCTCTGAGCATCCACGGTGCCGTCTACGTTCTTCCCATGACGACCATCAAGGAGGCCAAGGGCACCGGTGTGGTCACCAGTGTGCCCTCTGACAGCCCGGACGATTTTGCCATGACGACCGAGCTGGCGAAGAAGGCCGAGTTTTACAACATCAAGACAGAGTGGGTGTGCACCGACGTCTTGCCCATCATCGAGACGCCCAACTACGACGGTCCGATCGCGCCGGCGCTGGTCAAGCAGATGAAGATCAACTCGCCCAAGGACGAGAGCCAGCTGGCCGAGGCGAAGGACATTGCGTACAAGGTTGGCTTTTACCAGGGCCGCATGGTCCACGGCGAGTTTTCGGGCAAGTCTGTCCAGGAGGCGAAGCCACTAGTGCGCCAGAAGCTGCTGGATGCCGGCGCCGCGTTTGCGTACTGCGAGCCCGACGGCGTCGTCATCTCGCGGTCGGGCAACGAGTGTGTTGCGGCCTTCTTGGACCAGTGGTTCTTGGCCTACGGCGTGGACACGGAGTGGCGTGACGACACGCTGGCCCATCTCAAGGGCGAGGACGGCCTGGAGTTCAACAACTTCTCGGAGCGCACCAAGAACTCGATGGAGCAGACCTTTGCCTGGATGACGGAGTGGTCGGTGACGCGCCAGTTCGGCCTCGGCACCGACCTGCCCTGGGACCAGGGCCAGATGGTCGAGGGCCTATCCGACTCCACGATCTACATGGCCTACTATACCTTTGCGCACTACTTGCACGGCGACATTTACGGCAAGACGCCGGGCCTGGCCAACATCCGGCCCGAGCAGATGACCGACGGCGTCTGGGACTTCCTGTTTGCGCTCGAGGACAAGGTCGAGAGCGACATTGCCCGGCCGACGCTGGATGCCATGCGCCGCGAGTTCACGTACTGGTACCCGCTCGACATCCGCACGAGCGGCAAGGATCTGATCAACAACCATCTGGTGTTCTTCCTCTACATCCACCAGGCCATCTGGGGCAAGAAGGCGGCACGCTACCTGCCCAAGGGCATCCGGGTGAACGGTCACTTGCTGCTGAACGGCGAGAAGATGAGCAAGAACACGGGCAACTTTTTGACCCTCGACAGCGCCATCCAGAAGTTCGGCGCCGACGCCACGCGCCTGGCCCTGGCCGACGGCGGCGACTACATGGACGACGCCAACTTCGAGGAGGCGACGGCCAACGTGGCGATTCTGCGCCTGTTTGAGCTGCGGCGCTGGGTCGAGAAGGTCGTGCAGAGCGCCCGTCCGCTGGCGGCCGGCGAGGACTATGCCACGGCGCGCGCGGCCGAGAAGCCGGAGAATGTGGACTGCGTCCAGCGGACGGGCCCGTCCGTCTTCTGGGACAAGCTGTTTGACAACGACCTGAACACGCTCGTCCACCAGGCCGTGGAGGCGTATGGCGCGTAAGTTCCAAGGAGGTTTTTTTCTTCTTCTTTTTCTTCCTGTTTGGCGTGTTGCCCTGTGCTGACAGACTGGCAGAACCAACTACAAGGCTGCGTTGAAGGCCGGCTTTTTCGACTTCACGACAGCCCGGGACTCCTACCGGGTGGCCACAACAGCCGCAGGCATCGGCATGCACCACGACCGTGTGCGCCGCTACGTGGAGCTCCAGGCCCTCATGCTCTGTGTGGTCGCGCCGCACTGGGCGGACTATGTCTGGCGCGAGGTTCTGAACAAGGTGTGTTTTTTTTTTTTTTTTTTTTTTTTTTTTTTTTTTTTTTTCTTTCTTCGCGGTGGGGTATACGTTCTATCACTGACGGCCAACCAGCCCGGCAGCATACAGAAAGCGACGTTTCCGGAGGTTCCCGCAGAGGATGCTACGCTGAGCAAGATTGCCAAGCACATCCAGCAGCTGCTCACGCGCGTGCGCAAGGCCAAGTTTGACCCCAGCAAGGACAAGGAGCTGCGGATGTACATTGCGCACAACCGGCCGGCGTGGCAGCCACGGGTGATTGACATCTTGGAGGAGCAGTTCGACGGCCTGACGCTGGACATCAAGAGCGTGGCGAAGAAGATCGACAAGGCCGACATGAAGAAGGCCATGTTCTTCGTGAAGGAGGTCAAGGCGCGTCTGGACAAGGGCGAGTCCAAAGAGGAGGTGTTCAACCTGACGCTGGGCTTCGACGAGGCTGAGGTCGTGCGCGAGATGGAACCGCTTCTGCTGACGACGACGGCGCCGCGGCTCAAGACGGTCAAGATTGTGGTCGTGGACGGGCCTGGTGCAGGTGCGGACGCTGGGTCGCTGCCAGACATTGCCCGCTCGGCGGAGCCAGGGCGGCCTGCGCTGGAGTTTGTAAATGTCTAGTAGGTAGGCAAGGATGGGCTGCTTTGCTACCTGATTTCACGGTCTCGTGGCCCGAAACCTGATCTGACACAGCGGGTATAGATACGTTCACTACGCCCGAAGTCAGACTATTTATGTACTCTCATACGTATTGTACATGCTTTCTATACGTACTGCTAGTGCAACTAAAGTACTGTGTACTGCACGCTTTGACAGTGTTTAAGCCAATCGTCTCCGCGCGACAGGGGGATGGATCCTCTTTTCTTTCCGGTTGCATAGCCCCAAACGCCGGATTCTGATTGGTCATGTAAAAAAAGCCTGCGCAACCGGAATACGACTGTACAAAAAGACCCACCACATGTCGCCATACGATTGGCCAGACTGACACCCTGTTTCCACAGCCCCCTCCGTGGCCACTTTTTCGCTCTCCCGTCGTCCCCACGCCTCGTTGTCCCGTCCCTTTTCCCATCGCCAGTTTTCCTCTTCGTTTTGCTTTCTCCCTTCCGTCTTCCCATTGCCACAGTGCCGCCCTATCGCCCTGTCCTGCTCCATCTACCAAGCCAAATACCCCGAAACCTTCACGATGACGCCCTTTACAGGAACGGGATAGGAGGCATGGTCTCTATTTTCCAGCAACGACCGATGAGATTCCCCCCCCTCGAATGCAGTCTCCCATTTCTCCAGCAAACGACGACACCCTTTACCTCTCTCCCTCACCCCCGACGCCAACAGACTCTCTCCCCTCCCCTTGTTTTCCTTCTGCTTCTCTTCTCTCTTTGCGTTATGGAGGACCCAAGCTTGGCATGGCCTGCCTGGAAATTTGGCATGAAACGCGATGCTCTGTTCACGACGCTTCACGACCAGTACAACACCATTCAGTCCACCATCCAAGATCCCGAAGCGTTCCACCACGACGTTTATGACGTCGCGGTGACCGCGTCCACGACTGCAGAGTTCCACCGGCTACTGTCGGTCCGCCGCGAACAGCGCATACGCGAACTGAACGAGTCGCTCGAGTCGGCCGCCTTTGAGATCATCGCCAACCCGTCGTTGGTGGGCTCGTCACAGTGGGCGTACGCCTTGCAGCTGTTTCGTTCCCGGTCGCTGGACTCGCTTGTCCGCTTCTTTTCTTCCTACCTTCCCGCTGATCATCCCTGGCGTAGCCATGTGGGTGACGACGGAAATGCCGCCGCAGAGCGTGCCGAATCCGATGCGTCCCCGGCCGCGGTGCCGGCCGCAAAGGAAAACGGTGCTGTCTCCGACGCCGAGGCACCGCTGTTCCACGATGCTTTGACCCACGAACCGCAAGACATCTGCGACTCGCCCTCCCTCTTCCACGAAAACCAAAAGCGCCACCATGACCTGTCTCCGTCGCCGCGGTCACTGGCCGCCTTCTCTGATGGATCACATATCCACCACACCTTCTGCCAGCACCCCACCGGCGTGCTGACCCCAGCGCGAACCCTCACATCCGACTCTGTTTCGGACCGAAGCGTCACAGTCGGGCCAGATCACCAGCAGCTTCACGACGCCCTCGAGGACTCTGTCGGCTGTTTTGACGAGGCCTTTTTCCCACCTTCGTCCTCCCTGGGTCCCGACACACCCAAATCGATATCCGAATTCGGCGACAGTCTGCATGTTGTCGACTTACTCGATCATATTAGCACGGATGAGCATGCGTCTCACAATACCGATGCTGCCACCAGCAATGGAAATGGTTCCTGTTCTCCACTAGTGGGCGGTCTGGTGGACGCGTCGACGGACTGCAATCCATTGGCCTCCGTTTCGCACTGTTCTAGCAACGACAGCACACAGCCTGCGCTAGCATTGCGGGCCTGCAACAACAATCTAGCACAGACGGGCCAGGCCGGGGACTGCAGCGGTGGCAGGGGAAGAACCCTCCGGTCCCGCGGCGTGGCCAAGGTGTCTCGGTCCTGTTCTTCTTGGCCTCAGCGCCGATCGTCCCGGCAGCATGAAAAGGACGTGCGTCAGCACGTTATCCACCAGAAACACGGCGTATGCGGCCACGACGCGGGCCGAGTTTTGCGACCTTTGGCACAACGGCGGGGAGTACGGCGTGCGGCGATCGCAGCGTGGTGCCGCCACACCGTTGACCCCAACACCACCAGCAGGCAGAGAAAATAGGAGCACCTTGCGGCCCGGCCCGCGGATCGCGCAACTCCGATGCAACTGCCCCACTGCGACAGGGCTCTTTTCCAGGACACGAGCAGGCGCCGTGTTGGTGTATGGGGAGGTATGGGTATGGGTGGGTATCTCACATTTGCATCTGCATTCCTTGGGTCGCCAGGAGGCCATTGGGCAACAGGAACAGGATATCGGGACAATGGTAAGGAACTTGGGATATGACGTGTAAAACACAAACCGCATTTTTGGCGTCTGGGTATTTTATTCTGCTCTTTGTTTTTCCTTGTTAGGTTGCATGGTCGTTCTAGGTCTCGTCTATATATCCTAACAACGGTGTTCAATGATTGTATGCCACCAATGCCCTCCTATCTGTGCAAGTACAACGACAACGTGTAAACAGGCTTTATAAGCAGCATGAATTCATGGCGTCGATGCTCCGCGACGTGGTTCGGACAGGTAATCAATCATATAGGTCATGGAGGAAATATAAAAGTGCGATTTACTATACAAAAAGTTACAACCAACAAAAAAAGATGGATGTCCTGTCAAGTGCCAATCCAAAAAAAAAAAAAAGACACCGCTTACGCCACCATCCCAGAGAAAGAATGAACCAAGAAATATCGAACAGAAGACCCATCAGTGCAGATAGCGCGGCTCGATAAACGGCGCCTTGGCCAGGTCGACCTCGACGCGGCCCTTGGGCGTCAGCCACGCGCCGGTGTCCGTGGCCGGCACCACCTTGCGGGCAAACGCAACCTCCTGCCGGCTGACGTGGGCCTCGTCCCGCGGCAGCCACACGCGCGGCATCGGCCGCCACATCTCTGTCGGCCAGTACCCGCGCATCGCATAGTCCGGCGGGTACTCGACCGGCTCTGCGTTGTCCGGTAGCAGCCGCCTGCGCAGGTATGTGTAGTCCTCGTAGACTTCGGGGTGCAGCCAGCGCATAATGAAGTTGGGCTTCTTCTTGCCGCCCTCGTGCTCCTTGTCCTTGCCCTCCTCAGCGCTGCCCGGGCCGCCGCCGCCGCCGCTGCTGCTGCTGCTGTTGCTGTTGCTTCTGCTGCTGCTGCTCTGTGTGCCCGACAGCTTGACCCACGACGGCACATACGACTGGAAGCTAAAGGTGCGCGTCTCCTTCACCACCGTCCGCACCTCGCTCTTGACCCGGGTCTTGATCGCGTCCCGTCCCCAGTTCTGCAGCATAAACATCAAGTCACCCGCTCCGTCCACGCCGCGCGCAATACTGGGGCCATGGGGCTCTTCGTCTTCTTCCGACTCGCCGTACCCTTCTTCCATGTCGTAGTACTCGGCTGCCAGGCCAACGTGGTTGCCACGGTCCATGTCGTCGGCGGCAGACGCTGCAGCGGCCGCCTGTTCGTCGAGCCGGTCTTGGTGCCCTGTGGCCAGGTCCTTGTCGTCCAGCGCCAGGGTCCGTGGAAGGCTGAAGAGCAGGGGGCCGACGGCTTCGCTCAGCGAGATGTGAATGATGCTCGTGAACACGAGGAACAAGGCCATCAGGGCGACAGGACCAATGGCCGCTTGGATGGAGAACAAGCCAATCATGCAAATCTCGGCCAAGTACAGGCCGGCCATCAAGTGCATGAGACCGTGCGGATAATGAAGACCTTTGCTGTCCCGATCACGGTCGTATGTGTACAGGAGGTTGTACTTGTACACCTGGTATGTGATGCACATACCCACCGCAGCAAAGGCCAAAATCAGCGGTGCGATGCAGGTGTAGCTGATTGCTGCAGAGGCATTAGTTTCTTTCTCTCCGATGAGAATCTTCCAAGAGCATGAAGCTTACCGATCACACCCATGTTGGTATAGACTGGGTAGACGCCTCCCCAGTGCGGCCGTTTCATAGTGTGCCACACCTTCACAGCCCGCCTGGGGCTTTGCATGCTTTTGAACAGGAGCCCGTGTCGAAAGAGGTCGAGAGCATGCACCATGCCCATGGCGCCACCCGCCAAACACTGGACGGTAATGTAAGAAAGATAAAAGTTGGACGCCTTTGGCAGGTTCTTTGAGAGAATGTCCTTGGCCGAAAGGGGGTCCTTGAGAATTTGGGTAAAGGCAGACGAGGCCGCCGAGGTCAGGGTCGTCACCAGGAAGACCTGGACAATTTGGAACCCAAAATAGGCATTCTGGGAAAACAGCTCCACCAGGGTGGCTGAGGGAATGCCGGAAAACCGCCCTAAGCCTGAGAAAGGAGAGATGTTAATAAATGCACACACGAAAGAAAACGGAAAACGAAACGAACCTCGCATCATCCCGGGCACGGCCGACATCAGCAGGGACAAGGCCAGCGCGGGAAGCAGGCCTTGAATCACACCGGTGATGGCAGCGGGCAGTTCGTCGATCCAAGACAGGAAAACGACGTTGTCGGCCAGGAAGGAAATGTTGGAAACGATGCCGACGAACGCGGACGGAATCGACCAGAAGATGATGCTCGCAGCGACGGCGCCCAAGACGGCAAAGCGGCGGACAATCCGCTCCCACCAGCGGATGCGTAGAGACGACCAGATGACATCTTCCGGACGAATTCCAATGAAGCGCGGGGACATGTGCAGGGGTTGGTGGTGGGCCAGCACCTGGTAGGCCACCTGGGCGGCGGCTTGGGAGTCAAACTCGACAAAGACGGCCGAGATGAGCTCGCCGTCACCATTGCGGATGCGGCGCCGCATGCGGGCAATCGTGTGATTGAGGCTCTTCAGTCGCGTGAGGGTCCAGCGGATGGTGTCGACTTTGCGGCCAAAGTTGGCGACGGGTCGGTGTGTCGGCCGTTCTTTGGTCGGCAGCCACTGCGCTGCGACGGAGCCCCGTACGTCCGGAAGGGTGTCGGGGAAGCCGTAGGGGTGGACGTAGTCTGCCGGGTTCTCGCTTCCGTAAGAGTCGTCGTCGTCCTCATCGGCTTGACTCTGTTTTTTCGTTCTCTCTTCCGTGCCTGCACCTTGCCACGCCCCGGCGTCTCCTGCTTCCGCAACTCGCTCGTCAGCAATGTCGCTGGTCGCCGACAACGAAACCGCAACCGCAGTAGAGCAAGACGGGCCCGGGCTGGACACGGGCGAGGCGGCTTCAGACGAGTCTGCGCCGATAACGTCAACGTGCAAAGTTTCCCTGGCTGTAGCGACGAGGTCGGTTGTCGAGCCGGTTGCTCCGACCGTCTCGCTGATGGAATTTCGCACACGTGGCATTGGGCCAGACCCCAGCCCTGACGGCCCTGAAGAAAACGAGAGGGTGTCGTCTGGCAGGGATGACACGCGCGAGGACCCGACCGAGGTTTGCGACGCCTCGGACGTGTTGGACGCACGCGAAGCTTCGGAGGCTTTGGACGCCTCGGAGGCCTTGGACGCCTCGGATACATTGGATACTGCTGTGTCGGATCGCTTTGGGCCAGAGAGGCCCAGTCCCTGGCTCAGCTTCTCGAGAGGGAAGGGCAGAGGCAAATTGCCCTGTTTTTTCCGGCAGGCAACGTTGGCCTTTTTGATGAGCTCGATCTGGGCGGCCTCGAGGCGCTCGGCAGCCTTGTCGCGCTCCTTGACGAGGCGGGCCAAGGCCCGGGTGTTGCGGGAAATCCAGACGTTCTTGACGGAGTCACCATAGAGCTTGCGAATGCGGCGCTCGTCCAAGAAGTGCTTGGGCACACAAGTGAGCAGGACCGTCCGGGAAGAGAGGCGGTGGGAGTGCTTGGGGGTCATGAGGTAGGCCTGGCGCAGGTTGATGTAAAAGATGCACTCGCGACAGATCATAAAGAGGATGAAGCCTGAAGAAAGTGTTAGCGGAGGAGACAAGACCACGGGCAGAGAGAGGGTGACGACGCACCGAAAAACAGCCATGATATGAAGACGTGGGCATAAAACTTGGTCGAGTCGTTGATGTCGCCGATGGTCAGAAGGTCCAGCTGGGTCAGTTTGTTGCCGCCGGTTGCGTTGACACTGAGGAGGACAGGCCATGCGATGATGCAGCCCGTGCCGCAGATGGTGGCAAGGATGCGTACATAGCGCAGGAAAAAGAAGCCATCGAGAGAGCAGTGGTTGAGGATGACGCGGTCGTCAATCTGCCAGAAGGGCTTGATCCAGTTGAACCAGCCGGACGGGAGGGCGGGGACGGGACACCTGCGTCTTGTTAGAACGTGGGAGGGAGAGAGGGGAGCGTGAAGCAGGAGACACGCACGATGGGTAGCGGTTGATGTCCGGGATGGTGCGCGGCGCATAGACGCGCGCCAGCTTGCGGCGGAAGAAGACAAATATGGCCAGGCACACGACGGCATAGACGAGCACGGGCAGAAAGGTGCTGCCCAGCGAGGCAGCGGAGGACGAGTTGCTGTTGGTGGTGTGGCTGAGGGTGCCGCCGGTCGAGTTGTCGCGGCTGGAGCCGAGACGCGGGTCGTTGCTTTGGTTCTGGGCAGCGGTTAGCTAGGGCCGGGGTACATGAGCACACGAAGACGAGGATAGGGCAAGGGCGCACTGTCAGCGGCAACGAGCGGATGTCGAAACCGTCAGCCAGCTCAGACCAGTCCATTCTGGCATGGCACCGCCGGAGGCGGATCGACGAACGGGGAGAGACGCAGCTGGAGACGAGACGACACGCTTAGAGGCGTCTGGGCGGTGCGAGCTCAATCATCGGGGGCAGCGGGCGTGGGTGACCGTGGCGGGCGGCGACGAGGTGCTGCTGCTGGGACGTCGGGCGTCGCAGGGAGCGCGTTGAAGAAAACGAACGGGGTACGAAGGGGGGGAGAAGGAGCAAAAAATCCTGAAATCGCCTGGACGGTGCAATGGCGGAGAAGAGAACAGATAAGTTCCGTGAGGTGAAGGCCCGTGCGTAAACGGGGGGGACTGGATTGGGAAGGAGGGGGGGAAGAGGTGAAAAAGAGGTAAGAGCGCGGGAGGCGAGGACGCAAAAATACTGTCAATGGACTCGTTGCAAAAGGGGAGGACCGACCCAACACCAAAAGCAGAAGGCGCGGGAACCAGCCTCGGAGGGTGGGCTGTCGTGGTTTGGCCAATCGTAGGGCTAGAACGCGCAGGAGGGCGGAAATACTCCGTACAGGGCACTTTTGCCCGGGTGGTACGAACAGCACTAGCAGGCCACGCGGACATTTAATTACAGGGCCCCCAGGCCCCAGGGCGCGCCCGAACNCCCCCCCCAGGGGTAGTTTCCGGAGGACGCCGCGCGGTGCAGTGTATTAACTGACGGGACGGGTCTTCGTAGTCGGCGATGTGGTTTCCGATCGACGAGATTGCACGGATCCGCTTTGGATGGTGGCACTAGGATGTGCCTGGGCGTACTCGGACTCGTCCGTAGCTGTGGCCAATGGGCGGCAGGGCAGCAAGCAAGCAGGGTAGCGAGCAGGGCAGCGAGCAGCAGGGCATGCCAGACGGCTGCTTGTGGCCGGACGGCCCCACCGGACAATCCCCGGGCGGTGGTCGGGTCGTGTGCTCCGTTGCTGGGACGACACGCCGCTCGCCAAGAGGGAGCACAAGGCGCTCGGCCGAACCCGTCTCACGCACCCTTGGGCGCTGGGGGCCTGCTGCGTTGCACGCCACCGGAGCCACGCTGGGGGGACTGGAGGAGCCAGGTGTGTGCCATGCCAGGGAGACCCTACTGCGTGGACCCAGTCATCAAGGATATCTCTTCTATTTGTCTAATTTTCCTGAAGCCTGTCTTGTCTGCTTTTCTAGCTGCTCAACCCGGCCTTCTCCTTGTCTCCGGCGGTGGCAGCAGCCGGCTCTTCGTCGGTGGCAACGACCACGCCGGTGACGTCCTCGTCGACGGTCTGCTTGGGGCCGGTGAACCACTTGCGGGCGCTCAGGACGTAGTATAGCGACGAGCCGCCCCAGACGGCCATGTTGATGACGACGGTGTAGTTCATGGTGTCGGGCTTGGGGTTCGGCCCGGACGAGGGGAACATGCTCAGGACGATGCCGTAGGACAGGAAGACGACGGAGAAGATGCCCAGCGGGATGGACAGCACGCCGGTGTAAAAGGCGCCAGGCACGAAGCGTTCGCGGCCCCAGACGATGCGGACGAAGATGGGCAGGCCCCAGGCCAGGTTGTTGCCGGCGACGGCGAGCGAGAAGAGGGCAGAAGCGGCGGCGGAGTCGATGAGGCACAGCAGACCGAGGACGACAGCGACGACCACGGAGCCCCAGATGGTGCGCAGAGGGATGTAACCAAACGTTTTTGACTGCGAGTCGGGTGTTAGAGGGGGGGGGGGGGGGGGGAGGGGGAGACAGACGGTAGGACAAGACGACGGGAAGAACTCACAATGGGCCGGAAAAACGAGGAAAAGGGCAGGGCGCCGTCACGCGAAAACGCCCACATCTGGCGCGAGGAGGCGACGATGATGGAGAGGCCCATGAGGAACTGGACGATGAAGAGGAAGGCAATGAAGCCCATGGCGCCTTTCTTGCCGAGAGCATCGTAGTAGATCTGGGCCATCTGTGAAGAGGGGGGGGCGGTTAGTTTGGTGTGCATCTGTGGCAGGAGAGCAAAGCAGGAGAGCAAAAAGAAAAAGAAAGAGAAAAAGAAAAAGACGCACCGGCTGGCCGTAGACCGAGTCCACCACCTCGCTGATATTGGGGTTGATGCAGGCGGCGATGACGATGATGAGGACGAAACCGAGCCCCCAGCACATGCCGATGGACGACAGGATACCCAGGGGGACGGCCTTGGCGGCGTTGGCAGCCTCCTCAGACATGTGGACGCACGAGTCGAAGGCGCCAATGGTCCAGATGGGCGACAGCCAGGCCAGCATAAAGGTCCAGCCTTTGGGCCAGGTGGTCAGGTTCTGCAGGTTGGAGAAGATGATCTTGCCGTCGTTGCGGTTGTGGGTGCCGACGGGCAGGGCGATGATGGTGGCGAGGATGAGGGCGAGGTTGAGGAAGACGGCGAGGGACTGCAGCTTGTTCATGATCTTGTTGAGAGTGGAGGCCAGGATGCCGTGGCAGATGACGGTGCAGAGGAAGACGGCGTAGACCTCGCCGTTGGACGGGGTCCAGTTTCCGTCGCGGGCAATGACAATGACGGAGCAGAACATGACGGCGAAGCCGTAGTCGATGCTGCAGAGGCCGCCGATCAGGCCCAGACTGTTGCTGTAGCCGACGAGGAAGCACAGGTAGTTGCGGACGCGCGGGCCGGCGTAGTAGTGCGTCCAGTAGTAGAGGCCGCCACTGGTGGGCATGGCGCTGGCGAGGTCGGCCATGGAGAGGCCGACGACGAAAATGCAGGCGCTGGCGGCGAACCAGGACCAGACCATGCCACCGGGGCCGGAGGGCAGCGAGAAGCTCAGGGTGCTGGCGATGGACGGCAGCAAGCCCATGATGGAGAAGGCGATGCCAAAGACCTCGAGGGTGCTGAAGTTGCGCTTCAGTTCCTGTTTGTAGCCGAGTTTGGCTGGAGGGGTTAGTTTGCGAAAAAGAAAAAGAAGAGAAAAAAAAGAGGGAAAGGGGAAAAGGGAAAAGGGAAAAGGGAAAAGGGAAAAGCGAAGAATGAAAAGAATGAAAACACACCCAGCAACTCGGCGTCGGCATCGCCAGCCAGCACGGTGCCGTCGGGCGCCTTGGTGTCCAGGTGTGGATGGGTGGCCGGGGCCTCAATGTCGAGGGATTGTGCCATGGTGCATGAGATGAAGCCAAGGACGAAGACGATGGGACCGACTGCGGAGGAGAGGACCAAAAAGGCGATCAACAGCTTTTTATACGTCACCGCATTCTATCACCACAGACGTCTTGACCGAGATGACGACGGGGTTTGACACAGCAAATCGTCGAGTCGCACCATCAAAAAAACGCACTGATAAGACGACCGACGCACGGAGCACCGTCACATCGGGGGCCTAAGGGGGACAAACAAGGCCGCAGCCGCAGGCATCAAAAAAAAAAAACATTTATTCAGAAAAGAGGAGAGGGTGCTATCTCCGGATTGCCGATCCTGCTGTTTTAGCCTGACAAGAGGTGACGCGTGGGTCATTGGCAGCGGTGCGAAATGCGAGGTGAGATGTTGAGGTCTACAAGTATCCCTTACTTACTCTGCAGGGGGAGGTGGGAAACTGCGGTGAGATGCGATATTGGCCAGCGTTGCCGCTGGTCCTTGCACGGGTGTTGTTGTCATAGGAATGTCTGACACTCGGCACTCGACAAGACAGACGCACGGGACACCGGACGCGGGATGCGGGACGCGGGAAGCACGGGCGGCAGAAGCGTCGATAGGACGACGATCGCAAGACACGTTCGAGAAGCGTTCGAGACGTCGGCTCTGATCCCCTCCCTCCCTGCCCACCGCCGCGTCAGATACCCACTCCCCCTGCTCCCCAGCGCATGCGCTTGCCTGTTCAGGTGACCGGGCACGCAGCACCCGCAGCAGGCACTGCCGGCGCCGGCGCCACGGCGGCAACGGCAAACGCAATGGCGAACGCAACAGCAGCACTCGGCGGGGGGCGGCAGGCAGGGGCTGTTGTTCTCTCTTAGGAAGGTCCTTTTGCAGATAGGCGGAGTGGAAAAAACAGGTGAGCCAGACGGCAGCTCCGCGGAGACGATTCCAAGGCACGTGCCAAAGTGGGTAGCAAGATTTCGTGCTTTTCTATCTCGAGACAGTCCCAATGAGGCAATGCGATCCGAGGCACGTCAGACTCCGTAAATCGGCCAAGACCGCAGCCAAACAGAACAGCGAAAGCCAAAAGCTTAAACCGCCCAAGATCCGCCAGAGCGATAAGATGCCCTTGAAAAGGCAGTGCGATCCTATCGCGTGCCTGGCTGAGCCGCAGAGCCAAGAAACTACCGACCCCTTTGAGGCAGGGCGATACGAACGCGAAGGGGCTGAAAAGAATCACGATACTCTGCAAAGGGCCAGCGATAAGAGCTTTGCAATATATCCAGGATTCAGATCGACAAGGCTCGCTCGCATATACGGAAATATAGCCCTCTCCCTCCATCGGGCCCCATCTATTATTCACACCCTCCTGTTTCTCGCACCCCCGACGTGAACACCAGCAACGGCCACTGCTCCGCGTGTGGTCCTTGGCTGGCATCGGGGGCTGCCGGCGGGTCGGCCATCGGGTCGGCCATCGGGTCGGCCATCGGCCCGGCTGCCCCAGGACCATACGGCGGCCCGTACAGTCCGCCGTCGCCGCCACCCTGGGCTGCTGCTGCCGCTGCTGCTGCTGCTGCTGCTGCTGTGGCCGCCGCCGCCGCCGCCGCCGCCGCCATCTGCGCGTCCAGCACGCCGCCAAAGGACGTGTCCATGGTGCCGTAGTCGCCGCCCACCATGGCTGTTGTCCAGTTCGTCCAGGGATTGACGATGCTGCTGCTGCTGTTGCTGCTGATGGTGGCGGGTGGTGTTGGTGTTGGGGCGCCCGTCGTCGTCATGACGACTTGTGCTGAGCCCCCACCGGCGAACTGGGCCGACAGCGCGGCGGCAGCTTCCATGTCGATGTCCATGGTGGTGGGGGCGTAGGCTGGTTGGTGTTGCATCGGCTGCATCGGCTGTATGGGCCCTATGCGGTCCTGCAGCCGCACGCGTGCCTCAGCCTCGAGCTGGCGCGCCATGGTGTCGACGTGGCTGTTGCTGCTGCTCTCGCCGCTGGTGCTGCCGCGGGAAGGGATGCCGCTGGCAGCAGCGGCGGCGAAGGAGGGCGGTGGGGGGGGCGATGCCTGTGCCTGTGCCTGTGCCTGTGCCTGGGCTTGGGCCTGCGCCTGCGCCTGCGCCTGCGCCTGCGCCTGCGCCTGCGCCTGCGCCTGCGCCTGCGCCTGGGCTGCCGCCGCCTGCTCAATGGAATGCAGGGTCCGGGCACAGATGCGGGTCAGCCGCTGGTTGAAGGGTTGGCCGCTGGCGCTGGCGCCGGTCAGCAGGCTGATCTCGGCAATGATGGACAGCCAGGTACTGGTGTCGGCGCGCAGCTGAGCCAGGTCGTGGGGGTGGGCGGCGAAGCGGCGCTCCCAGGCGGCGGCCAGCATGCTGAAGAGGGCGGCGCAGTAGACGGACATCTGGTACCAGGTGGTGTCGAGCGACTTGAGGGCGAGCAGCTGCTGGACGTGGCGCAGCAGGGCGCGGGCGGACTCGGCGCAGCGCTGAGTGTTGTAGGCGAACACGGCCGGGTCGGTGGTCAGGCAGGCGGACGGGTGGCGCAGGCACAGGCGGAACTCGAGCGACATGGCGCGCGTGTACAGCGCGTACACGCGCGACGCCGGCTTGCAGCGGGCCAGGTCCAGCTCGGCCGGCACGGCCGCGTCCAGCGCGTCGCACCGCTGCTCCAACCGCCGCACCAGCGCTGCGTACCGCCGGGCGTCGCGCCGCGCGCCGTACACGCCGGCAAACATCTCCATGTACAGCGGCGTGATCTTCCACGACTGCAGCGCAATCGCAAACGGGCAGTCGCCGCGCCCGATGCGCGTCGCGTCCGTCACCCCGTCCGCCGCCGTCAGGTACTCGTCCGCGATCAGCACCGGCAGTGGCGTGTCGAACTCGTCCAGCGCGATCGGCATCGGCCGGCCCAGCCGCCCGTTGAGCGTGATGCTCAGCATCAGCGCCGTCCACCACGCGCGCTTGCGCAGCTCGCCGTCCAGCGTGATGGCCGTGGTTGGGCCGCTGCTGCCGCTACGTCGGTGCAGCCCCAGGTCGATCGCCTTGTTGACGGCAAAGTGCGCCGCCGCCGCGCCGCAGCCCGGCTTGGGAAAGGCCCGGGTGTACAGTGCAATCAGCGTGGCCGCCTGCACGGCCGCCAGCGACGCGTCGGCGGCCAGGTCGTAGTGCTTGCTGAGTGCCCAGTGGTAGTGCTTGTTGGACAGGTCGTGCAGGTGGATCTGCCGGCTGAGGGCCTCGCGGTTGCGGATGCCGTACTGGTAGTAGATGGACGCGAACACCATGTGTACGATGACCAGCTCGGCCGTCGACGGCGCAAAGGCCGGGTCCTCGTAGATGCGCGTCAGCAGCGCCATGTACGTCGGCTTGTGCAGCACCGGCGCAAACGGGTTGACCATCAGGAAATACCACTCCGAGTACTCGAACGCGTCCGCGAGCGCCGGCAGCTCGACCCGCTCCGGCGGCGGGTTCACGTTCATGATTGACCGCATGTACGAGCCCACCGACCGGTTGTACAGCCCCGTCGGCTCGCGGTACACCGCCGACGGCTGCGGCTCCACGTCCGCCCAGCTGCCCGCGTCAATGTCCAGCAGCGTGCCCAGGATCGAGATCTGCGTGCCGTTGACCGAGTTAAGCGGCGCCCGGTCGGCAAACACGCCCAGGTAGTTGGTCACCGGCCGCCCGGGCGCCTGGCTGTCGCCGTCCAGGACGAGGCCGAACCGCTCATCGTCGGCCGGGGGGGGTGGTGATGGTGGTGGTGGTGGTGGTGGTGGTGGTGGTGGTGGTGGTGCAGCCCTCTCCCCGGGCACCACCTGGTACTTGACCGGGCCCAGCGCCATCCACGGGCCTGACGGCTCCGGCGGCGTATGCGCCCCCGGGGCCGGCGCCCACGGCTGCACCACAATGCCGGCGTGGTCGCGCAGCAGGGCCTCCAGGGCCTCGATGCGCTGGGCCATGGCGCGCTTGTCGCGCTCCAGCTCCTGCAGGTAGCCGCGCCGCTCCGTGCGGCCGGTCACGCGGTCCGTGACGTAGCAGTGCACGTCGAGGATGCGGCAGTGCGAGCAGCCTTCGGGGAGGGCGTCGCAGCGGATTTTGCGGACCTGGCATTTAGTTTCCTTCCGTCAAGCAGAAAAAGGCAAGGGAAAAAGATACAAAAAAGACACAGAAAAGACACACCTTGCAGCGGTCGCACGCCTGTCCGATCCGCGAGCCCGCCTGCAGCTTGTTCTTCACCACGACTGAGAAGGTGCTGTTGGCCCCGCCCGCACGGGAGGAGGCCGCCCGTACGGACGCGTCGTCGGCCGCGGCATCCGACGTCGACGTGTCCGCGGTCGTGGCCTGGGACGTGGCCTGGGACGTGGCCTGGGACGAGGGGCTGCCCTCGGCGCCGTCCAGGCTGCGGACGCGCTTGGGCGCCCGTCCCTGCCGGTGACTGCTCGACGATGGCACGTGCATGGGTGAGAGACCGAGGAGGACGGAGACGGAGACGGGACGGAGACAGGACGAAAACAGGACGAAGACGATGGGACGGAACGGACAACAGAAAACAATCACCCCCCAAACCACGCAATGGCCTGCATGTGCGTTCCGCTGCGCTCGATCGTCGTCGGGTCCACGTGCGCTATGTCGATGCGCGGGGGGTAGGGGG
>PCDN01000003.1:2374789-2394012 GCA_002778105.1 Ceratocystiopsis brevicomis
TTTTCCCCCTCCCCCCAGCCCCCAGAGGGTTCCAGAGTGGCTCTTCCAGGATACCCGAGACGCGTCGCGTAGCGCCTCCTCGCACAGGCCAACCACGGCAGCATGCCGGGCAGGGCCAGCAGGATCCATCCCCCTTGCTGCGCTTTTGTGTCGTCCATATTTTTGTGTGCGTGTCCCAAAAAACCGTGGGGCCTACACCGAACGGAGCACCCACACAAAGAGTGGCTCCAGCGCGGCAGCGATGTGCGGCCGGCCTGGACGTATCGCAAGTCCCGGGCGCGCATAGAAAGCCAAGGAACCGGGCCACTGGCCAGCCTGGCCAATAGGGCGCCGTTTCTCCCCTTGCCCGAAGGTTCCGCCGCACGAACTCCAGGCGCAAAAGCCAGGGTCCCCCCCCTACGGAATAGCGAATACCCCTGCTCCACTGGAGGCCTGGAATCTTACGACAACCGTGTGCGTGACACGTACGGTTACAACTGGAAGCGATCAGCATCGCATTCCTGGCTATCGCTCTTTCCCACGACAGTGCCGATCTCACCTTCCTGTTCCATAATCGACTCCGTAATAGAGCTACGGAGCATTGCAAGCCACTCCTGCTTGCTGCTTCCATTTGGGCTTTCTTCCCCGCTGCCTGACGCGGGAAAATTTGACGGACCAGTCTCGTGCCCTCACCGGGGGGGGGGGGGGGGTGAAGGGGGACCGAACTCCGCTGCCTGCCTTCCTCATTCCGTTCGCCCTCTTCCGCCGGACATTCCTGCCGGCTTTTTTTTCTCTTGGTCTTAGCGCTGTATCCGCCTGGCTTCCCAGTCCTGCGGAAGGAGACACGCATAAATGTGTTCTGCACTGGCTGTGGTGTGGTATTTGTGATGTTCTGGTCCCGTAGTACGTCGTAATACTGCGCGTGCCCTATATCGCTTCGGGTTAAAGCCCCTCGCCCTCTGTGCTTTGTCCTTTTCTTCCTTAAGGCTGCTCTGTGGCTTCCTGCTGAGCTTTTCTGGCCCGTTCTCCAAGCTCCTCCTCGTCTTTTTTTCTTTTTTTCTTTTTTCTTCTTTCCCTCTCCTTCTCCAGCCAGCACGACCACCCTCCCTTTCTCGGTCTTTGCGTTTTTGTGCTCTTTTTTTCTTTTCTTTTCTTTCCTTTTTCCCTTTCTTATTTCCTTCCCTTGCCTGCTTTTTTAATCGGTTCCGTTCCCTTTACCGCGACTTCTTCCCCCCCCCCCCGCTGACGTGTTTTCTCTCTCTCTCTCTCACCGACCCTCCCTTCTTCTTGCCCGTTCTCCTTCTTGGCTTTTCTCTTCTTTGCTCCCCTGTTTTCCTCTTGTCGACCCTTTTCTGCTTGCGCAGGCTGGCCAGGGATCGTCTCTTCTACGCCTCTGGCTTTTGCCACTCCCGACGACACTCGCCCCTCCGCCCGTTTCGCCGCTTACTCCGGAGCTCGTCATACCTCGATCGCCCAACGCACCCCAACCCCAGTACCCGACTCGATCTTGACCCCAAAAGCCCAGACCTCCAAAAAGCCTGACACGATCCCGACGCGCGCTGCAAGAGATCCCGGACGCCTGAGCGGAGAGCCGTAAGATACGCTTTCTTCTTCGGATTTCCCTCACCATGAATAAGCTGGCAAATCTCAACATGCGCCACTGGTCCGAGAGGATGAGTCCCAACTTCGGCATGAACCGCCCTCCCAACATGTCTATGCCACCCATCAACCCACACCAGAAGCTCCCTCCGCACCCGGGCGTAGCGTCCCTCAGTGGCGCTCCCGGCCCTATGCTCAACAACACGCCTCTCTTCTACTCGTTCAACGTCCCCTTTGCTTCTGATCTGGCCGGCCCCGACACCGAAGACATCCTGCACGCCACCACCGATGCCGTCCTCCGCTGGACCCATCCCGAAGATGCCCCCGACGACGTCCCCGTACACGACCTGCCGGTCCACGCACAGAACCTGTCCAACCTCGGAAAGCTGTGCAGCGACATCTCCGTCAGCCCCCTTGACATTGATGCCCGTGTTATCACCGGCGTTCCCCCAAACTCCAAAGTCCAGGTCACCACTGTCTGCTTAGTTGGCTCGCCGGATCTTGTCTACCGCACGCGCGAGACGATCCTGAACGAAACTCCGCTCTCATTGGTTCGTGCTGCCCTCTTTTCATCCTATCTCTCTCTCTCTCTCTCTGTTCCTGCCATGCTAATAACAACAGCGCTGCACTACCGTCGACATCAATGGCGACATGGTGGCCGACGTCAATGCCGGTACCCTGAAGAAATCCGTCACCGATACCCTCGACAGCATCTCAGCCTACTGCGGTGTCGACATTTTTCTGCTTGGTCCGAAACTGACCCCCATTGCCGACGGCCTAAGCGGGAACTCGGAGCTCCGCCGTGACCAGCGCTGGCGCGTTGCCATCTATGGAGATATCTTGTCGTCGGAGCACGCGAAGACGCGTGTTCTTATCCACATTGATCAAATGCTGAACCGAGTTGTCGATGTTCTGCGCCTGGACCCTTCTTTCCACCAGCCACTGTGCGGCCGCAACCGAAAGAACACCAAGCTCATCGAGTCGTCCACGGGCACCGCCATCTACATGCCGCCTGCGTTTTCCACCGTCTTCCGCTACTGCCCGCCGAATGCCCGCCCCCGCGATCCTAATGAGATCTTCATCACGGGCGAGAGTCAGGAGAGCATTGCCGCCGCGAAAAAGAAGATCCACGATGTGCTGTCCCGCACACGTCTCTTCCTGAAGGACATTATCGTCCCAACGGAGAAGATCGATAGCATCTTGCTCAGCCGCATGGACAAGGTCCGCAAGATCATGGAGACCAACGGCGCCAACCTTCTCTTCCCTGTTCTGGGCTCGAAGCAGAACACAGTCCGCATCCAAGCCACCGAGAACCTGCATGCCGAGCGCACGGCTCGTGAACTCATGGCTTTGGCTGGCCAGTTCTACAGCGGTTACTGGGCCATTTCGCCGCCTGAGAACCGGCAGATGTTGGCCCCTCCTGAGATCGAGGCCATTCTCGGTGAGATCTGTGCCAACTCTGACGCCGACGTGTCTTTCCAAGGTTGGGCCTTCAACATTACCGGCTCCGACGATGCGGTCAAGGATGCAATGGGCGTCTTGTCGCAGATTGGGTTTGCCATCCAGCAACCGTACCAGATCAGGGTCAAAATCGAGCTCGCCAACGAGCACAAGGAGTTTGTCAGCGGGAAGAAAAATGGCAAGATCAACAAAATTATGGGACAGAGTAAGAGGCTGCCATTCCTATCGCCATTGGTTATTTTTTGGCGTCATTGTTAACACCATCATCTAGGCAACGTGCAGATTCTCTTCGAGAGCTTCGGCGAGTACAACTTCAACATTGATGTCAACTCCCAGTCGTATGACTCGATGAAGCAAGGCTTGACGTTGGTGGAGCAGGAAATGCCAGCATCCATCTCTTTCCACGTCCCTGACCAGTACCACAAACGCATCATTGGAATCGGAGGACAGCACATTCAGCGCATCATGAAAAAGCACTCCGTTTTTGTCAAGTTCTCGAATGCTATGGACCGAGGTGGCATGGGACGGGAGGACGATGACCTCCGCGTAGACAACGTGATCTGCCGGACGCCTGCTCGCAATGCACAGAACCTGGAGCTGGTCAAGTCCGAGATTCTCGAGATGGTTGACCGGGCCGATTCGGAATTCACCTCGCAGATTGTGAATGTGGACCGTCTCTACCATCGCCGCCTTATGGCCCGGATGCCGGACCTGGAAGCTCTGGAGAAGAAGTGGAACTGCAAAATCAGCTTCCCCAGCACGGAACAAGCCAGCGATGAGGTGACTGTCACTGGGCCACAGTGGCAGGTGCCCCAGTGTGTGGATGAATTTCTTGTATGTGTTGCCTACTGCTTTTCTATTCTGTCTTTCTCCCAATCGTTGCCCATCTAATCCGTTGGTTCTAGGGCATGGTTCCGGACAACCACGAGCTTGTCTTGGTTCGAACCCCGGTTCTGGTCAAGTTCCTCGAATCTCCCGAATTTACGCAGCAGCTGGTCTCAAAGCTGAAGACGCAACACGAAGTAGACGTTTCGGTGCGCCTGGGCGCGGAAGACACGGCAGCAGAGGAAGGCGGACCCGTCGTTACGTTGTTGTGGACGTTTACGCGCAACAATGCCGGCGGCCTGCGCGATGCCATTGAGTTCCTCCACGCTCGATTAACGACGGCGGGCGTGGACGTTACCGTGATTCGGGGCTCGATCCCGCGGCCGAAGTCGGACACGTTTGAAGACTCCCTCCAGTACTTCGACTCGAAGCTGCTCCAACACGCGCCCACGGCCATGGCCACCGACTCTCCGACGAAAACAGCGTTTGGCGACGAGGTGGCGCGTGAGCGCAGCACGATTTTCGACCGACTCCGGAAGCCAGGAAGCATGTCGTCGATTTCGTCGTTTCTGGATCGGCGCAAGAACAGCTCACAGTCACATTCGCTGTTTAAGGGATCGGCGAACGTGTCCAAGTCGTCGCTTATCTCAGTCGAATCCGCACGCAGCTTCAACGCCGACCGCAACCCGTGGAATGACAGCGGCGTCAACTTGCCCGACGAAGACCACCCATGGATGATTCGTCCGTTCAGCAACGGCATGGACCACCACACGCTGGGCATTCCCCAGCTCGGCGAGCTCACACCCCGCTACACCACACGGCAGTCCGCAGACAGCGGGCGGCCTTCTACATCGCATTCTACCAATTCAGGATACCCAGGTCCCATAGGATCATTCCGTTAGAGCCGGTCTTTGATATTGCAATTCTCTTTATCTTGAGTTGGTGTTCCACCCCCTGTTTTTTTTTCATTTTTCATTTTGCTTTTTACCTTTTGCTTTTCTCCGTTTTCTCTTTTCACTACACGGAAAGAAAAGAAAAGCACGGTTAGAACGTTTGTGGGAGGAAGACGAAAAAAAAAACCCTCGAAAATACCCCCCCCTTGTTATGGCTGGATATACCCTGTGCACAATACCCCCATTCCTCCGGCCATGATTTTTTTTTTTTTTTGCGGTGGACGATGACGCCTCTGATTAAGTTGTTTTACGTTGTTTTACGTGTTCGGTTTATTGTGTTATGTCGTTTCCTGTTTACCCAATTTATTTTGATTCTTGTTTTTGATTTTCTCACTTGGTACTCTTTGGGGTCCGTGTTGCAGCACCAATGATATCCCGATTTTGCGAAAGAACAAAAAAAGAGGTGTTATGTGTCTTGCGTTTTGCGTTACAGTGATAGAATATCGTTTTCTTGGTGACAGTCCAAAAAAAAAAACCCCCCCGGTTGACTTGTGTCTACAAGTATCCGTCCTGTTCCTCCATCGACTTTGTTTCCTGAAGTCCTGGATACGCTCACAGCTTAAGACTGCTACTGGCCCGGGCGGTTTGCGGTACCTCTAGCAGGGCAGCATCCTGGTAAGGAAGGCCGAGGAAGTCGTAGACAAAATGGAAGCTGTGCAAGGACTTGTTAGTGGAAAAGGCTTCTTTGCAACGGGAAGACGAGTAGAGACAACGCACCGGTCGCTGCCGAAAAAGGGCTCTTCCTTGCCTGCGGAATTCTGCACCCACAGCCACGGTGCGCCAAAGGCGCCGCGCGCAATGGCCTCCTGCGTGGCAGCGGTGAGCCGGTCCTTTGCGGGCTGCTCGGCGGCGGCGGCGAGGATGGCGTCGACGTCGGTGGGTGAAAACAGGGGGGCTGCGGTGGTGGTGGTTCCGTCAAAGCCGGCGGGCGCGGCGGCCAGGACGGCGCGCAGCACGTCGGGCTGGCGCAGGTCGGCATGGTCGGGGACGGGGGTCCAGAAGCGGTAGAAGAGATAGTGGAAGGCGGCGACATAGACGTCGGGCGCGTAGTGGGCGCGGATGTGGTGGAGGGCGCGCAGGGGCAGGACGGTGTAGGCGCGGGCGAAGAAGTCCGGGACCGGTCGGGTGTCGGGGACGCCGGCGCGGCGGCAGGAGCGGCGGACGTCGTAGGCGCCGTACTGGGCCTTTGCGGGCAGGGCGAAGGGCGGCTTGTTGCCGGTGGCCTTGTTGATGGCGCCGAGCAGGACGGGGTGGAAGACGAGGTCGATGCCGTGGGCGGCGTAGACGGGGGTGTCGCGGCGGAGGTAGAGGAAGGCGAGGTAGCCGTAGAGGGAGGCTGGGTAGCGTCGGTCAGTGAGTGGCAAGGACGACAGGACAGACAGAGCGGCTCTGTTACCAAGGTCAATGTAGACGTCGATGCGGCCGCCTTTGCCCATGTTTGCGGTTCTTTTTGGTTGGAGGATGGAGGTTCCGTTCCGTATGACTCCGCTGCAGCTGTTGTTGTTGTTGTAGGCTAAAAATGGAGCCTCGGCTTCCAGGCCGGCGCTGCGCCCCCCCCCCACGCGCACATGATGTGGGACCTCAGATCCTCATGTCTTGCCGGCCAGCCGCGCCCGCCGCGCCTCTTCGTCGCGCAGCATGTCGGTGCGCGCCAGGAACTGCTGGCGGTCGCCAAACGCGCCCTTGGCCTTGCCGGCCAGCACAAGCTCGTCCTGGATGCCCTCGCGGTCGACAAAGCCGGCCCAGTCCATCCGGCTCTTCTCGACCGTGTTGAGCTTCTTGGCCGCCCGCGCCTGCAGCCGCTGCTGCTGCTGCTGCTCGCGGGCCAGCAGACGGGCTCGCAGGCCGAGGTCGAGATCGGCGCGGCCGGCCATCAGCAGCGCGGCGTCGAGCACGGGTTCAAAGGCGGAGCGGAAGGCCTTGCGTGGGGGGGCCCGCTTGGCCCGCTGCGCGGTATCGTCGCCGCCGTCGTCGTCGCCGTCGCCGTCGTCGTCATCGTCGGCCTCGCTGCCATCGGCGCCATCCCCGTCGCTGGCGTCCTCCTCCGGCGGCAGCTGTTGGCCCAGCTCGGCAAAGTACAGCTTGGCCTCGGCCGAGTCGCGCGCCACGCGCTTTTCTTCCGTGTGCACCTTGCCGGCAAAGTTGTACGTGCGCTTGATCTTGACCATCCGGGGCTTGGGCCGCGTCTTGGCTGTTTTGGTTGCCGAATCGGCTGCTGCTGCGGCGTCCTGTACTTCCGCTGTCGCTGCTGCGGCCACAGCCGCTGTGACGAGCGAGGCCAGCGCCTGTTTTCTGCCGTCTGCCGTAGAGGACAACGTGCCTGCTGCCGCCGTCGCCGCCGCCGCCGCCGTCGCCGGCGTTGCCGGCCCGGTGCCCGTCATCTGTGCCCAGAGCGCGTCAACGTCAACGGTGACCGGGCCCTGGACGGCGGCCACGCGGCGCCCGGCCTTTTCGTTTGCACGCTGGCTGCGCGTCTTGACAAAACCACCCACGCCGCCGTCGTCGCCGTCGTCGACGACGTCGTCTTCCTTCCCGTCGCCGCCTGCTCCTCCCGCCTGGCGGCGGCGCCGCCGCCGCCGCTTCTTTTTGCCCTTGCTGATGATGGCTTCGTCGCCCGAGTTCTCGAACCCGACATCTTCGGCCTCGCCATCAGCGGCAGCGCGTTTCCGGTTTGTTGCTGCTGTTTTCGCTGTCGCAGTCTGGGCTGCGTTGTCGTTGTCGTTGTCGTCGTCGGATTCGTCGGACGAGGCGGGCTCGGGCGCCTTGTCGGGTGCAAAGTCGGAGTCCTCCGACGAAGCATAGTTCTCGTCATCGGCCCCGTGAAGGTCGGCCATAGCGGTCGATGTCGGTTTGACGGGCGAAGGGAGGCAGTACGAGGATGAACGAAGCAGACAACGAGCGCGAAGCGGATTTGTGCAAACCGCGACTTAGTGCTGTGGGCCAATGGCTGTGGCTGCCTTACGCTGGGCCGCTACGGCGGAACGTGGCCCCTAATCTCCAGGACGATTGTTCCCGCACGCGACGACACCGACCACGCAAGAACGACGCGAACGACAGCGAGAGGGGACAAGAAAAAAACCCAAGACGACTCAAGACGGCTTATTTGTGCATCTGAGTCCCCAAGCAAAGAAAAGAGGACGCGTCCGAGTGCGGAGCGAGGCGGATCGACGATGCCGCCGCTCTTCCTCAGCGACGTCGAGCTGGGCAAGAAGGATGACGACCTGAACAAGCCCGGGGCCGGGGACGGCGGTGGTGTTGGCGGGAGCGGCTTCCTGAGGCGGCTGGCCGCCGGGGCGGCACAGCAGCGGCCGGCTCTGCACGTGCACCCGCGCAGGCTGCTAAAGCGGTTGCTGCTCGTCTTCGGGCTGGGCCTGGCCGTCTACGTCTTTGTGCACAACCTGCCGGGCGACGTGCCGGTGCGCGACCACCGGCGGCCGGTGTACGCCCCGCCGGGACAGCGACCGCAGGGGCAGCAGGGGCAGCAGGGGCAGCAGGGGCAGCAGGGGCAGCAGCGCCAGCAGCGCCAGCAGCTGCCGATGGCACACGCACCGCCGCCACCACCGCAACACCCTTCCGGCAAGGCATCACCGCCATCACCACCATCGCCACCACCGCCATCAGAGCTGGCGGCGACGTACGATGGCCCGCTGCGGTACCCGCGCCTGGCCGTGTCGCTGGGAGCCGTCGGCCATACGCGCGGCGGGGCGCTGGTCAACAAGAACGTGCTGTTCGCAGCGGCGGACGTGCAGAGCATGGCGGCGCTGCTGCCGCTGGCGTGCCAGATGGGCGCACAGCAGCGCAGCTACGTGCACTTTGCGGTGATGGGGCGCAGCGAGCTGAGCGTGGCAGAGCTGCAGCAGATCAACGGCATCGACGCGTCGTGCCGGATTTTGTTCCACGGTGGGTGAAGGGAAGCGGAGAAGACGGTTGGGGGGGGGGGGAAGCGGAGGCACTGCTAACGAACGAACAGACGCCCGTCCGGACCGCGCGTCCTTGTCGACCGACGCACGGCTGCAGAGCAGCGTGGAAGTGGCTATGAGTGCGTCTCTTTGGTTGTCTTTTCCTTTGTCGGCTGTTGCTAACGGTCTCCCAGCCCACATCCAGCTGCACATACACCCGCAGGTCATCATCGTCGACGGCACCGTGGCCGAGGAGGCCTTCCTGCAGGACGGCATGCAGACGTACGCCCAGGGCACGCAGACGCCACTGATTGCGCTGCCGCGCCAGGGGCCGCAGCGGCTGGGCTGGTTGGCGGAGCTGGACAGCGCGTCGTTGGCGAGTAGGTCATCACACCTTTGTTCTTGGATTCTGTGCTGCTGCTGTGTGTGTGTGTGTGTGTGTGTGTGTGTGTGTGTGCTGACCCCCAGACTGGAACAAAATCAGCGTGGACATTCTCATCCACGCGGCGCCCGACGCGTCCGGCAGCCTGATCCGGCTGCTCAAGTCGCTGGCGGCGGCCGACTACGGCGGCGGGCCGGTGCCGCACCTGACGATCGAGCTGCCGCCGGTCGTCGACCCGCCGACGGCCGCCTTTCTCGAGACCTTTGCGTGGCCGCCGCTGCGGTCGGGGGGGCGGCGGGCCGGGCAGCACCAGCAGCCCGTGGCGTCCCGGCAGCAGCTGGCGCTGCGGCACCGCATCCCCAAGCGCGGCGTCAGCGAGGAGGCGAGTGCGGTGCGCTTCCTCGAGTCGTTCTGGCCGGCGGACCCGGCACACGCGCACGTGCTGGTGCTGTCGCCGCAGGCCGAGCTGGCGCCGGAATACTTTCACTGTACGGGGTTTTTTTTTTTTCTCTTTGGGTGTTTTCTGGGTGGATGTACGATACTGCTGCTGACGCGACCCGCCAGACTTGAAATTCACCCTGCTCGAGTACCGCTACGCCAACCCGGCACCGGAGACGACGCGGGACGAGCGGTTGTTTGGCATCAGCCTGACGCTGCCGTCGGTCGGCCTGGACGGCACCACGCCGTTTGTTCCGCCGCGTGCCGGGGCCGGCAAGCAGACGGCCAAGCAGACGGCCACCGCCGCCAGCAGCAGCGACGACCCTACCCCCTTCCTGTGGCAGGCGCCCAACAGCAACGCGCTGCTCGTGCTGGGCGAGCACTGGGTGGAGCTGCACCAGTTTGTGGCGCAGCTGCTGGCCAGTCCGCAGCATGTGCGCGCGGCAGCGGCGGCGGCCACGGCGGCCACGGCAGCAACGGCGGCCACCCCGAAGGCGGTCAGCAAGCAGTTTCCGGCGTGGCTGGAGCTGGCGCTGCAGCTGTGCCGGGCACGCGGGTTCTGGACGCTGTACCCGAGCGCGTCGACGGCGGGGGTCCTGGCGACAGTGCACCACGAGCTGTACCGGCGGCCAGAGGAGTATGGGGGGGGCGATGGAGAGGGCAAGGCGACCGACGACGACGACGACGACGACGACGACCAGATCCAGGGCGGCACGACGCGGTTGGTGGACACGCTGCGGGCGCAGCAGGCGACGGTGCGTGGTGGTGACCGTGGTGACCGTGGCGACGACGACCTGCCGCCGTCGCCGCTGCTGCCGCCGCTGGTCCACCTGCCGGTGCTGGCGTGGGAGGGCGCGGCGGCGGGCGCGGCGGCGGTGGGCGAGCAGGCGCAGGCATACGCGGACGAATTCCGGCGCACG
Organism: Ceratocystiopsis brevicomis; assembly: GCA_002778105.1. Taxonomy (NCBI): domain Eukaryota; kingdom Fungi; phylum Ascomycota; class Sordariomycetes; order Ophiostomatales; family Ophiostomataceae; genus Ceratocystiopsis; species Ceratocystiopsis brevicomis. The sequence continues at coordinate 2,385,246 of PCDN01000003.1, forward strand.
GTGGGCGGCTGCAGCGAGGGGATGTTGTCGGTGCTGCTGCCGGAGACGCTGTTCTGCGAGTGAGGGCGAACGAGGTCGAATAGACACCACTGTTATGTACACTGCCACCACCGCCGCCATCGCCATCGCCATCGCCATCGCCATCACCATCGCCATCGCCATCGCCATCGCCATCGCCATCGCCATCGCCATCGCCATCGCCATCGCCATCACCACCGCCACCGCCGCCTCGCACCATCCACACCGACTCACTCACGCTCACAGCACGGCAATGGCGTTGGGCGGCGACGCGACGCCGCCGACGACGTGCAGCGGCGCGCTGGTGAAGAAAAAGGACCATTTGCTGTGGGCGCGGCACTGCGCCGCGAGCGTCTCGAGGTCCCAGAGCTCGCCGATGGGCGTCCCCCAGCGGGCGAGCAGCCAGTCGTGCAGGCGCAGCAGGCCGGGCACGTGGAAGCGGACGGGCGTCTGCTCGAGCCCGATGTTGTCGCTGGCCAGCGCGGCCAGGTGGTGGTTCCAGAGCCAGCGCAGCATGGCGTCGGTGGCGGCGAGGCCGACGAACTGGCAGCGCTCGAGCCCGGCGCGGCGGCCGGCGGTGTCGGCCGCCTGGTACCAGAGCGTGTAGCCGGTGCGCAGCAGCAGGATGTCGCCGGGGCGCAGGGCGACGTGCTGGTGGGCGGCGACGGCCTCGAGCTCGGCGGGCGTGATGCCGTAGCTGGTGTCGGGGGCGATGCGTGGCTGGCCGGTGGCCTCGCGCCAGCCGTAGTAGTCGAGCAGGACGCCGCGGCCGACGATGCCGCCGTGGCGAACCCAGTCTGTTTGTTAGGTGGGGAGGACCGAGGGGGGGAAAGAAAAAAAAGAAAAAAAAAGAAGGAAAAGAAGGAAAAAAGAAAAAAAGGAAAAAAAACAGGCTAGGAGAAAAGAAAAAAAGAAAAAAAGCAGGAAGAAAGAAAAAGAAAAAAAAAGATGGAACCCACTCTGCGTCCCCAGACGGCCGGTCACCGTGTCGCCGCGCACATCCTCATGGCGCATGCCGTTGTAGTACAGCCCCGTTTCCTGGACGGCCGCGTGGCGCAGGCCGTCCCACTGCGAGCTGCTCTGGGTGTTGAACGTCAGCATGTCGTCGTGGCAGTGCACCTCGTAGTCGGTGCCCTTGAGCTTCTCCTTGAAGTCGATGATGTCGTGGCCAAACGGCTCGCGGCCGGCGTTGCGCTGGTTGAAAAAGTCGAGCCGGTGGTCCAGCTGCACGGACACGCCGACCTGGACCTCCTTGGCGGCGGCCTGCACGACCTCGGGCGTGAGGTAGTTGATGGCTGGGGGTCAGGGTCTGTCAAACAGGGGCACATGGGGGCACATGGGGGGGGGACGCACTGCCCAGCTCGTCGTCTTTGCCCCAGAGACCCCAGGCACAGCCCTGGGGCTGGCCGGGGACGGGGGGGAGAGAATCAAAGTCTACGTAAGGGGCGGGCATGGCGTGGTGGTGATGCAGAGCAGAGCGATGCAGGGCAGACGACGCACCTACTGAACAACAGCAAACAAACAAAGGGTCCCATTGTCATAATACAGTTCTACGACCCACACCAGCCTTGCTGCCGGTGAACTGCGGAGCCTCTCGGCGAAGGCCTCGAAGCGGGGAAGGGCAGAATCCGGGGTCGCAGAGGGAGGTCGGTCATTGCCGAATGCGACGGCCAGGAAGACGTTAAGCGACACGAGTCAGGATTTTCACCGAGGCTGGGGTGGTATAAGACAGCGTGTGTCGGTTCGTTTGTTCGTTTGTCGGTACGGTTTGTTCACGATGGTGTCTATACTTCATTTGACGGTAGGTGAAGAAAGGGAAAAAAAGAATGACAAGAGAAAGGAAGGAAAAAAAGAAGGAAAAAAAAAAAAAAGAAAGGAAAAAAACTAACAGCGACCAGTTCATCCTCTTCATCTGCCTCGGCAGTCTGTCGTACGGCTACTCCAGCAGCATCATCGGCACCACGCTCAGCCAGCCGTCCTTCCTGGCCTACTTCCGCCTCGACACCGCCCACCATGCCACCGACCTGACCGGCGCCATCAACGGCCTGCTGCAGGCCGGCAGCATGTTCGGCGCCCTGTCCGTGCTGGTCCTGCCCGACCGCCTGGGCCGCCGCTGGGCGCTCTTTGCCGGCGGCGTCTTCTGCGTCGTCGGCGGCGCCCTGCAGGCCGGCAGCGTGCACATGGCCATGTTCCTCGTCGGCCGTTTCCTGGGCGGCTTCGGCATCGGCACCCTCGTCACCGTCACGCCGCTGTACCAGAGCGAGGTCGCGCCCGCCCGGCTGCGCGGCCTGCTGGTCGGCATGCACGGCGTCATGATCTGCGTCGGCTACGCGCTGGCCAGCTGGGTCGGCCTGGGCTTCTACTTTGTGCAGGGCACGCTGGACCAGTGGCGCGGGCCGCTGGCCGTGCAGGTGCTGTTTCCGCTGCTGCTGTGTCTGACGGTCTTTCTGGTGCCGGAGTCGCCGCGGTGGTGTGCGTTTTTTTTCTTTTTTTCTTTTTTTCTTTTTATTTTTTTCCTCTTCTTAATCTCTCACTAACCCCCCAGTACTCACCAAAGACCGCTACGAAGACGCCCATGCGGCCTACCGCCGCATCAACGTCGACGAAAAGGACGCCGAGAACGTGGTCGCCGTCGAAGACGAGTTCTTGCTGCTGCGCGCCCAGGTCGCCCAGGAGATGAAGAACCCGGTGCGCCTGGCAGAGTTCTGGACCAAGAAGTCGCTGCGCCGCCGCTGCATCCTCGGCTGGCTCGTCTTTGCCGGCGGCCAGGGCACGGCAACGCTGGTGATCAACAGTGCGTCTTGCGTCTTCTGGTCCCCCCCCCCCGTCTTTCTCGCTAACCTCCAGACTACGGCAACATCCTCTACACCAATCTCGGCTTCGGCCCTGTCCAGCGCCTGCTGATCCAGTGCGGCTGGGTCTCGGTCTGCCCGCTGGCCAACTTTGTCAACTCGCTGCTGATTGATCGGGTCGGTCGTATCCGTCTGCTGCGTATGTCTTCCTGATGATCTGCCTTTTCCCGCCCGGGAACTTCTGAATCTTACTTAATGCTGCACCAGTCTTTGGCCTCGCCGGCACCACCGTCGCCCTCATCGGCGAGTGCATCACCGTCGACGCCTTTGTGCGCACCGGCAGCCGCGGCGCCGCCAGCGCGGCCGTCTTTTTCCTGTTCCTGCACATCCTGCTGTTCGGCGTGTCGTACGACGCCACCAGCTATGTGTACGGCAGCGAGATCTTCCCGAACCCGGTGCGGGCGCGCGGCCTGGGCATCTCCATCACCGGCCTGTTCGCCGCCACCATTGTCTTTCTCGAGTCGGCGCCGACGGCCTTTGAGAACATTGGCTGGCGCTACTACACCGTGTTCATCGCGTGCAACACGGTCATGATCGTGCTCATCTGGTTCTTCTTCCCCGAGACCAAGGGCAAGTCGCTCGAGGACGTGGCCGAGGTCTTTGGCGACGACATTGCGCTGGACGACGCCAACCTCGAGAGCATCCACAAGGCCTTCCAGGCGTCGCAGTACAACGACCGCAAGCTGGTCCAGCTCATGGACGGCAAGGGGGACGCGCAGGTGGAGGCGGACGAGGGGCACTGAGCCGTTCCGCCGTCTCACCGTCTCGCGCCGTCTCTCTCTGCCCTCCTCGGTGAAGGGCCAAGACACCTGTGCGACGCCGCGGCTCTGGGTGCGAACAAGGTTCCCCGGGCGAGCAGGTTCGGTGGCAAGCGCCTGTGCGAGACAGGCCTTGTGCACGTTCGCTTAGGCGGAGCGAGAGTGCTTTCTTCGGATGTTTTTGAAAATTGGAAAATTGGAAATTGATTTTGCCTTTGATTCTTTTGGTCGACCCTCACGTTCCCGTCGACTCCAATCGATTCCAACACCGACACATGCGCAGGGGTCTTCAGATGAAACAGACGGAGGCAGCCGAGCCTGCGTCGTGAAAAACCAGACGAGACGAAAAGGCAATAAGCATGAGAAAAACGGCTCCCCCCCCGACATGAGACACCGGTAGACCCCCCCCCTTGTCCTGCCTGCTCTGCGGGCGTTTATCGTCCCGAGTCCCTTGGAGCACATCCTGGTTTAATCCTGGTTTACAATCCTAGTTTCTGATCCCGGCTCCGGCTTAAAGCCCCTTGCGTTTGTCATGCAGCGCACGCGCCGTAGAAGGAAAAAGAAAAAAGGAAGAAAAAAAAAAAAAGCCTGTGGAGAATTCTGTCACACACACTCTGACAGCTCCATGCCTTTGCTGCGGCCTGTGCTGCGAGCTGCATACCGGCTGCATACTTCCTACATGATACTTACTGCCTGCAGCAGCGTTACGCTTCTCCAGGACTACCCCTGCGCTGAATGCGGCATGCTACGCCGCACGTCGAGGATATGCGTCCATTTGCCTCAGTTTTTCCTTTTTTTTTTTCCCTTTTTTTTTCTTTTTGCGGAAGAAAGGAGAATTTCGGGCTGGTCTCCTTCGTCTCCCCCCCCCCCCTCCCCCCCCGGTTCGATACAAATCCAGGTAGCGCAATGGAGCCCAGCAAATAAGCACTATGGGGCAGAACCGGTGGTCCATGCCCTCTGTCTTTTTTTCTCGCCGAGATTGCGACGGTCGTTTGCACGGCTACCGTCGTAGATCACACCCAACAACACCCAGTCCGCTCCGCTCCTCCATCAAATCAAATGGGGGAGGGGGGGGGGGCAGGCCCAACGGCTGCGACTCCGTTTCAGAAGGAGATTGTAGGGAAAGGGAAATTGTCAAATGGTCGCCGAAAAGGACGTCGCCGAATCTTACAAAGCCGTTGCGGCGCCGTTGGGGCCGGTAAGATACGGAGGAACAGGCAGCGAGCCCGATGCAGGGCCCCTTGGCTGCAGATCCCCACAAACGGCTAGACAGAACTGGACAACCCGTGCCCCGGCGCGCCGCGGATGGGCGGTAGGGCCGCCGTCCGGAATACGAATCTTACGAGGAAGATACTTGCCATCAAAACCTTTTGTTGCCCTTCCTTCTTCCTCATCCTGACGGCGGTGAGACATCCATCGCTCGCAATCAACTCATTTCTGCTCGGGGCCCGTCTGTGGCACACACACACCCTCTCCCCTTTCTTCTTTTGTCCTACGAGTAAGATACTCGAATCTTACGAGTCCCCCATATGCCGTATTCCCTATTTTGTAAGATATATGGACAAGGGAAGGGGGGGGGTCTGAGGGGCACAGCTACGGGGCGGCCGTCTCGGTTCTCGACATGGGGTCGTCCCCGGCGTCCCAGAACCGGCTGTTTGCCCCTTTTGTCTCGCCTGCAAGTCGCCTGAAAGACGATGCGCGCCTTGCTTGGCGAGCGGTGGCGTCAGAGATGGAGGAGGGTACGAGTACGATGCGAACGGCTGTTGGCAGCCACTGAGAGGTGGGAATATGTCTTTTTTTTTTCTCGATTGACTCGCACTCGTAGCTGTTATTGGCACGAAGCCTCCGCCAACGGCGATCGATCTCCTGGCGGCCAATTCACGTTCGGACGGGAAAACGCCTCTCACCCAAAACGGGTTGGCCAATGCTTTTTTTCGCCTTGTGGAGGTGGAGGGGGGTTCGCCAGGGGCCAGAGGCCAGGGGCCAGGGGTCAGGGGGCCAGGGAGGGAGGGGTCAAGGGTGTGTTATCCGGATGAAAGGGGCCGGCAGGCGGCGCCTCAGGCTTGCAATGCTACCCTTCCTGCACGCATAAACCCTGCAACAACGGACGCGGGATGGCGGAGCTGTCTGGCAAAACGTGGCGGCTCTTGAGTGCAATACGTAGGAATGACGCAAAGGGGGGGAGGGGAGGGGGGATGGGGGCAGAGGACGAGCTGGGCGCGAAAGCCTTACGAGAGCCGATGGTGAGACACGAGAGTGAGATCAAGAGAAAAGCAGGCGGGCGCGTGGGTATACAAACTAGAATATAGAAAAATGCATCTTATTTCCATCTCGTTCTGCGCACCTGTCGTCGTGTGTGTGTCTCACAGAACGCCGGCGACGACACGGCAACCGTTCCAAAGACGGGGAGGCCATCATGCGCGTGCATACGCAGATCGGTGTCTTCCGCATACCCCCGACATGCTCTACTCCTGCACTCCTCCTCTGCTCCTCCGTATCGCCCGTGGTTTATAGCCCGCGTCGAGACCGGCCGTCGCCAACGTATCTTACCGTCCCATCTGTCTCACCATATAATGCCATGGCCCCCCAATCTGGCACCACCAGCCGCAGCCACCAGCCACCAGCCGCAGCCGCAGCCGCCAGCCGGCACCCGTCTGTGCATGCCTGCGCCGAGAGCTGAACACGCCGAATATGCATCGTATCGTATCGCACCGCAGCCGCTGTGCTCTGTTCGGACCCGGGCTAATGAGAAGACAGGGGGCCAGTAAGATACGAGTCCTCCGTACTCCGTATGGACAACTCCCGCGGCAGTGGGGTCGAGCATGCCAGTCGCCCGTGGCTGACGGCTCCCTACGAGTATCTTACTCGTATTATGCCTCTTTTATAGGCGGACTGGGGTAAACAATGACATTGTCCTCCTCTTTTAGTCCTTCCTCTTTTTCTTTTCCCCTTGTTCCCCCCCCCTTTTTCCACCTTTTTTTTTTTTTTTTTTTTTTTTTTTTTTTTTGGCTTGCATCTCCTCCTTTGCCTTCGTATTCCTCTTGGCGTAGCATGCATGGTATTCCGCGTTCTTGACGTCGGGTCTCATCACAACTTGCGTTGATACAAGCCCAAACACACGGACGCCCACAGTGGAGCACGGCAAATACCGTGATTGACAGCCACCTGCCCAAAGCAGCGCGCCCTTCGTCCCCAACGGCCAAAAGAGCAGGACTAAGACCCGCGGCGGAGGGGCAGGAACGAACGCGCCGTACCCACCCGCCGTATATGGGATGCGCAGGCATTGACGGCGAAGCAGCGTCAACAGGTCACGAGCGTCCCCTCCTCCCTGTAATCAGACTAAGTTAGATCATCCGCAAAGCTATATGTATCGTATCTTAGTCCGTAGCAGCGCAAGGGTTTCTGGCTACTCCGTATTTATTGGCTTGCATACGAATGGTGTGCACGGTTAAGAACCGGGGGGGGGGGGGGGGGGGGAATACTGTGGGTCTTGCCTGTCTTCATCTCATCTTCGCCCATCCCCCTTCCACTTTCGCAGAGCTTGGGCCTCTTTTTGTCGATTCTGACAGGCAGGCAGGTGGGTGCGCATCGCAGCTGCCGCAGCTGCCGCTCCTTCTCCCTCGAGGAGAGCATGTCACAACACACACGCCGCATCGTGCTTTCCCGTACTGCGTATACAAAGTAATACGTGCCACAGGCGCACCTGCCTGCTCGGCGTGCAACGACGCATGCGTGCTAAAATGGAGCACCATTCGTTATTACACACGATTGGCCCGCATCCGCACTCGTTTCCCTCTTTTAGTAAAATCGTCTTTTTTTGAGTTTTTGCTCCTTGCTGTCCTTATCTCGCTCGGCAGCGTCCTTTTCTCGGTAGGGCGTCGACGGCCGCCGCGCCATCGATGCAGCATGCCGATCCAGGTGTCCCCGCCGGCCCCGCTGCCCCCCCCCGCCGCCTCTCCCGCCCTTGCCGCCTCTGCCGGGCGCGTCGTGTGCAACGGCGCCCGTCCCAGCATCTGCTCACCGGCCTACACCTGCACAACAAGATCATCGTGCAGACCTCACCTCGCACAAGAGCCCCTGCGTGCAACCGCGGTCGACAGCGGTCGACGGCAGGCTGCGGCGGACTGCGTATGAGGCACGAACGAGCAAGCACTGTCTTTTCTGTCTTGTTTTTCGGTGCCGGAGCACATTTCCCGTCGGGGGTGCTGTCTTTTTTTTTTCGCCTTGCTCCCGCTTTTGTCCACCGTGTCTTTCACTTGTCGCTTGCTTCCTCTCCCTCTGCTCGGGGAGGGAGACTGCTGACCGGCTGTCTGTTCAGCAAGATCCCCGTCTGGGCAGGTTGACCGACGCTTGGCGACTGTGGCAAGCAAACAGCAACCCAACCAAAGAATGCAGGCCCCTTCTGGGGCCCCTACGAAAAAAAAAAGGGAATAAGGGGATAAGAAGAAACCTCGCCTGACCGTTGCCAATCCCCGACCAGCGAAACAGCCAAGACGGAGGCACGCCGAAGGCAGTTGCACACTCCCCGCGCACAGAGCACAGCGGCTGACGCCCTGCACAGCAGCCCACACACCGTCCAACACTGACCATCTGCCCCTTGCGGGCCACGTTTGCTGCTCGGGCGCCTGGTTCCTTCTCCTGCGTGAAAGCCCGCATCTTGACCTGACGGAGAATTTTGCATGATCCAGATTAGACGAGCGTGAGACCGACCGTCCCTTTTCTCAATCTGGTTTCTGTCGGTTTTTTTTCCTTTTCCTTTTTTTTATTATTTTGCTCTGTCCCACGCCGCTATCCGGCCAGTGACGGGGGGGGGGGGGGGGGGAAGGGGCCCGGATCGAAAACATGGGATCCTCCGCAGTTCAGCAGGGGTCCTCTGCCTTGGACCATGTGTGTGCGTCTGTGTGTATTACCCTATGTTTGATCCAGGACATGGTATCCCGAGCTGGCAGGAAGGCGAGCGCTCTCTCCAGACAGCCGATGCCAGGGGTCGGCCGGCATCTTTCTCGAACGAGAAGACGAGATGACCCGCTTTCGTTGATTTCTTTTTCTTTTCTTTTCTTTTTTTTTCTCCCTTCCCTTTCCTCCTCTGTCCTTGTTCTTCCCTTTTTCCCTTTCTCCCTTTTCTCTTTCCCACACCCC
>PCDN01000003.1:2401298-2471716 GCA_002778105.1 Ceratocystiopsis brevicomis
GTCCTGCGCTGCCCCGTCACCAGCGACGCCTTCCACGGCCTCGGCGGCTACGTGCCCGCCGCCGTGCGCCCGCTGCACACCAGCGCCGCGAACGCGCGCTTCCAGACGACGCTGCTCGGGCCCATGCGCCGCCTGCAGCCGCGCGACGGCCTGCCCGCCATGCCGCTGGAGGCGCCGCCCGCCCTGCTGCAGACGCAGCCGCGCCACTGGATCCAGGTCTGCACAAACGACATGCTCTACTCGGACGGCGTGTGCTATGCCAAGGCGCTGGCGACGGCGGGCGGCGGCGGCGGCGGAGGCGGCGTGCCCGTTCGGATTGATGTCGTCGTCGGCTGGCCGCACACGTTCTGGCTCAAGACGCCGTGGATGGACCGCGCGCTCGAGGCCGAGCAGGCCATGCTGCGTGGCCTGGCGTGGGTGGCGGGCGGGTGAAAGGCGCGAGAGGCGCGAGGGGGGTGCAGGTCGACCTGTCCGCGGAGGTTTTCTTCCTCTCTTTTCGATTCTCTCCTTCGTTTGATTTCCTTTGTTTTCGTGAGATAGATTTTTCTTCCAGACGAGCCATCATACCTTTTTATCTGTCTGCTGTTCCGCGAACGAGACTTTGCTTTGCTCGGGCCACTGGCCCCTTGAGACCGCGCAAGGGAGAGTTGGCAACGCCAAGCAAAAGAGACAAACCACGATGGAACGAACACGGGCGGATGTATGCAAAGAAACACAGAAGCAAGAAACCGTCTGCTCGATCGATCTCGATTTTCTTCTTTGCTCGCCGTATCTACACTTCCAACGCTAGAGTACACACAGTAAAGGGGTTGAGGGAATGCAAAGCCGCGCGTGTTTACAGCACGGACAGGTCGCCGAATTTCTCCTGTGCGATTGTTAGTGACGGAAGGAGGCGTAATGGGGAAGAAGGCGGTGACTGGAAAAGAGCAAAAGGCAAAAGGCAAAAACAAAAACAAAAAAAACCCACCTTGTAGCCCGGAACGGCCCAGCGGCCCTTGGACACCAGCGACGCCGTCTTCTCGTCGATCGACGGCTCGGCAGCGGCCACCTCGTCCACGGTCAGGTCCTCAAACGGCCGCGCGGACTCAATGTTCTTGAGCGTCTTCTGCAGGTCCTGCAGCTCCAGGTCGACCTTGCTCTTGGTGGCCTCGGCGTTGCGCACCGCCTCCACCTCAAACGCCTCGATCGCCTTGAGCTGGCGGCTCACGTCGTACGTCGCCGGCGCAAAGGCCGTGAAGCGCTTCTCGATCTCGTCCACGACCGCCGTGTTCTTCAGCACGCTGCGGTAGTGCGCAAAGTCCACCGTCGTCGGCTGCTCCGACAGCGCCTGCACCTTGCGCCGCACGTCGTCGTTGCGCTTCTTGAACGCCTGCAGTGCCGCCGCCGTCTGGCCCCGCAGGCCCAGCGACGTCGACACCTTGGCCCAGTCGAGCTTCAGAGCAGCGGAACGCTGGAAAACGCGAACAATCCGTAATTAGCTCAATCGTCCTTCGTTTCTCTCTCTCTTCCAAGATCTCTGCCAATGCACCCTTGTCGTCTCTTTCATCGCAACCACCCGAAAAAGAAAGAAAAAATAGCCTCAACTCACAGCAGCCATGATGAAATTCGGAGGATGGAATGCGTCGCGGTGGCGCGGAGGAAGGTTGCGTGGAGAGGGGGGGGGGGGGGGAGGTGTGGTGTTTTGGGAAGAACTTTTGGCGAAGACGACGAGCGGCCGGAAGACCCCGTTTTTCCCTGGCTGCGTTCGGAAAAGCTAGGGCGAATGGGGAACACGGGTAGTAAAATTGCCGGCTCGTCCGCTGCACGTGACCACAATTATCGGCTGTCAGGCACTGCATCGTTTCGCCGACAGGGACAGCTCCAAGGCCACCCTTGGGGGGCAGGGACGACATGCGCAGCATACAATCCTGTAATCTCCATGAATGGTTTTTTTTTTATGGCTGGGGAAAAAGACAGCAAGGACTATATAGACGGGAGGATCAGGCAGTTTTCGTGGTTCTGCCCAGCAAGGGCTTCTAATCACGCCGACGGCGACTTGTCCCTCCCCCCCCCTCCCCCCCCTGCTTCAACTCCTCCTCCCTGTCTCCTCACGACGGGACAGAACATGCAGGTTACATGCTCAGCGACATGATCGAATTGACAATGTCGTTGTCGTTTTCTTTCAACGCCTTGATCGCCTTGGAACGGGACACGCCGGCCTGGGTCTGGACCAGCTCAATGTCCTTGTCCTCGATGCCGGTGGCGTCGACCTCGTCGTCGTCGTCGTCGTCGTCGTCGTCATCGTCGTCCTTCTTGGCCTCGCCGTCACCGTGGGCGTGGTCGTGATCATGGTCGTGGTCGTGGTCGTGGCCAGCATGGTCGTGGTCGTGGTCGCTGTGGCTCGCCGCCAGCTGTTGGGCCGCCGCCGCCTGGGCGCTGGCGTTCAGGTCCTCCACCTTGGCCTCGCCGAAGACGCTATGCGGTCAGCTCTGTGCGCACCGACAAAACCAGACCCGACAACAACAGCAAGAACTCACATGTAGGTGCCGCTGTTAGGGGACTTGTACACCTCCGGGTTGTTGACCACAAAGAGCACGTTCTTCGGCCGGCGCATGGTGACGCGGGTGATGCCCTCGACGCGGACCAGGTTGAGCTTCTCCAGCGCTTTCCGTGCCTTCTTCTCGCCACGCGACTGGATCAGGACCGTCGAGCCAGCGGGGGCCGACACATCAATCTCGGACTCGGCATCGCTGCTGTCCTCCTCCTGCTCCTCGACCTGGACGTTCTTGGTCTCGTCGTCCGGGAGCTCTTCGACGCGGGGGTTGGCCATGTTGACGGTGTGGATGTGTGATTTGCTGTATGTACCGCAGGTGAGGTTAGCTGGAGATCCGTGTGGTAGATGGCAGAGGAGGAAGCCGGTGCGGCGTAGCGGGGTCCATCTCCGGAGGAGAAAAAAGTGAGAAAAGAAGAGCACGACATCCATGCAACCAGACTGGTGGACTGGCTACCAACCTCCCTGCTGTTGAAAAGACGTCCAAAAAAGAAGCAGAAAATTCATTTTACGTACCGGGATGACCAAGAGGAGGGGAGCACTTTAAAGTATCACGATGAGCAGGACTCGATTGCTTCGATGACTTGGGTGACAGCCAAACAGCTGTGAAAAGCGAAAACGGTGTAGGGTTTTCGGAAAGAAAACTAGTCCTAATTTGGGTGGCAGACACTGTGTGACTGAAACGGTCGTGGTGGAGAAGAGCATAATTTGCACTATGCCAATGCACTGTCCCCCTCCCCCTCCCCAAGACCGCAAAAACAAAACTCCGTGGGGACGAAAAAAATTGGCAGAGCGGCTTTAGGGCAGGTGAACAATTTTTCCGCACCAAAATCCACGTCCCGCGCCAGCCCCAACTATCCCGAGCCCTTTTTTTCTTAGTTTTACTGGCAACCTCTCTCGAACTTCTTTTTCGCTGTCAACTACATCCTACGACAACGACTTGGGCGACCGAAGAAAGCGTGAGTTTTCCCCTTCTTGTCGCGCCTCTCTGTGGCTTTTGCCCGCGTGCAATTTGCACCAACATCTTTCGTCGCGTTGCCGGCGGTCACCCTTCTCGAGTTGGTGGCCTTGTATGCCGCGACAGACGAGAACGTTGTTTTTCTTTTGCCGACGCATCAACTAACGCAGCTTCCTTGTCAGACCTTTTTTTTCTTTCTCCCTATCGAAATCCAGCAAAATGGGTGACGCAACAATTGTCGGTTCGAAGTGGCGCCTGGTCGAGCTCGGCCGGGTTGTCCTGATCCAGGGCAGCGGCCCCGACGCTGGTCGTCTGGCGACCATTGTCGAGATCATCGACCACAAGCGGGTGCGTTCCTTTTCCATGGAAGAGGGTGACCAGGCGAGAATCGCCGGTCTCGGACGAGCGCGTATACTGACTTCCTCCCCAGGTGCTGATTGACGGCCCCGCGACAGAAGCCAACCCTGGCGGTGTCTTCCGGCAATCGATTGCCCTTGCCGAGGTTCTCCTGACGGGCATTGTCATTGCCAAGCTGCCCCGTGGCGCGCGGAGCGGCACCGTCAAGGCTGCTTGGGAGAAGGCCGACGTCGACGCCCAGTGGAAGGCCAGCAGCTGGTATAAGAGACGGTTGCAGACCGAGCGGCGGAAGGCCCTGACCGACTTCGACCGCTTCAAGGTCCTGCGGCTGAAGAAGCAGCGGCGTTTCGAGGAGCGCAAGGCCCTGGCCAAGGTCAAGGCCAGCGCATAAAGGAGCGGCGTCTCTCTCGCCCGCCCCCTTTCTTTCTCCTTTTTTTTTTCTTTTTCCAGCGTGCGACCGTGTCCCCGAGTTGAATCAAGGAACTTTCAATCCACCTCGACCCCTCCCTCCGGTTTCGCCAAACCGATGGATGAACCGACAAAAGAAACAGGGAATCGGATTCTGTTCTGATACACCTGCTCTTTCGACAGAGGGATTTTGAGTGGGAGGAAAAAACGCCATGGCTGCGAAGACGTGGCTGCGATGATCTGGGGACGGGAGACCAAACCGGAAAACAAAAACCAAAAAATGGACGAAAAATGGGAGGGCGAGGAGGCACTGGGCATACTCTCTTCCAAGCCTCCCGCAAGAGGACAAGGAGGCGGTAGACAGGCAACGAGGGGGGAAATCGGGCGCGTGGCTGGCTGGTTATTTTTCTTCACTCGGGAAACGGAAACCTGCGCATTGCTTTTGTTTATCTGTTCTTTTTTTTTATTTCCTCTTCTCTTCCTCCCATCCTCCGCCTCCTGGCACCCTTTCTTGTCTTATCGTTTCACGAAAAGACAGCGTTCCCCCCCCCCCCAAAACCGAAATACAAAAAAAGTTGAATTCTCAAAACCAAATGGTCGTGAATTTGTGTTACGCCCTTGGCAGTTAAGATGGCCGTTACATTCGTGTCTGCTAATATATGTCCGTATGGGAAGATGGAAACATGTGCCTAAGTATGATCGCTGCTTTCAAAACCAAAAGTCGCATGAGCCAAAGAAAAGCATCCGAAAACATTGCAAGAACAGGAGCGCGGGAAAAATGATTCAACACAAAATAAACAAGTCGAGGGCCCTCTACCGATAATAGACCGGGTACCCCTTGTCGATGACAACCTGCTCGTACCCACGGCGGTCGTCGCGGCGCGGGCGGTGGTGGCTGTGGCTGCGGTGCCGGACGTCCACGTCAATGTCGAGCTCGTCGCGGGAGCGGCGCTCCTTGTGGCGGTTGCGCTGTCGTCGCAGGCGGTCCGTCAGGTCCACGAGTTCTTCAACGTCTTCCTGTTTTTTTTGTTAAGAGGTTTTGTTCGAGGGAGAAAGGGAGGGAAAAGGGAACAAAGAAGAAAACGGAAGAAAACGTACAGAGCGCATGTACTGCAGGATATGGAAGAAATAGTCCTCCTCGATGTAGTTGTAGCCAATGTACTCGAGGGCCTCACGCGAGACCAGGTCCTTGGTGATCTCGGTCCACGGGTCGTCGCGCGGCGGCGGCGCGGGCGGATCCCGGCGCAGGACCATGCCGCGGTCGCCTGCTGTCTCGACGTCAATGTCCACGTCCAGCTCCCGGCCGCGGCTCCCACCGTGGCGGTGCTTGTCGACGACCTGGACGGTGAGGTGGTCCTGCCCGCCGCGCGACCGCGAGCGGTGGCGAGGCCGGTCCCGGTCCGGGTCCCGGTCCCGGTCCCGGTCACGCACGACGAGCTCGTCTTCGCGCTCGGGGATGAAGCGCGTGCGCCGCACGCCGTTGTACCGCTGCCACGTTACCTCGGCGCCGCCGCCGCCGACGCCGTCCATGAGGATGCGCTCCGTGCCGGGCGGCACGTCGATGATGGACCAGTGCCGCGTGGCGCCGTTGTACGCCTCGCCAACGCGGCCTCGCTCGTCGATGCGCGTCTCGATCGCGCGTGCCTCCTCGGCCACGGGGTCGTACCGGCGGTCCATGCGCGGCGGCTGGGCAGACCGGGCCCGCCGGTGCGTACGGTGGCTGTCGTTGACGTCAATCTCCACGTTCAGATGCACGTCTGACGCCCGGTCGGAGGCAGGTGCCCGCAGGCGCTCGCGCGAGGGCGACCGGCGGCGCCGGGCCCGGGACGACTCTGTGATTTCCACATCGGTCCGGTGGCGCGACGTGTGGACGTCGACCTCGGTGTCCCGCTGCCGCTCCCTCGGCGGCTCCGGCCGTGTAGGCGGCTGAACGTACACGGTGCCTGTGCGCAGTCCATGTCAGCATGCACGGTAAGTGAAGCACTTGAACAGAGTAGAGGACAATATACCGTGGTTGACGTCGGTGTAATGCGTGATGACCTGGCGCTGCACGATGGGGGTGTGGATGACCTGCGGCGCCGGCGGCGGGGACGGCACCGGCGACGGAGTGGACGAAACAACGGAGTGCGAGCGCTCGACGTCAATGTGAATGCGGTCCCGCTCGCGCTCGCGCTCGCGCTCGCGGTTGCGCGGCGGCGGGGACGGTGTCAGCGAACGCGGACGGGCCCGCTCACGCTCGTAGACGCGGTCGCGCACCTCGACGCGAGCGATCTCGTCGCGGGCCCGCGGCGGCGGCGGCGACGACTCAGCACGGGCCCGGTAATACTTCGGGGCATAGGCAGGGCTGGGCGACCGCAACTGCCGGGGCCGCGCCCGGTCGAGGGTCTCGACGTCGCGCTGGCTGAGTACCATGGCGCCCGTGTCCGCGCGGCGGTCGCCCTCGAAGTAGCGGGCTAGAGGCTCGTGCGAGACGCGCTCGCGAGAGCGCTCGCGGAAACGGACGTCGGCATAGTCGCTGTCACGATCTCGGCGAGACATGCTGGCGTTGAAGACGACAGGAAAGGATCGGTCAAGACTCAGCCGCAGTTGGCAACAGATGTCAAGAAAAGAAAAAAAAAAAGAAAAAAAAAAAGCAAACAGAAACTAGGAAGAGGGAAAGGAAGAAAAAAGCACAAGCAGAGGACTGGTCAGAGAAGAATGTCCGTCAGATGCCCCGTGCTGCTGACCCGGTTTTGGGTTGCGGGCGGCAGAGAACAAAAAAGGAGGGGGAGGGAGGGGGAGGGGCTGAGGCTGAGGCCCGGCAGGGGGTCTCTCGCTCCCGCGAAAACCGCCCATTTTCTTCAAAGAAGCGACGAAGCCGTTGAGCGCGAGGAGGCGCGGGCAGGCCCATGCGGAATAGCGCGCTTTATGCGCTGTGGCCGAGCGAGGCAGTGCTGAAGAAGCAGCCGACCAGCAGGCCCAGGGCAGGCTGAAACATCAGCCGTCTAGGCCAGAAGACGGGAGCCAGGACGGGGACGGGGCTCGCCCGCCGCCTAGCCGCCGCGCTGAAACCGCCTGGCAGCAGCGATGACGTCGCTTTTGCTCGGTTCTTTGCCGGCTGCAGCAACGTTCGCAAATGCATCGTTCTCGGTCTCGTTTGGTCTTTCGGTCCTTCCACCAGCGCTGCCGTCCAGTCGTCTTCATTCGGCTATTCGGTATTTGGGTATTGCACCTCGTTCTGTCCGTCTGTCATGCATCGGCCAACCGCCGGGCCAGGCCAGTCGCTGTTGTCTCGCTGCCCTGCAGTGCTCGTGCTGCGGCCAGGTCGCGCGCGCCTGTTGCGCCAATCACGACCAGCTGCTCAATGTCGCCGTCGTCGTTCAGCACGAGGCGCCCTGTCCGCCCGTCCGCCCAGTCCAGCCGGATCTGCTTGGCCTCGGCGTCGGCCCCGCTGACATCCGCCAGCCAGCTGTTCTCGTCGCTGCCCTGTTGCTGTCGTCTCTGCACAGTGCGCCGCAAGTCCCCAATCACAGCCAGCCGGTTGTGGTACCGGACGAGTGCCCGCCGCAGCGCCCGCGCGAACCCGTAAAGGTCCGACGAGCCATCCGAACCGGGCGAAACGTGCAGATGGCGTGTGGCCAGTCCCGCCACCGGAATGGAGGCGGGCACGGTGTGCCGGTGCACCCGCAACGGTCCTGAATTGCCGGCATCCTTGCTGGTGGTCTTCTGCTTCTCAGCGGGTCCCCGCCGTGCCGGCGCCGGGTCACGGACAAGGAAGACGTAGTACGGCCGCAGGAACTGCGCGCCCATCATGGTGTCAAGCCGCAGGCCCAGAACACGCCCGCCGTCCACCGCATTCGGGTCGGGGTCGCGCACCCGGAAGGCAGTGATGGATGCGCCCGCGCGGTACAGCGACTGCTGTTTGTGGGCCATGTGCACGTCGCATACCGCTGAGAGATCCTTCGTCTTGCCGCCGGCATCGCCGCTGCCGCCGGCCTGCCGGACCAGCTCGCGTGTCGACTCGGCCAGGAGCAGCGTCGAGGTCTGCACCTGGACCTCCTTGTTCAAGAGCGCCGCTGCCAGGGTTAGCTACCCTAGCAAGCGATGGTCAAGAAAAAGCACCCACCTCGCTCACGCAGCTGCTCAATCTCGCTATCCAGTTCCGAATCCATCTTCTGTGCACCGTGTTTGGGGCAGCATCGACGACAGCCGACGCGTCGTGCATCTTATCGGTCTTATCTGAGGAAGTACGATTCTGTATTATTAATCAGATTTGGCCAATCAACAGTAGGTATTCCCCTGATGTCACTGGCCCCCCCCCACTTCCCCTGTCCCTTGATGTCCCTCGTATTCTTTCTCTTGCTCCTCAACCTCATCCGACGAGGCCGCACAAAATTCCAGACGGTCAAAGGCATCCATAACAGCCCGGCCTCTCTCGCGGTGGCCCTGTTCGCTCGTTTCTCGTTTGCCGTTTTGACCCTCGTTTTCGTCTTTGTCTTTTCTCATTGGCCCTCTTTCTCCTTTCTAGGGCTCTTTGCCACCTCTGCGAAGAGGCCACGGTTGCTTTAGCTGCTGGCTGGACAGTCAGATCGGGCCTTTTGCCTCACGCTTGTCTGCCGGAGAAGAGATACCCGTGCCTGTCCCGCACTGGTCCGACGTCTTGGTTGTTCCTTTCGCCGGCCGGCCCAACGTTTTTATTTTGACTTCAAATTCTCCGACCGGGTTTTTCTTGTCTTTCCACACACACCACCAACAAACTATATGTACATATTTGCCCATACCCCCTCAACAACTGCATTCCAGAACCCTGCACCGACAACTTCCCCTCTCCCGACAAACATCCCTTGCCTCTTGGAACGTGTCTGGAAAACCTCGCTCACGGCCGTCCTCTTTTCCTCCCCCTCCCCACGACCGCAGACGACAACCTTATGGGTGCCAAAACTCGACGTTCCAAAGCCGTTAAAGTAGACGGGCCTCCATTTGACACCTCCGATGAGGACCACAGCACATACACTAGCGAAAAAGAGAACAGCCGGACCCCCAACGGCCAAGGAAGCGTAAAGAGACGCGCGTCTTCACGAAAGAAGGCGAAATCAATACGTGACATCACACCCCTTTCGATCCGGACCGACGACAGCAGCGACATGGCGAGCGGCGTCGAGTACCGCCGCAAGGCCGGCAGCCCCGATGCCAGCACGGTAACGGCCAACCTGATGGCGCGCGAGGCGTTTTCACTCGACGACCATGTGCCGGCCACCCCCAAGCTCAACAACCACGGCTTCTTTGAGCTCCCCAAACAGGACCAGAAGAACTTCGGCCTGCTTGTTCTTCTCTACTTTCTCCAGGGCATCCCGCTGGGCCTGGCGACTGGATCGGTTCCCTTTCTGCTCAAGAGCCATATGTCCTACGGCGAGATCGGCGTGTTCACCCTGGCATCGTACCCTTATTCGCTCAAGCTTCTCTGGAGCCCCGTTGTCGACGCGCTGTGGAGCCCACGGTTTGGCCGCCGCAAGAGCTGGATTCTGCCCATCCAGCTGCTCTCGGGCATTGGCATGCTCTGGCTGGGCTCCTCGGTCGAGGAGATGATGCTGACCACAGGCAAGCCGGGCGGGCCCACGGTGTGGAACTTTACCGGCTGGTGGTTCTTCCTCGTGCTCATGTGCGCCACCCAGGACATTGCGGTCGACGGCTGGGCGCTGACGCTGCTGAGCCCGGGCAACATCTCGTACGCGTCGACGGCCCAGACTGTCGGCCTGACGGCGGGGCACTTTTTGTCCTACACCGTGTTCCTGGCCTTCAACTCCAAAGACTTTGCCAACCGGTGGTTCCGCGCCGTGCCGCTCGAGACGGGCCTGTTGAGCCTGGGGGGTTATCTGACCTTCTGGGGCTGGGCCTTTATTGTCGTGACAATTGGCCTCGCCGTGGCCAAGCGGGAGGACCGGTCGCGCAACGAGGAGGGCGTGTGGGACGTGTACCGCATCATGTGGGGCGTGCTGAAGCTGCGCAACGTGCAGACCATCATCCTGGTGCACCTGGTGGCCAAGATTGGCTTTCAGGCCAACGACGGTGTGACGAATCTGAAGCTGCTGGAGAAGGGCTTTGGCACCGACAACCTGGCGCTGACGGTGCTGATCGACTTTCCCTTTGAGATTGGGCTCGGCTACTACGTCGGCAAGTGGTCGCAGGAGTACACGCCGATGCGGATCTGGTGCTGGGGGTTTGTGGGCCGACTGGTGGCGGCCGTGTTTGCGCAGCTCACGGTTGTGTTCTTCCCGGCCGGTGGCGTGAATGGCTGGTACCTGTTTGTGGTCATTCTCGAGCACGTGCTGTCGACGTTTATGAACACGGTCATGTTTGTGGCCGTGTCGGCCTTCCACGCCCGCATCGCCGACCCGGCCATCGGCGGCACCTACATGACGCTTCTGGCAACGTACGCTCCATCTCTCTCTTGCTACCTCTTTGTTTTTTTTTTCTTTTCCCTCGCTAACATTCCAGGGTCTGCAATCTCGGCGGCACATTCCCGCGCTACTTTGTGCTGCGCCTGGTCGACGTCTTCACCAAGGCCACGTGCCTCCCCGGCACGCCGGACCTATCGGAGAAGCTCAAGGGGCCGCTCATCACGGAGACGTTTTCGTGCTCGGTGCAGTCCGAGAAGGAGCGGTGCCTGGCGGGCGCCGGCACGTGCGAGTTGGACCGCGACGGCTACTACATTGTCAACATTCTGTGCGTGCTGGTGGGCACGGTGGCGTTTGTCATGTTTATCCGGCCGCAGGTTTTGCGTCTGCAGGCGCTGCCGCTGAAGGCGTGGCGTCTTGCGTCGCAGTAGTCGGTCATCGGAAGAGACGGTGTACGATGGCACAGGATCTTCTTTATTTGTTTTGTTGCAGGATAGGTTTTGTGACGATCTAGGTCTATATTGCATTTTGTCTGGCGTTCTGTTGGGGGCCCAAGGAGAGCGCTACTCCTTGAGGGGGGGAAAACCAGTGAAAAGAGACTTTATAAAGAAAGGGACAATGCGGCGCCCGTGTAAGATACGCATAGTGTAGCCAGAATAGAGTCCTGTCTTTGTCTAGCACTCGGCGTCGCCCCAGCTGCTTTTCACCCAGCCGGCAAAGTGCTCAGTGAACGTGCCGTCCACGTAGGTTTCAACGTCGGCCAGGGAGTAGCGGCTGCTGCTGTCCTCGGCCTCGGCCGCGTAGTTGAGCGCCTGCACGACGAGCTTCTCGATAAAGTCGAAGAAGATGAGGTCCACGGTTTCGGGGGTGCCCGGCGACGCCGACGACGACTCCGCCGCCGGGAACGCCGCCTCGGCCTGAATGCAGTTGGGCAATGAAAAGTACGGCAGCGGCGCGTGGATGGCGTCGTCGCCGCCGAGGCCGAGGTCGTCCCACGTGGTGTAGCCACCGACCAGCGGCGGGAAGAAGGCGCTGGCAGCCGCGTCGCCGCCAGCAAGCGGCTTCTGGTCAATGTCCTCGTCTGCGAATGTGTGCTCTGGCTGTGGCCTCCTCGTGTACTGCTCCGGCCCGGCCAGCTGCCGCCAGTCCGTCGTCCCCTGGCTGCGGGCACGGCTATCTGCTGCTGTTGAGGCCACCGCCTCGGCTGCCGTCGCCCGGGCACTCAGGATCGGCCCCTGGTCGTTGAGCAGCGGCAGCACGTGGCGCGCCAGCGCGTAGGGCACATCACGCAGGAAGTGGATGCGGCTGACAAAGGGCGAGATGATGAACTGGGTGTCCTTGGTGAAGGCGCCACGGAAGACGTCGAAGCGCAGCGCGCCCGTGTTGACGATGACGACGCGCGGCACGGCGGCGCGGTCGGGGCGCACAAAGGCCTCGGGCAGGACGCGGCTGCGCAACAGGCCAAAGACGCTGTCGCGGCTGGCGTGCGGGCGGCGGTGCAGCCAGTAGTTCTGGGGCGCGCAGCCGAGGCGGGCGTCGAGCTGCAGGGCGGCGCGGGCGGCGGCGATAACGGCCGTGACGTTGCGGCCGTGGTCAGTAGCGAACGTGGACGCGTTGCGGCCGCTGTGGTGGTAGAAGCCGAGCAGGTTGTTGTCAATGTAGCGGCGATCAAAGGTCGGCTTAACGTCGTCGGGGCCGTCGCCCGTCACACCGCTGACCGAGAGCCAGCCAATGGTCTCAAAGTAGCGGCCGCTGGCGACGGCAACGGCGCGGTCGTCGAAACGCACGGTGTCGCGGATGTGGGCGTGGCCGGCCAGCAGGGCAATGGGGGTGTCTGGGTTGACGGCGCGGATGGCCGCGTAGATGACGCGCAACTCGTCCATGCGCGCGGCGACGTGGCCGATGACGACGAACAGGTCAGCGGGCTCGTCGCGGATCGCGCGCTGGAACCAGTCGGTCGCGACGGTGCGCTGGACGGGCTGGACGACGGCATTGGCCGCGCTGCCGGTGAAGTTGAAGAGGAAACCAAAGGCCACGACACGCACGCCGCGGTTCTTGGTCGCAAAGGCCAGGTACCGCTGCGGCGCCATGGCGCGGCGCGCGCCCGTGGCCGGGTCGACGTAGTCAAGATTCGACGCCAGATACGCACCGCGGAAACGCGGCACCGTCAGGCCGTGCTCGCGTTCAATGGTGGTGGCCTGGTACAGCTCGTGGTTGCCGCTGCAGATCAGGTCAATCGTCTGCTCGCGGAAAATGTCCGACGTGTACAGGCCCTTGGGCGTGGACGCGTCGTACAGCCCGTTGCCCTCAACGCGGTCGCCCGTATCAACCAGCAGCAGATCGACGCCCTCGTCGTCGGCACGCTGCCGCATGTGCTCGGCGAACGAGACGTAGTCGCCCCAGTCGGCCGAGTACTGTGATCTGGAAAAGGAAAGGGAAGGGAGGAGAGGTCAGCCATCCGCCGACGGGCGAAAGAACAGTGGCTCGCACTCACTCCTGCAGATGGCCGGCATGCCATCCGTGGGTATCGGTCGTGTGCAGGAAGTTGACCTCGCCCCATGGCAACGACCGCATCGGCGCCGGCAGAGGCGGCACGGCTCCGGGCTGCATGGCCCGCGTCGCCGGGAGAAGCATGGCCAAGGCGGCCGCGACCAGAGCTGCTGCCATGCTGTGTAGCTGCGGTCGCTGTCGTCTTCGACAGCGTCCCCTCGAGATATTGTCGAAAGAAGGAAGCAAGGTGATGCAAGTCGCGGTGTGAGATGCAGTTGAGAAAAGCGGCTGCGAGGCTGGGAACCCTGTTGGGCTTAGCGTGGCTCGGGATTGTCCCAACTTGCATATATGGAAGCTACGTTTGGATGAGGAAAGAGCGAAAGATGCGACGAGTCTGATTATTTATAGCACATACGGAATAGAATAATAATAAAGCAGATGCAAAAAATAGCAAAAAAAAAAATAGCAAAATAATAGCGACAAAAAAAGAAAGAAAAAACATGACCAAAAAAACAAATGCCCAGACGCGGGATCGAACCGCGGACCTCCTGCTTACTAGGCAGGCGCAGCTACCACTGTGCTACCCGGGCGTTCGATGAAAGAGTATCTCCCTAACTCGGTTAAGTAGCCCATCCTCAGCCCCACGCTTCCTAGTCCGGTCACGACGCTTTGTGGAACAATACGAAGCGCTACCCCATTGAGTCATATTGTGAAATTTTTGAAAATTTCAACGGACGCCAGGCGTCGTCTAGAAATGGAAGGTATAGTGTGAAATAACAAGCAATCTGTCATAGACATCCCACAGCAACTTGGCGCAGTGGAAGCGCGCCGGGCTCATAACCCGGAGGTCCCTGGATCGAAACCAGGAGTTGCTATGTTATCTTTTTCTCGGTGATCTTTTCTTTTTTTTGCTTTTTTTGTTCTTCCTCGTATGTACATCGTGGGTTTTCTGTTTCCTAGTTTTTTAGTCCTATTCCCGTCTCCAGTGCTGTCTTGTCCTCTGAATTTTTTTTTTGTCGTCCATCTTCCCCCTGCCCCCCCCAAAAAAAGAGAAGCAAAATTTTAAATTTTAAAATCCACCAAAACAGGTAAACAAAGCAACTAAACACGAAGCCCTACTCATCATATTTTACGCAAACAAACGCAGACGCAAAAAAAAGATAAGAAAAGAAAAGAAAATCATTACGTGCTCTTCTTGTCCTCCAGGTGCCAGGCAAAGGTATTGCGCCAGAGCGTCTTGCCACCCGTGTCAATGACGTCGCCGTGGCAGGGGATGATCATGTCAAAGGGCCACTGGTCAATGGCCTGGATGGCCGTGGCGAAGCGTGGCCGGTCGCCCGCGCTGGCAAAGTACCACTGGAAGCGGCGCACGCCCATGTAGGAGCCGCGCGGCCACGTGAAGTACCAGGCCAGGCGGTGCACCAGGTTCGGGCGGGCCGGGTCGCCGCCCTTGCGCGCCTCTGCCGGCGTGCGCGCGTACTGCTCGGTGGCCGGCAGGTTGAAGAGCAGGTCGGCCTCGACCAGGATGTGCTCGCGCCGGTACAGCAGCGCAATCTCCTTGTTGTGGTGCGCGTCGACGTACACGGTGGCAAAGTCGGCGTCGAAGTCGGGCGCCACCGTCTGCACGGCCGGGCCACCGTCGGCCAGCTCGGCAAAGAACACGTCGTCGGGCTGGATTTTGGGGTCGCCCACCGTCGCCGCACGCTTGGCCGCCAGCCCGGCCGGCGCCACGATGCGCGCCCCCGGGTACGCGCGCGCCCACTCGGACAGGAAGATGTGGTGCTCAATGTCCGGCGCCACCAGGTAGCGCACGCCCTTGCCGTCGCCCAAGCGGTCGACCACGGCCGCAGCCTCGGCCGTCAGCGCCACCGGCGAGAACACCATAACGCCGCCGTCGGTCATGCGGACTGGGGGCGGTTAGCCAGGGAAAGAGATAAGAGAGGAAATCAACAAAAAAGACCTACTAATGGTGCAGCGGCCGCCAAACTCAACCAGGCCAAGCCGCTCAAACGGCACCGACAGTGTGGTCACAGTCGGCGTGACGTCGCGGATGACCATGACATCGGCCGGGTTGGCCGGGATCAGCTTGGATGCCATTGTGCGTCGCTGGGTGGTGGTGGTAGAGGTCCTGTAAGAGATGACGTGTGCTGGTCCTGCTGCTAGTACTGCTGCTAGTCGAGCTGCTCGTCGTGCTGTTGACAGCCTTGTCGTTGTTGTCAATTGTGCTGCTGCAGGTCGTCCTGCGTCTCGTCGTGTTGCAATCAAGCTTCGTGTACGCAAAAAAGATGGCCTGTTGTAGATGCGGCAGCCACGTCTTGCGATATATGTAGCCTGCAAGCCGGGAGAAAGGGGAGAACAATGGCAGCTCGGAGCCATATCGGGCGCATTAAACTGTCCGGTGTCGCGCCATCCCGCCCGCTCCCGGTGTCGGTGGCGCCGACGTCATGGCAGAGGGCCGAGCAGAATGATAAATAATGGTGCACGTGCCTGTGTATGGAATCATTGAATGGTGATCGTGATTGGTCTGTTTTCACAAATGCCCCCGCAAGGCTGGCCGTGCCTTTTTTTCCCGTTGGCTGTGGCACGCTTCGGGCCACGGATACGACGCGAAGAACGGCGACGACGACGACGAACCGAGGCACACTCTGCGCGTTTTCGACCCCCCCCCCCCCCCCTTTTCTGCGTTGTTTTCCTACGGTACCATCTCGAGTTCCGCCGACGGCCTAGGATCTTACCGCACGCGTCTCTGTTTCTGACCTTCATCCGTCCCGTCCCCTCCCTCCACACACCCTCACCATGGTAAGAATTTTTTTATCCCCCCCCCCCCCCTTCCGGGAGGCCGTCTGGCCGGCCGCTAATACTTTTACTTATTTCCAGGCGCGCAATTCAGAAAAAGCGCAGTCGATGCTGTACCGCTTCCGCGAGTCGCAGGCCGCGGACCTGGGTATCGTCGACGCCAGCCGTGTGCGCCGGCCCAAGGCCATCTCGGAGCAGACGTCGGTGCAGGACTGCGAGCGGTGGCGTGGGCAGGTGCTCAAGGAGATATCGCGCAAGGTCTCGCGAATCCAGGACGTCGGGCTCAGCGACTTCCAGGTGCGCGACCTCAACGACGAGATCAACAAGCTGATGCGCGAGAAGCACATGTGGGAGGTGCAGATCCGCAACCTGGGCGGGCCCAACTACCTGCACAGACCAGGCACCGCGGGGGCAGCGACGCGCGAGTACGACGCGGCCGGGCGCGCGATCCCGGGCGCCAACCGCGGGTACCGTTACTACGGCCGGGCGCGGGAGCTGCCGGGCGTGCGCGAGCTGTTCGAGGCCGCGGCCAAGACCGGCGGCGGCGGCGGTGGCGGCGGCGGCGGCGATGAACCCCCCCTCGAGGCACGCGACGACCTGCGCAAGGATGTCGACGCCGCCTACTACGGGTACGGGCCCGACGAGGAGGACGACGTGCTGCTGGCGTATGAGGCGGCGCGCGAGGCCGAGGCGCAGGCACGGCTGGCGACAGCATCAACAGCCGAGGAGACCGGCGGCGGCGGTGGAAAGACCCTGCCACCCGGGTGGGAACCGCTGCCGGGCGACACGGGCGACGGCAAGGCGTGGATTCTGCCAACGGTAGAGGCGGTGCAGCAGGAGCTGCTGGCGCGGCGGAAGCAGCGGATACTAGAACAGCTGTAGGAGGGGTCTGTGTTTATTTCTCTTTTTTTTTTTTTTTCTTCTTGTGAGGGAGTTTTTGTTTTCCTTCTGTTTTTCTGTCGTTTTCTTTCTGTCATTTTTCGGCGCAGGAGCGTGGGCAAGCCTTCTTTTTTACTTTTTTCTTCTTCTCCTTTCCAGGGGTCGTCTTGCCACCGGACTATTTATTACAAGGAAATACGACCTCACTTGCATGCTTCCTGGCGCATGCGTAGTCCTTTTTTCACGGCTGTATCTTACGTCGTTCCGGTCGTTTGCCTTCTTTTTTTTCGTTTTCTCTTCACGGTTTCCTTTCCTCTCCTCTCCTCTCTCCTCTTTTCCCCCCGTCTTCCTTCATCTCTCTTCCTTTGCCCTTTTATTTTTCTTACAGATTTATCTTCATCTTGCCTTTTTCTTTCGTTCTTCCTTCCTTTCTTTTTTCTCTCCTTCTTCCGTCTTCCTTTCTCTTCTACCCTCCCCCCAGCCACGTCGACCCATGCAGCCACACCGCCGCGGCCGGTTCTCGTCTTCGGTCAGCACTTCTTTCCCCGGCCAATTAAGGATTCTCTAACCCCCCTTCCCCCCCCTTCCCCCCCTGACACGCTCATTTGTCTCTGATCCGCTTGACCGCACCCGCAGCAGCTCTTTCGGCACGTCGTGCACAAGCGGGGCATGTGCAGATCGAGAGGCCACGAAGGCCATGCAGGCCGCGCAGGCGTCCCGAAATGACACGGAGCAAACCGCGGCGTGCAGTAGGCCCCGCAGGTAAGGCAGGACATCAGGTTGCGAGCGTAGCACACCACCTTTCAAACCCCGGATCTCGAGCGTTTTGCTTATTTTTTTGCTTTTTTGCTTTTTTTGCTTCATATATATTTATGTGTAGATTTCTTTTCTCCTTTCCAGAAAAAGAGCATGTCCTAAAGAAATAAAAGAAAAACGCCGACAATGCATCGTAAATGCTCCCATCTCCTTAGGGATTTTTGGTTTCGCTCTTTTGCTCTTTCACATCACATCATATGCGTCTCCACATGCGTCTGCACGCGCTGCGGCGCGTACGTCGTCGTGTCATCGTTGCCGCAGCCACTGCCGCCCGGGCCGCCACCGCCGGCGAGGACGCGGCGGGGCTCCAGCGTCCGGATGATCCAGACTGTTTTGTTCTTCTTGGGCAGTTGTGGCGGCTGTGGCAGCGGTGGCCCTGACGCCAGCCGGACAGGGGACGAGGGGGAGGAAGACGAAAAGGAAGAAGAAGACGAGTAGGAGAGGAGAGGAGGAGAAGACGCCTCCGATGACGACGGCGGCGAGGGCGCCGGCGATGAGAGGGAAGACGAGAGAGATGGAATAGGCGGGAACCGTGCTGCCGCCGGCATTGCCGTGTATGGCGAGCTGCTGCTGCTGCTGCTGCTGCTGATGCTGTTGTGGCCATCGTAGTCGACGTGGTCGTCGTAGTCCCTTTCCAGGCTTCTACTGCTGCCACGGTTACGGGCGCCACGGCTGCAGCTGCGCAAACGGCGGCCCGGGGGCGACGTGGCAGATGCGGCCGCGGGCCGTTTGCGGTCCGAAGGGAAGCAGTGCTTCCGGAACTGAAGAGGACGGCAACCATGCTGCTGCTGCTGCTGCGGCTCCGCGTCGTGTCGTGCTGCGTCGATCTCCTGGAAAGACGGAAGGCTGACCGGCTGCTGAGGACGTCTACCGTCTCTGCTGGAACGTCAGTTTTTTTCCGTTCCCGTTTCCTGTTGACGGCAAAAGCAAGATCCTCCTCTCTCCCACCTACAAGGATTCGGGCCAGGAACAGACCGGTAGGGTATCTTGTTGTTGTTGTTGGCTGCTGGCGGCACAAGAAGACGAGGAGGACGACATACTGCCGCCGCCGCTGCGCGAGGAAGAAGAAGCCGCCGCGGCCGCTGCCGCCCCGGCCAGCACGGCCTTGCCGGTCTCGAGCAGGCGCTCGCCGCCGGCACGGGCCAGCTCCTGCTGCAGATGGTCCTGCGGGGTGCTGACGCGGGCCTGGTCGGCGGCGAGGGTGACGCGGCGGCGCTCGATGAACGTATCCGTGATGCCAAGGGCACCGACGGAGGGCAGGGCGCTGGGCATTTCCTGGCGCTTGACGGGGACGATCTGCAAGACCTCGCCGGTGCGCAAGCTGTGCTGGACGTAGAACTGGCCGGCGGGCGTGTTGTGGAGGCCCATGATGGGGGGGAGAGCGTCTGGCGGCTGGAAAGAGGAGGAGGAGAATGGATGGACGGGTGATGAAGAAGAGCAAGTCGAACGAAGTGGCGAGCAAGGAAGAAAAAAAAAAAAAGGGGGGGGCGCGAAGAGGGAAAGCATCACCGAGACATGTGCGACCTGGCCGTCCACCCGGGGGGGACGTCAACGGAGTAAGTATATGTGGTTCGACCGGGGCTCTTCGTCCCATGCGGCGTGGCCAGCCAGGGCCAACGCAGCAGAGGCCTAGTCCCGTCGAGAGAGGAGGGGGTGGAGAGTGTCCCCTCCCCCCCCCCCTCCCCGATGTTTTGTTTGTTTTCTTTCTCCATCGTTTTCTTGCTTTGGCCCTAGTCTCTCTTCGTGCTGCTCCGTGCGAGCCTCCGCTCCGTGGCCTGGCCAGGTGTGCTGCAGTTTCCTCGTACGATAAGCCCGGCTTGGCCCTTGGCTCACGAGCGGCCGGACGAGAAGAGCCCCGGAATAAATAGAACACACACACCCCCCCATGCCCATGCTCGTGCATCTGTGGCGCATCTGGATTGCGTCTCGATTGTGTCAGTTCTGCGGCCGATACGCTACGAAGAGCAGGTGCCCTAGTCCCGGGGGGGGAAGGGGGAGGGGAAGGGGTGTATCCGGTACCCGTGGCGAGGCGGCCAGACCAGGCTACCAGGCCGTACCGGTTACGCTGGTCGCCGACAGCCGGTGACGGGCGAACAGAGGAACAGGGGGGTAGAAAATGGAAGGGGGGACAGTCGAGGCGGGGCGGCCAAGACCCGGGGGTGTGTCGAGTACGAGTAAGTCGAAGTCAAGTTACTCACGGATACTTCAAGCTCCGCACGATCCTTGCGCAGGCAAACCAACACGGCTGCATGGCGACCAATGCGGATATAGTACACCAGAATACGAGCGAGGACGAGTCGTTCTGCTCGCACACTGCTCGCACACGGGAGTCACTCGTAAGATACAGACAGGTAGGGCATATCTGTCTGCGGTGTTTGCTGCGTCTGTTGCGTCTGCTGCGTCTGCTGCGTTTTCCCGGCTGCTGTTTTTTCCATTTGCCCGACCAGTCTTGGGCGGCAACGGTGGAAAAAAAAAGAAGAAGAAAAAAAAAACAGGCGTGGCCGACGCAAGGCGGGCGGGTTATCTGACCTGTCAAAACGGGATCGGCATCTTCGTTTATCTCAATCCATGAGTTTGGGGGGGAGGAGAGGGGCGGTGTGTGCTGGGATGCTGGGGGGAGGGGAGGGGAGGAGGGAAAGATGCTCTACACCGTAAGAGGAAGGAACACACCCGAAAAAAAAAACAAGGAAAGAACAAAAAAAAAGAAGAGGGAGAAAAAGAGAGAGAGAGAGAGAGAAAGATGGACTCCCGATCAGAAGACCCAGCAATCTCATCATCATCAGCAATGCCATCGCTAGAGGATCTGCACCAGGGAAACTCGTCAAAGGCGGCGGCACGCAAAAGACCTGGGATCCCGGGCAGCGTAGCAACCCGCATCGTGCGCCAGGGCCACCACAGCCTGTTGCTGCTTGCTTTCTTTTTTTTTTTCCACCTTTTTTTTCCATTTTCTTCTTCTTCCATTTCGGCCACTCCGCTCTGGTTTTGCTATGCTCTGGTTTGCTCCCCACAAGGTGTGCGTGCGTGCAAGCGTGCGTGTATGCATGCGCATGGAGCAAGTACCAAGGTAGGTAACTGGATACTCGGAGCACCAAGGCAATCAATCCAACTATAAACTCGGGGCACCAAAGCAGACCAACGAAAATGCTTGCCAAGCACAGACACCGGCGCCTCTTCTCGTCGTTGGGCTTCTTTTCTTTTTCCTTCTTCTCCGGACCAAACCCCTCCCCCCCCCCCCCCCCCCCTGGTTTCCCGAGCTCGCCGTCTCTTCGTCCCCGGTTCTCCTACATACTTCGTACAAAATCCTCCTCCTCCTAACCGGTGAGCGGCTAGCCATTCGGATGCTGCCCCCTGTGCCGTGTGGCTCCTCCTCTGCTCCCACGCTGCGACCGCACAGCAGACGCGCTTTGGTTTGCCTCTCCGGCATCCTCTGCTGTTTGTTGCTTTTTCCGAGGCCTTGGTTTCGTCTTTGTACACTTCCAGATCAAATTTCGTCAGGGGACGCATCCTCTCTGCTCTCACTGGCCACCGGCTGCGACGCCATGCACAGTACGGAGTAAAACACCCACCCCATGCCATGCACCCATGCACGCACCCAACACAATCACGCATCCACGCATCACGCATCCACGCACACGCATATCATGTTTGCTTGTCAAATATGAGATGTGATCAGTGATAAATCAGGGCGGCCCCGGTCGTAATTGCCCCAATGCTTATACGATACACGTACGAGAGCGCCCATGGACAGGCAGGCAGCGGCAGCAGCGTCTTCTTTTTGATCTGTCGTTTTTTTTTTTTGGCCTCTCATCCGCGTTACGAGGTTTCGTTTCAGCTGTCCAGATGTCTTGTCGCTTTTATTGCTGTCAGGGTTTTGACTGGTCTTCTCATTTTTTCTTTGCTTTTTTTCTTTCTTCTTTCTTTCCGTCCATTTCCATTGTACTCCAGTAACATGCTCTGTATCCTACAATGTCCTTCTTCTTCCACAATCCTACTGTCTTCTTCTCCTCTCTTCCTCTCGTCCCCAAAACATCCGTTTTAGGCCGCTTGCATATCCCTCGCTGCCTGGAACTGGTCCAACAAGCCAAATGGGACTTGTCATCATCCGCAGCTGCCACTGTGCGAATGCACATACCCCATCGGGCAACGATCACCCGCCAGTCCCGCCCGCGCCGAATCTTCGCCGCGCTGCAAGCAGGTTTGCGCCGTCGCCGGACCCGTCCTGGTAAGATACAGACAGACCCTATCGAGATGCATGTGGAGATCACGACGACCCCAGGATCCGCGCGTACGCGTCCTCCACTTCGCCGGCCAGCTCCAGCAGCGACACAATCACAATCTGGTGCGTCACGTTCGGCAGCCGGTCACGGTGCAGTCCGATCCATTCCAGCGGCGGCGTCGCCTCGCCCATGTCCCGCAGCTGGGGCGTCTCGATCACCGCCGGCTCCAGCGCCCGGTACTCGAACTGCGACTGCGGCATGTGTACCTCGGCCGTGATCTTGTTGCCGTCCTTGCCGTCCTTGCCGTCCTTGCCGTCCTTGCCATCCTTGCCATCCTTGCCGCCTTTACCGTCTTTGCCGGCCTGGCCGTCCTTCTCCTCCAACACCCCCGTCAGCCGAATTGCCGTCAGCGGCAGCTCGCGCCCCCAGGCCTGCTCCAGCGTCCGCACGTGGTTCGCGTACATGCCGCGGATGTAGCTGATCCGCGAGTAGTTCCAGCCCACCTCCACCTTGCCCTCAAACGCCGACTTGAAGATGTAGTCGATCTGCTTGCCTGCCGGCCGCTGCCACGTCTGCATGCTGGCTTCCACCTGCGGCACCTTGAGAATCGTCCCGCCCCGCGACCCTGTTGCGCTCAGCACCACGTCCTCCACCGACAGCTCCCCGGCCGTCTTCGGCAGGCCCTGCTCGCCCGTTTCCGTGTCGGATGTCGTAGCCGCCGCTGTCTCTGCCGCCACCGCCGCTGCTGCTGCCTCCGCCTCTGCTGCTGCCGCTGCTGCCGCTGCCGCCTTCGCTGCCGCCTTCGCCTTCACCTTCGATGCCGTCCGCGGAACGTGCCGCACCCCTGCCAGCCCGATCCGTAGCTGGCCCAGTGTCAGGCCCAGAGTGCTATGGATCCGACCGGCCTCCATGCCTGCTGCAAACCGTGCCTGCGCGTTCAGCGCCTCCATCTTGAACACTTGGTTGTCCGTGAACCGGTTGGGAAACACCCCCAGATTCACCGCCCGCAGCGTCACCACCACCTCTGTGTCCAGCGAGATGGGCGACTTGGCCAGCACGTTGCTGCTGCTGTTGCTCTTGTTGTCGGCCAGGTCCAAAGCGGACGACGCTTTCGGCGCCGACAACGCCGACGACGACGCGCGGCGCTTCGTAAACCGCTCAATCTCCCGCAGCGACGACGCGTAGCTGGCTTTCCGTTCCTGCACCACTCGTAGAATCGCCTGGTACAGCGCCACGCCCTGCGCAGCCGACGTTGTCGTCCCAAACATTTGCACTGCTTCGCCCTCAAATACCGCCACCAGTCGGTCGCCACGGGTCCTGCTGCTGTCCGCCTCACCGTCGTCTGCATTGCCGCTCTGCTCCCGCCGCCGCACGTTGTACATGAGAAAGTCCATCGACCGAATGTCCGCCACCAGGAACGGCTGGTAGTCAAACGACACCTTGAACCGCAGCTGGCTGAAGTGCACCGCCGCCTGCACCAGCGGCGTCTTGCTCAGCGCCTGCTCGCGCTGCGGCCACTCGATCGACGTCCGTAGCTTGAAGTCCTCCAGCGCCACAAACCCGCTTAGCCGCCCCGTGCAGTCCACCCCAATTCGCCGGAACCCCAGGCACAGATTCTGCTCCCACCCCGACGTCTTCTTTGACGACACCCAGAACTGCTCAATCGCAAACACCGACTTGCCCAATGCCTGCCCCAGGTCCACGTTGATCTCCAGCGCCGCAATGGCAATCGACGCCGTCCACGGAAACGCCGCCGTGGCTGCAACCTGCTGGTACCGCTGCACCAGGTGCACCTCCTCCGTCGCCGGCTTGCTCGCGATCGGAGTCACAGGCGGCTGCGGTGGGGCCGCGGGGGCCGCACCCGACGCGTCAGTGCCTGTCGTCTGCACTTCGTCTGGCGACCAGATCTTGCGGAACAGCAAAAAGTCCTGCACCTGGCGCACGTTGATGCCCACCTTCATTGGGCTCACCTTGAGCAGGGCCGACACCCCACTGACGCCGCTGACGTGCCTGCTGTTCATAAAGGACAGGAAAATCGAGTCCACCTCGAAGCTGCCCGTCGACTCCCGCGAATACACGTGCTGCA
Organism: Ceratocystiopsis brevicomis; assembly: GCA_002778105.1. Classification (NCBI taxonomy): domain Eukaryota; kingdom Fungi; phylum Ascomycota; class Sordariomycetes; order Ophiostomatales; family Ophiostomataceae; genus Ceratocystiopsis; species Ceratocystiopsis brevicomis. The sequence goes on from PCDN01000003.1 coordinate 2,425,210, forward strand.
CCGACGCCTGCAGCCGGCTGACCGTCCCCGAGATCGCAAAGAAGTTGCCGTGCTCCACCGTCCGGATCGTGTTCATCGTAAAGTACATTTCGTCGAAGCTGGTCGTCGATGCCACCCGCGCAATCGGTTGGCAGCTCAAAGTGAATTGTTGCTTGCAGACCCGCAAGCCGAGGTTCAGCTTCAGCCGCCCAAGCATCGTTGTCGGATCCGACGCAGATAGCAGGATGCTGTCTTCGGCCTTGATTGCCTTCTGCACGGCTTGTTGGTCTGTGCCGTCTGTCGGCAGCTCCATCGCGCTTTTCCCAGAGTTGCTGACCACCTCCTTGACGCTCGCCGTCAGATCCATCACCAGCGGTACCACCGACGGGTAGATCACGTTGCTCGACGCGTCCAACTTGACCTCCGTGTACAGCGAGGGATCACCGCGCCCGCTGTCCCGGTACTCGAGTTTCAACGCCAGTCCTGGCGAGCGTAGAACCGTGCTGGTGCCCGTGGCCTCGTCTGCCTTGAACTGACCGTACTTGCCTCCCACGGTCGCCCGTGCCGGCCGCCACTGCGGCCGCGCGGAGCCTGTGCCGTCCACTGCCGGGTCAAAGACTGCCGCACTGACCGCAAGCTGGCTCGACCGTGTCTCTGTCTTCTTTCCGCTGATGTGCACAACCGCACCTCCAAAGTCCAGATCCATCAGCAGCGATTCGAGTCTCTTTCCGCCACGAGCTGGCTTCTTTGCGGACGCCCCTTCGGCCGAATACAGCACCGATGCCGGGACACCACCCTTGGTGGGCGCTGCCGCTGGATCCCACTGCTGCGAGACCCGGCGCGCGTTCTGGATCGAGAGCTGTATCGAGTTTTTCAGATTTGATGTCGGAACGATGAACTCGGATGTCAGCCGCAGATCAAGCGACTTGCCCACCGCCTGGAAAGCAAACCGCCGCGACTTCGCCGTCGAGAAGTATGCCACATTGAACACAATTTCGGGCAGCAGCGCCGAGTTGGCTGACCGTGCTCGCCGGTCCTGCATGGGCGGCACCATCTGCAGCTGCAGGTTCTCGATCGTTAGCCGGGCCGAGCTCTTGGTCCGTGTGCTAAATTCAATGCGTCCCAGAAGCAACACGAAGTCCTCCGTCTTCCCTGCCGACGGCGATTCTAGAGCACACAGCCAATTGAACTGGATGTTGCGTATCTCAAACTTAAAGGTCATGGACGATAGAAACGTATTGATGATATCGGGCTCCTCGCCCGCCTCGTTGTTGTCGTCTGGCTCATCCTGGTCGTTAATAGCAATCCGGGGCTTTGATTGCCGCAGCTTCCGCAGGTACTCCATCTCACGGGACGTATCGAGATCTTTAATCTTGTCGCCCATGTACCCCAGAACGGCAACGGCTGTCGACACCGTATCAGGCGACAAGGTGACATCAAACGCATCGCTCGTGAACGTGACTGACCGCCACTCTGTGTCCTGGTCGTCGTCGCCTGGCTTCGTCGTGGCCGTGATGAGTGCCGCAAAGACCATGCTGCCGCACGACACCATCTGTCCTTCCGAGCCCTTGAGGATATCAACCGCAATCCGACGGAGGTTCATATGCAGTTCGGGGTACCGGAGAAGAGGCCCGCCGTCCCCCAGCCGGTTCGTCACCTCCAGCCGGATGCTGGCAAGACAGAACGAGAGATGCGCGACCGGTGCCGCATCCGACGCCAACGATACATCGCCAAAGATCTCCAGGCCGGCAAAGGTTGAGTGGACCGAGTAGACAACTGGTTTCTTCGCCTTCTCCACTGCTCCGTCTGCCGCCTTTGAAAACCGGGTTTCGCCCGTCCCCGTCGCCACAGCTGCCTGCTGGTCACCACTGCCAAAGATCTCTGCCAGATGTCTCTGCGAAGATTTGATCTGCTGTTGGGCGTCCGCAATGGCGTTAGAGATTTCCGGCCGGTTTAAAGCTGAGAGCAAGCTATACACGGCGGCCGCATCCAGTTGCACGAGCTCGAGGGAGGAAAACACCGACACGACCTGCTCGTGCTCGCCGATCTGCATTGTCACGCGACCATTTGTTGGTGGAATCTGAAGCAGGGAGATGCTGCGCGGCGCGTTGTTGCCCGTGATTTGCATGTCGTGCGAATTCTCCTTGACATCGAAATCAAGAATGACTTCCTTGCCAAAGTTCGCACCCACGGCCACGCGCGCGACCACGCCCGAGACCGTGTACATCAGCGAACGCAGCAGCGGCAGGCGGATCGAGTATTGTTCGAGGAAGAGCGCAATGTTGACGCTGAAGGCCGACAGGCGGTCGGCAATCTTTTTGTTGTTTTCCTTGGCCTTGGGCTGCCTTGCTGGTGCGCTGGGTGGTGTCAGGGGAAACAGCTTACTGATGTGGTAAAGCTGTGCTATTTCATCGCGAATGAGAAGGTCCACCGTTTCCAAGAGCACAAGGGGATCTCGCTTGATACCGAGGAAGTAGTCCCGGCTACTAGCCGTTGCTTTGATTGTGTGCTCGTGACGGCTCTTGGTAGTCCGCAAGCTGTAGGCCACAAAGACGCTGGGTCCGCTTAACTGCGAAGACAGCATCGGCTCCGAACGGCTTTTAACGCGGGTCGAGATGGCCTTGCAGTTGATGAGGAAGCTTGCGTCAAAAGGTGCCGTGGGGGTTTGCCGCACAAGCAGTGAGGACTTGATGTCGTCGTTGAACAAGCGCACGTTGAGATTGACCGTGTCGAGGACCAGAAGACCGCGGTCCATGGCAAGCACAACATGGAATGTGCTGGCCTTGAACGGTGCGGTTTGTTTCTCCGGGGGTACGCTGGTCAGTTCCTTCGCCCCTGTGCCGGGGGGGCGACCACTCGTCCGTTCCCTTTCGGCCTTCTCCTGCATGGTTTTCTTGTACAGCCGAAGAACATCTTCTGCCAGTTCACAGATCTCCCAGTTGAGCCGGACCGCCGCCTCGGAACAATAGATGTTCAAGACCGTGGTGCTTTCTCCTGCGCCCGTTGTGCTCACAGCAAGACCGGTCCCGCCCGGCGCAGAAATGCCTGCCTTCGACACGCTTGTTTCAACACGTACGGTAAGGTCAAAGCATGTTGTCTCGTTCTGCTTCGGACCCGGATCGAGCAGCAACTGGGTTTTCTCCACGCGAACCACGGCCATTGTGGGCAAGGTGCCCTGTCGCAAAACTATGGCCTGGGCTAGATCTGCTTTCAGTGTGGTAAACATCTCCTGCATAAACCGAGATTTTGGCAGGTTGTACAGGTCCCAGCCACGCCACTGTTCGAATGCCAGGATGACTTCTCGTGCGGTCTGCCGTATAGCAGCAGTGGTAGCAGCTACCGCAGCAGGACTTGCGGGCGGATTCAGTGCACAGTTGGAGCAAGCCAGCATGAGGCCTCGCTTCTGAGCTGGTTCCATGAGCATCCAGACCTGGCGAAGCCTCATCGCCAACTTCCAAGAATCATAAGTCCTGATGTGTCCGTCGACAGTCCGCAGCACGGCCGAGGGTCGTACTAAAAACCCGGGGTCTGCAACACCTCGACTGGCCCGTACGAGCTTCTTCGTAAGATGGGGCCGTGTTTGGCTTTCGTAGGACAGCGGAACTGCAAAGGCCCTTGCCAGCTTGTCGGCCAAGACACCCGTCCTGTTGATGAGCGAGGCAATGTATTCGATCTTGTCTGAGCTCACCTGCCCCTCGATGGCCTTGACATCGGCATCCACGTATGTCAAATCTCTGGTTCCCACGGTTACTTGGGTATCTTCAACGCTCGCAATGAAGGCGGCTTGTGGTCGAGTTATGTCGGTCAGTCGTTCTGCAGCAGACAGTTCAACAGACCCCATTCGCAGATGGAACGACGTGTGGATGTTGTTCTCCTCGGGTTTAAACACATCCCTCCATGTCGTTGTCGTGCGGGACATGAGCGTCACATCTGAAATAGACACATCATACTGGTCTTGCTCCTTCTCAAACACGCCTTGTCGGTCTGGTGAGGTAGCATTGAGGAAGCGTAGATTGGCTCGCGGGAGCTCGATAGCAAAGTTTTGCACTTGACCGCCCATCTTCTCATGCTTTGTCGAACCAATGACGCCGTCGACCGAGCTTATCTGAACAGCATCGAGGATGTCCTCAGGGGTCTGGGGCTGCAAGGCAGTAAGGAGAGCAGCGATATGCTTAGCAGACGTCGGATTCAGAAAGGCTGTGACACCGCGGTGGACTCGGATCAGTATGTTCGAGTGCAGCTTGTCCTCGCTCAGGGATTCTGGATCAATGTCGTCCAGGCAAAACTCAGTAGGTGCCTCATCGTTGCCGCTGCCACCCACGCTGTTGCTGTCTCTACCTCCGCCATCTTTGTCGTCGCATAGGCCGAGTGTATTGTCCCCTTCCCAGACACTTTGCAGTACCGCTTCTCGAATATCCGGCTTAACCGTCTCAAGCGGAAAATATGGCATGAAAAACTTGCTCGAGAATTCAATGGTGTTGTGGTTTGGATCAAGCCGCTTGGCAGGTGCCTCGGTGTTCTCCACTGGATACCCCTTAGGCGCAGCATGTCGGGCGGCGGCCAGCGAACCATGCCCATAGGAAGCCGCCGACAACCTGCTGGGCATGCCCGCCATCGTCGTGGGGCGAAGGCCATCGCTCCCCAAAGCTGTCTGACTCGAAACCCTGGACCTCGTGCTGTTGGACCGCGATGGGCCGTGAGGCCGGACGACGCTGCCCTGGCTCAATGTAGAACTGGAGAGAAATGAACTTTTCGACTTCTGGCGACGCAAGCGCCTTACTGAGTGCGTAGACGCGCTTGAAGAGTGAATCGAGCTTCCTACATCCTTGGATGTAATGGGCATGGGTAGGGGAGGAACAGGCTGGGCCGGGGGGTCGAATGAGTTCGGGGTAAACCGGCCGTTTGCATATCCGGGTAGCAAAATGAAACCGGCCCGTTGAGTGCGCTGATCTTCACGGCGCACAAGCTCCTGCTGCAGCCGAGTCTCCTCGGAAAAGTTGAATTTGCGGCCAATGCTGGAGATACTGATGCTGGTGCTCAAAAAGGCGTCAGTTTGCACGGGCAGGTGAGGTCGGGACTTGTGGCGTAAGGCGGATTCTACGTTCACGCAGGCAATCTTGAGGTCCGGAATGGATATGTCTGCACGCTTGGAATAATGCGTCCGCGCCCAGTCATTGTAGCGAACGTTGACCCCCTCGCAGAGCGATAGGAGAAAGGCAGCTTCATTCACATGCAGCCAGATGCTCACGGACTTGACGTGGACGCGAAGAAACGTCACATCGTGCACGGCAAGAGTATACACCGGCACTAAGGCGTTTTCGTCGTCGTCAAATGTGAACGCAAAACTTTTGGCCCCCTGCACCAGCGCTGTTAAAAATTCGGTGGTGCACTGGCCCGTAACGGCTCCGGTTGTGAGATCCCAGTTGCAAAAGTATGTCGGCTCCGTTGGTGGTAGCCCAAAGAGGCGATGGCCGAATACGTGTAGGCCATCGATGAAGAGCTGCGTGCTAGACTCAAGGCCAGAGCTATCGTCGGCATTGCCGTTTTTTTCAAAGTTCCTGGGAGCACCCAGAGCAAAACAACACGGGGCCAATACAAAGTCCAGGTCCATGTAGTAATTTGTGAAGCGGAGGTCTGCGCTGAGATGAGCGGCATCAATTTGGATACTGCGCGTAGAAGAGTAGATATTGGCCGGCAAGTAAATCTTCGGGTCGTCTGCCTCGACATAGAGCATGATGTCCAAGTCATTTGAGGGTTTTTGGGGCGGCCTGTTGACGCGCTCCATCTCGGGGTCGTTTTCTTTAAGCCTTTGATGCTCCTGGTGCTCTTCGAGAGTGATGAAGTGGACGTCCTCGCCAAAGTAGTTGTCTTTTAGCTTCATGAAGTAACGCACAGCAAATCCGTGAGCGATGAAGACAGGGCTTTTCCCAACAACGCTGAGAGTGAGCGTATCGGTGTTGCTGGTTGATGTAGTGGTATAATAGTGGTACTTCCCCTCAGCCAGCAAGCTGCTGAGATGACCAACATCCTTAGACGGAACGAAGACCGCGTTTGTGTTCCAGGGCGGCGTGTGGAGTTTGACAGTCATAGCATCGGCGCGGACGGTGAAGGGAATGGCGTTGCTGGATGGCCGAAAGTTGTCCAGGGGAATGCACAAGAACGAGTCTAGGATATCGCAAGCGATGACAATGAAGGTGTTATCAGTCAGGCTGGTCGGGTTGTTGATGATGTTCTTGTCGTTGACGTTCAAGTAGATTTTGGCATTTCGAAGCGTGAGCTTGAGGAAGTATTTGAAGGGGGTGAAGACTAGATAATCTGGAGGCGGACCCGTGCCCCAGTCATCTATGAGATCGGTGAGCAGGAAGACGTGGTCGCGCAGCAGAAACAGCTCCAGGTCGTCGTTGGTCACGTCAAAATGCCACTGCCGCAGAGCGTTCCATCCAAGCGGTGTCGAGAGATCGCAGGACGTGTGTAGCGTTCCAGAGCGCCAAAGAACCTCCTGATTCACGCTGCTAGAGATCTCCACACGAGGCATGTCAAGATCCAAGGTGTTCTTGAAGCCCAAGGCAGTGCCTGCCATGTCCATGGAATAGGATACGGTCGTGTTGCTCGGGATCTTGATGTCGAGCCAGCCATAAGGTCGCTGACTAGACGTAGATGGCGCCGGCTCCGCCTTCTTAAACCTAGACCTGTTTCGCCGTTTTTCCTGGGCAGACTGGAGCTTGGTGCCCATGTCTTTGCCCTGATACCGCCAGTTCTTTGATGGTTCACGGACAGGTACACGCAGCGTCACTTCATCGTCCAGTTCGACATATACTCGGAACTCGGTCGGCATGCGCGAGGCCCCAACAGGCAGCGGCTTCGCGGGCTTTGTGTCCTTGCTCAGGGACGGGAAAAAAACGCGCTGTAGCTCGGCACGCTTTCTGTCTGCCCATGGTCCGTAGTTGGCAGAGCCGCCGTGAATAGAGAGGTTCATGCCCCATGCGGGCGGCGACTCGTTGCCATTGGGATTGGGTGGTCCAGTTCTTGCTCCGGCTTCTGCCTTAAAGCCATCTTCACCGTCCCCAGAAGCAGCGTTAAATGGCGGAGCGCGGCCGGCGGACGGGCGCTTCATAGCATGAGCTGTGACTTTTCCGACAGAATCCCAGTATAGAGTTAATATGGCCTCTGGGCTTTCGAGGATAGGGTTCAGCATGGCATATTCCGTGGCTTCCCAACGCGTTTTGGCATCGCCATCTGGGCCATCGAGGTAGCGAGACAGTCCCTGCCAGTGAACGGATCCGGGGATCCGCGAAGAAGCCGGTGGTGCAGGCGGGCTATGCAGGTCGGCGGAGGAGAACGATTCAACGGACCGGCGAAAGTAGGGCAGGAGGTTCCGGAGACGGCTGTAGGCGTGGCGGCGATGGTACCGCAAAAAGGAGATTGGTGGCTTCGGCCGAGTCTCCTTGACAATCTGCTTTTCGCGAGTGGCTCGGCAGGTCTGGTCTTCACGGTAGTCCACATTTTCCCGCATTTCAACGACAGGACGCTGAAAGCGTATTTCAAACTTTTGGCGGTATGGATCCGGGGTGTCCGTGTGCTGCGCGTCAACTTCTCCTGACAAAGCCTGTGCCTTTACGGTGAAGATAGCTGAGGTGTTTTCGTTGCCCATCACCAAAGCCGCACGATCGCAGGTGAAGTGGACGGGAAACAGGTGCAGAAATGCCGGCAACGCCTCCTCGGCACTGTCCATTGGAGCGGACCGCTCCCGTTCCAATAAGACATTGCCTGTGGAAGACGAGGTCGGTGAGGAAGGCTCCGGAATTGCAACGTTCTCGAGCGCAGCCTCTTTTCCGTTCAGATCTATTGGGCTGTCCTGCCGATCCAACCGGCGTTTCCGCAGCTTGTGGTGAACTTCGCCTTCTACCGGCCGCGGGAAGGCGCCGCAGCGCGACTGGGCTGAGCTGTCGCAGTCGTCGTCGTCGTCGGCATTTACCAGGCTGGAAACGATGCTGTCATATGCGGCGCTGCGGTTGTAGACAAACCACTCCAGGCCGGCTATGTTGACATTCACTCTGCAGGGAAGGCGGGGTTTTGTCTTGTGATGGCCACCCGTGACATCTTCGCCAACGGGATCCTCGTTCGTAGCGTCGGACTCGGCAGCTTTTTCTTTGCCACATTTACCAACATCAATGTGGCGCACCCGCCGCAGCCAGTAGGCCCATGTGATGTGGCCATTTTGTATCAAAATCGTCTCGTTGTTCCCGTGGTAGCGTAGGCCAATGAAGAACACGCGACCGCCGAGCAGGGAGAACTGAAGGGCCTGGATGTCGATGTAGATGCCAAAGCGGTGCCAGGTATATGTGCGTAAGGCCCATGATGCGAGTGAGGCTGCGGCGCGGTTGAAGTATAGAATGAAGAATAGAGCCCTTACAAGGCTGTTAGCAATAGATCCCAGATATGGAGAGAAAGGCTGCGACGGAACTAGATACGAACAGAAATGTGGCCACAATCATGTATGCCAGAAATACACTGGAGGGAAAAGTCAGCATGTGCACCCCAGAACATTGCACCGTAGGGCGGCAGGGCGGCGGTCTTACCCGCTGAATCGTGGCCCTTCTGAGACGACCCTGGCGGCATTCGTGGCCATTGCGTCGGTTGAATGGGGTTGCAGTCTAACCAGACACCTTTTGTCGTGCGAAACCGTCAAGCTAGCAGCCTAAACATCGACTCTCCATCATCCGCGTAGCATCGGAGAATCGTAGGGTGGCAAGGTCGGGATGGTGTTGATGTCGAAGCGAGATATGTTTGGCACAACCACAGTCAATGCGTCATGCAAACTGTGCGCGGCCTTTCTATAGCAGTAGAAGAGGGGTCGAGAGGATGGCCCTGGGGGGCAGGAAAAAATGTTGTCGTCGCATTGCCTGTCGTCGAAGAAGAAGTCGCGTCCGGATGCAGCTACAGAGTTCCAGTAGAAGTTTAGTGGAGTTCTAGGGGCAGCTGTTCCACTGGGGCGCCTTATCGCAAGTCTTATCGGCCTTGCGTGTAATATGGCCTGTGCTTTCGTACTAACCTGTTCGCAGTCTTGCCCTCTTGTCGTCACCAAGGATAATCGACGGACCTCTCCGCGACGCCAGGCAACAGTTTGCGGCACGCTCAGCGCTGCAGATTTTTGAGCCGCCGAGTCCAGCAATGTGTTCCAAAGGGTCAAGTGCATAGCATGATCCAGGGACCATTCTCTAGTTTTCTGGCCTAATACTCCATTTTCCCCTTTCCCTTGGGGGCATATCTTCCAATCTGCGCTTCTCGTTATCTCGTTAGACATAAGCAGGTCTCGTCTTGATTCACACAGACTGCACACCTTCCCTCGCTGCAGCCAATATGATCGGTGGGACGGGCGAGAAGCTCACCGAGGCCACCAAGATTGTGGCCGGTGTGGGCTCGTTGACGGCAACGCTAATGTCCATTGTGTGGGTGACCGACTCTTCGCTCTTGAGACCGACGTTCCCAGTTGCATAGACTAACCGCTGCCTTCGTCTTTCATAGATCAATATGGCTGCAACTGTAAGCAACGCCGCACCGATGATGCATCCGTCTCCAACCACTAAACCCGTCTCCAGAAAGAACTATCGGAAGCCGTTGTTGCAACGCTATGTTGTCCGGATCCTCCTAATGTATGCGTCTTGACCAGCGTAGCTTACCTCTCGCCACGTTTGCGTGGGATTTCGTGGCTGACTTGGAGCAGGGTGCCTATCTATTCGGTCGCGTCTTTCTCGAGCATCGTCTCCGCAACGGCAGCCCAATGCCTTGACCCCATTCGAGACATCTACGAGGTTGGCTTGTTCCTGTGCCACCATGCTGCCATGCTGCCATGCGAACAACTTGCTGACCGCACGTGTTGCGCCGCAGGCCTTTACAATTTACACATTTTTTCAACTACTCATCAACTACCTTGACGGCGAGCGCGCTTTGATCATCATGACACACGGACGCGAGCCGATTCACCATATGTGGCCGATGACCCACGTTCTGCCACCCGTCGATATCTCGGACCCGCAGTCCTTCCTGGCTCTGAAGCGAGGCATTCTACAATATGCCTGGCTCAAGCCAATTCTCGGCCTAGCCGCTATCATCATGAAGGCCACAGGGACGTACCAGGAGGGCTATATCGGGCTGAAGTCTGGGTACTTTTGGAGTGGCATTATCTACAACCTCAGCGTGACAATCAGCTTGTACTCGCTGGGCATGTTCTGGGTCATCATGCACGAGGACTTGAAGCCGTTTCGGCCGGTGCCCAAGTTCCTGTGCGTGAAGCTGATCATCTTCGCGTCGTACTGGCAGGGCTTCTTCCTCTCCATCCTCGTGTGGACCGGTGCTCTGCCAGACAATGTACAGGGCTACACGCCGGACAACCTTGCGGCCGCTATTCAGGATGCGCTAATCTGCATCGAGATGCCAGCGTTTGCGGTAGCTCACTGGTACGCCTTTTCATGGCACGACTTTGCGGACAAGGGCGTGTCGGCAGCGCGGCTGCCAGTCAAGTACGCGGCCCGCGATGCGTTTGGGATCCGCGACCTTATTGAAGACTCAAAGCTCACGTTCCGGGGCAACAACTACGCGTACCGCGACTTCGACTCGAACGACAAGATCATGGCACATCAGGCGTCACGGTCGCGAGTGGCCCGGCTGCGGGCCGGCATGCGGTATGAACGTGGTGGCAGGGGCAAGTATTGGATCCAAAGCCCGAGCCGGTCCAATTCCAACGAGGCGGACCCTTATACACCGCTGCTCGGTGGCGGGCGGCTGGGGGCTGGTCCTAGCCGGGCCAACGGTCGCACACAGGATACGGGCGCCGTGGAAGAGCTCACGCTTGACCCGGATATGGAGATCCTGTACGGCAAGGCACGCCAGCTCGAGTACGGTGACTGGAATGTATGTCGTCTCCTGTTTGCCATTGTTCGCTTTTGCTCTCGGCTAACTGGAGTCTAGTATCCCGTCATTCCGGCTTATATTCCATCGGGGGAGGAGCGATTTCGGACGAGAATGGAAGGTTCGTACGAACGGGTGCCGGGGTACTTTGCACCGGCATCGCCGGTGCCATCGCCGGCATTCAGCAGCGGCAGTGGGAGTGGCAACGGCAGCGGCAGCGGGGACCTTAACAGCAGTGGTACAAAAGCCAGGGGTGCGCCAACGCCGGCTACGGTGGTCTCCAAGAAGAAGAAAGGCAAGCAGAAGGAAGCACTAAAGCAACCAACGCCACCTCCTCGAGACGACGCAGCCAGACCGGCGCAAGAGCGGACCGAGGCAAGCGCACATGCACCGTCACCTGCGCCACCAGTGGTATCCACGTCGGTTGTGCCGCTGACGCGGCGTACCCTGCAGGGCGTTGACGGCACCATGAACACCAGTCCTGTGTACAAGGTGGACCAGGAAGAAGACAATGCGTCGCTGCGCCTGTGGCAGCGGAACGACGACGAGAGCGCGGCATCGTCGGTGAAGGAGGCTGGTGTTCCATACGTTTTAGACGGGGACGAGTTCCGCAACGTCTGGGGCGGTGGTGGCGGTGGGGGGAGCGAGCCCGCGGGCCTGTAACGGGCCTAGGTCTAACCGTGCGGGATGGTGAGGCAGGGGTGTCTACAAATTTGCACAGGGGATGTTTCATGGTTTCTTTGGGAGTTATGATTCTTTTTGGGTTGGATTTTTTTTCTTCTCTGCGAAGGACAGCATAGCGTGACAAGCATTCTCGGTTTAATTTGCTCTATTGTCTCTTGAAGTTATCGTATCTTGCTGGTAATTAGGAAGTTATGCGACCCGTAGAGCATGCAGGGGTGCCAAGAGGTCGCATTCAACACCGAGCACTGTGAAGAAACCAAAGAGGCCGCGTTTCGCAACCCACGGTTGTTTGTTTGGTTTTGTTTCTCGTCCGTTTCCGTGCCCCCTGTTTGCTAGACATATCCGTTGCCCTACAGCAGAAGTCGACAAACCGTCTTCGTCTTTCCTCTTCTTGCGATAGGGGTAGACCAGCCACAGTCGTCTCCTGTCGTTCGTTGCCGGATTCGGGCTGGGCCAGCACACTTTTCCAGATTAGGACACTCACGTCAACTACGCGTCGGGTCCTGAGTAGCATCGTGTGAGCCAACCCCCACAAGTATATCGTAGTGCGTGGAACTGCTGGGCGGCGCTCGGTCCTGTCCAATTTCTGGTCCGAGCAACTTAAGCGCTGATCGATCGCGAGCCTGGGTAGGTGGCTTCTCAATGCGCATTCACCTGTGCGGAAGATACTCCGTAAGCAGATAGACTCATGATCGATTTTATTCGTGATGACTCCTTAAGATACTACTCGTGATTACTCGTGATGCGTTCTTTGTCTGCAGCAATTTCTTGATGCAAAGCCTTGCCGAGGGGAAGTTAGCGCCTCCACCCACCCGCATCCTGCTTACTTGTACTCCGTCCCCGTATAAGCTCATTGTTTCTTCGTTGTTCACAAAGGCTATGTCGACCCTTCCCCGTGGTTCTTGAAACTGTGTCCAGATCGTGCCTTCCTTCCAGAGGACATCACGCTGCGTAGTATCCAAATCGCTCCTTCGTCCTTTTCTCTTGCCCCCCTTTACGAAGTACGGAGTACCTTACTCCTCTTTGCACTTCCGTGCACCGACCCACGCAAATCTCTTCCCTCGACTTCCACTTCAATCGCACCCCTGTTTGTTCATTTCGGCCACCGTTGCACTCTTACGAGGAGCTCCCAGCCATCGCTCCACAGCGCCCGGTTGTGCAGCGTTTCCCCCAAAGCACAGACGTTATGACCCGCGAACCGCACCACTTTCACACACCTCAAGAGCCTAAACGCGCTTCTGCTCCGCGCGTTGTAGCACCTCTGACACTCTTCGTGTGCTAAATCCGGTACCCGTACGGAGGATTCAACCCCTGCCCCTGGTCTTCTACCGTTCTTTTTTCACAGCCTCTTTCTCGACCCCCTTGTCACATGTGGTCCTGACTGCAAAAATTCTCCTTCTCTCCGAGTCTCTTGTAGTCTTTGTTGCATTCAGTTCTTTTTTTTTGTTTGTTTGTTTGTTTCTTGTGCTTTCGTTCGTTCTTTTTTCAGTCTTTTTTTTTTGCGGTCTTCTTATTCCCCTTACTATTCACAAGTACTAAACGACGGAACACAATAAACAAACCAGCTTCGGCTTACGCGTTTACGCGTAAGAGACGACGCCACAAATCGACTGACGGAATGCTCTGTCTCGGATAGTTCCGCCCGAGACAAGACAAAGCTCGTTTTTCAATTCTGTGCTTACCGTCATGGCCGTGGTGAGCGATGCCGCCCCGGCTGCCGTCGAGACCTCTGCGGTGCCGGCAACTCACGCTCTTGAGGCTTCGAAGTTGGAGCAACAACAGCCACAGAAAGAACAGCAGCCGCGGCAGCAGCAGCCGAGTCATTTGCGCAGGCCGCGACCATCCGATCTGGCGGGGTCATCCGCCAGCGGCGAGTCTCGCATCCCACTCCGTCTCTCTGCCACAGGCTCTCAGAAAATCCCCCGCAGAGAGTCGCGGTTGGGCCTACGGGGTCTTTTCTTTCGGAACAAGCCCGTCGACCTGCCACTTACCTCCTGTGCTTCTCCTACTGCTTCCAGCTCGAGTACCGGGACGGGCCTATGGTCGCGCCCATTCCACAGCGTGCGCTCGGAAATAGCACTCTCGAAGATCACAGCAACGTCCGAGACGAGACCGGCGCCAGCCTCAGCTAAACAGGGGCTGGCGGGGCTGGCACCGCCAGCATCACCGGCTCCTGGCAAAAAAAGCAAGCCCATGAAGCTGGCCAGCACAGTACGGAGGAAAACGCCCTCAACCCCCCGGCCGGGCCGCGGTTCGCTGGCCACGTGGGATCCCCCACCGCTCTTTCAGGCATACCCCCAGGCCATCAAGCAGGCACAGCTCCCCGTGTGCAAGATCTCTGTGGAGGCCTTGGTCCGCTTCCAAGGCAGCCATAAAAGCGCCAACGTGCCACACACAACAACGTCTAGGGAGTCCACCAACGATGCGGCAGCCGACGAGATGGCGAACCAGGTCGCTGCCAGCAAAGACGAGTCTGCCGTCGGCAGCAGCGCCTTGGGCAAAGACAAGATGGAAAAGGACAAGACCGTCGTCGACAAGACGAAACGGAAGCACCGACGGGACCAGTCTGGGTCGTCGCTCAGACTTGACTGGCAAAACAAGGTCTACATCCTCGTCACATCTGGCTATCTATTACAGTATGCTGGTGAAGGGTCTTTTGACCGCCTCCCGGAAAAGATCCTGCACATCACTAAAGACTCGGCCGCATTTGCAAGCGACCTGATTCCTGGCCGCCACTGGGTCCTGCAGGTGTGTTCCGTCATGGACGCTGACGGCACAGCCCCAACGTCGGACTCACGCTCCCTGTTCTCCCGTCTCCCCTTCCGTGGCTATGAGCGACGACAGGCTGCCACGTTCCTCCTGGTGTTTGACAATGCTGAGGAGATGGAAAGCTGGATCACTACCCTGCGGCGTGAAATCGAACAGTTGGGTGGCAAGAAGCATTTGTCGGAAACCGGAACGCCAAAGGTGGAGAGCGTCCTCGCCAGACGGAGCACCCAGTCTAGCCAGCGAACACTGGTTGTACGGGATCCAGACCGATTTTCCCGTCTCATTACCCCACAAGACCTCTACCCGCTTTCGCCGCGCTCGGAGTTCAGCTCTATTGTCCTCCACGACCGGAACAGCGATGAGATGTCGGTTACAAACAGCGTCTACTCGCATGACGGCCGTCAGCTGGAAAGCCTTCGCCACAGCGGCAACCGATTCTCATACGTCTCGTCTGGACAACGGACCATGGTGGCATCGGACAGCTCGTCGCCACCAAGCTCTCCAAACCATGGAAGCTTCTCCAGCAACCCGATTGAAGAGCAACCCCTCCCTCTCTCGGAGGGCAGGAAAGATGCGTCCCAGCCGGTACGTCAACCGTCGGCGCGGCAGCGGTCTGCAGGAAAACGCTCTGCCGATTTACATTCTGCTGGAACAACAACGGCACCGGTCTCCCAAGTGCGTGTGCCGATCAACCTATTGAATGCCGCCTTGCCTCCGCCGCCTCTCATCCTCGACCGGGCGAACACCGGCCACGTCCTGGCTGCTTTCCCTCTCCCGCCATTGTCACCGGCTATACGCAACTTCAGCGTGCCTCACCTATCCAGCAGACGATTTTCACTGGCCAGTTCGCGGAGCACGGTGATGGAGGCGACATCCGCGCGATCGCCTCCTTTGCCTGCCAAAGAATTGGCCCCTGTGGCCCCCGCCCCTGTAATCCCTGTCGCTCGACGAAGCACACGCCGGATGCCACCTCCTTCGCTGGTTTTACCGCGTTCTCAGCCTAAGAAACACCAACAGACGCTTAGAGAGGCGCCCAAGGCCGCATCTCGGGCAAAACCGGCCCTCCCCCACGAAACTAGCACGCCTGGAAGCCCAGGCTCCGATTCATCTGCGCCCAATACTGCAGCTCTTTTCTCCCCCTGGGCTGTTGTGGTGGCCCAGACCGCGCCAGAGCAGAGCAAGGCTTCTAGGGTGGTGTCCCACCAGAACGGATCACGCAAAGCGGCCACGACTGCGCTTCCGGCGATGGGACCATCTCGCATCCAGACGACTGGCCACATAAGCCCGAGGCGGCATTCTAGCATGATGGCTCTGCGGACGCACGACGCTGCAGCGGAGCATAGCCGGGAGCAGCCCAAGCACAGCCTCCAAATCACGGGAAGCGTCCGTGTGCTCCAGACCACGGCGATCGGGCTGCCAGAACTGTCCACTGCCGAAGAATGGCGGACCAGTATGCTTGTCCAGCCAAGCAGCGTGGCGGCGTCTCGGCCAGCTTCTGTGTACCGGCGCTCTAGTCACGGGGCGCAGGATGGGAGAAAAGGTGGCAGCCTCGACAGTGGCCGTAGCCGCTTGGTGGAAAATCTGGGGCCCATGAAGCCCCTGCCGGCACCGCCCACGGCACCAATGGGTCAGCGTTTGCGTTCTCGTTCGACATCGTCCCGCCTCGGAGGCCGGCAGAGCATGTGCCAGCTGGCAGATGGCCCGCCGCCGGCACCACCACCGACGTGCGCGCTGCCGCCATTGCCTCCGAAGACGGAGGAGCGCGACAACCAAGCAATCTGACTTGAATGTTTTTCTTCTTCTTTTTCTCTTTTCGGTGTTTGTACGAAAACTTTACAGCCAACGGTGCTCTTACCAGTTTTTCCTTTGTCTGGTGTTTTGTGGGCTCGGCGCTTCACAGGCCGTGGCCATTGGTCACTTCCAGTCTTTCATTCGACTTTTTTTTCCTTTTTTTCTTTTCTTTTGTCATTGCAGGATGTATATTTATGTAGAGCGCTGTAGAGGAAATGAACATGGATGCAAGCCAGAACGACGCGTGGTATAGATGAATTAGAGTGTCGTGAAGAAAAAATAAACGTGGTGGCTGGGCAAGAGGGGCCCTACCTAGCTGGACGCGCGGGAGAAGTCCTTGATCCCCCTCCGCGCCTCAGTGGTTTCCTTGTCCCGCGCCCGGGACACGTCCGTGAGCAGCCCCTCGGCCTCGCTCTTGGCCCTCTGCAGCGTTTGCAGGTCCGCCTTGGCCGCTTTGGCGTCCTGCAGCAGGCGAGCGTTCTCCAACCGCAGCAACTTCAGTTCGTGGGCCTGCGACCGGTGAGGGCCACGCGAACGGCCGCAGTAGGATGTTGCTTGGGAATAGGGCACGTGCATTTTCCACTTTACGGTCCCACATGCCTGCCAGCAAGCGCCAACCTTAAAAAAAAACGCCCCGTAAAATCTGCCTTGCAGGGCACCATCTCTCCATTCTCGCGGGGCCGTTTCGTTCGGCGTGACGGCGTCGTATCTTACACACACACAACCACACACACAACCACCACCACCACCACCGCCACCCCCAAGCATGGCCGATGCCCGCATCCAGGAGGCGGCATCCGAGCGTGCGAAACTGATGCGCACGCTGGCAGCCACAAAACACGCGAAGCCGACGCTAGCGGCGGTGATGGGCCGGCTGGCGGACCTGCAGCAGCAGATGCGGGCGATGGGGACGGATCTGGGCGCGGCGCACAAGGTGACGGAGCGCGAAAAGGCCGAGCTGCACGCGCTGCAGCACCAGCACGTGCGCAAGTGGTTCCAGGACCGCAGCGTGCGGCAGCAGCAGCTCGAGAAGGGGAAGCGCGCGTACGTGGCGGCGATCAGCGCCGAGGAAAAGCTGGCGGCGGCGCAGTTGGCCATCGATGCGCAGATGCAGGAGCTGCGCGGCGAGCGCGAGCGTCTGCGGGCGCAGATGGACGAGGGCGTGGCCGCCGAGGTCGCGCTGGAGGCGCTGTACGGGCGCGTGTTTGCCGGGCCGACGCCGGCCAGCCCGGAGGAGGACGCGCTCGAGGCGCGCGTGCAGGCGGTGCAGGCGACGCACGACGCGATCCAGCAGCGCCTGTTTGTGAGCGGCCGCGTCAGCAACGAAGTCAACCTGGCGCTCGCGTGCGCCAACAGCGCCGTCCAGGCCATGGGCACGGCGCTCCGCGCGTCCACCAGGGACATCCTGCTCTTCGGCAACGAGAGCCATGCCACCGACCTGGCCGGCCACCAGGGCCCGCGACTGTCGTCGACGCGCGCGGACAGGGAGGAGCGCGACTCCCTGCGCAGCGTCCAGAAGAGCATTGCCAAGGCCGAGCAGCACATGGCCACGGCCCAGCAGCTGGCGCCCGACGCCGTCGGCGACTTCTTCCGGCCCGCCGTCACCAGCACCCACACCACCAACGCCCACCTCGACTACTGGCTCGACTCGCCCGTGACCGACTTCCTCTTCCACCGCGACCTCGAAACCACCGAGGACAACGTGCTCATCTGCTACCGTGTGCTCGCCGATGAGGCTGCCCGCGCCAATGCCCGGCTCGAGGCCGTGCACCAGGAGCTGTCGCCCGTCGCCGCCGAGCTGGACAAGCTCCGCCAGGAGCTCTTTGCCCTGCGCGCCGACGTCTTTGCGCGCATCGTCAGGGACGAGGCGAAATGAGTATCCTTTTAGGTGACTGTTTTAGGCTTAGTCCGCCCGCCGTAGAAACCGCGTGCGCGACCCGCTCTTTCCGTGCTAACGCCGTGAGAATAGTCCTGCGAACGTCTGACGAAATGCGCCCCGTGTGGCAGTGCACACCGACGCTCTTTCCCTTTCCTTTCTTCAGCGTAATGCCTTTCCCGGTTTTCGAATTTTGCTTCCATTTCTTTCCATCTTAATTTTTTTTTCTTTTTTCTTCTTTTCTATCATCGCCATCTTCATCCTATCTCATCCATCATCATGTGCTTCGGTTCCTCCTCCCGGGCGGCGCCCGACAACACCCCGGCGCCCAGGCCCGTCCGCCTCGCTGACACCCACGCGTCCAAGCCCCCGGATTACATTCACCCCAATCACACACAGTCAGCCCCTGTAAGCTCATTTGCCGACATGGACTATGCACCGCCTCCCGGGCCGCCGCCGTCCGCCGCAGAGAAACCCCCGGCCGCGGCCGCTGCCGCCGCCGCCGCCGGCACAGAGAACCCCCCGGCCCACGACTGGGAGACTGCCGTGCCCGACACCGCCCTGCTGCCGCCCCCGCCCAACCTGTTTGCCGGCTGGGACCGCTCGCCCGCCAACAACGCCACCGAGGCCCAGGCCGAGGAGGGCGCCGCCTGGTGCCGCGCCCACCCGCTGAGCTTCCCGCCCCTGGCCGTCGCACCGGCCGATGACCCGGCCTCGCACCCGCTGCGCGCCGCCGTCGCCCACCACCTGTTCGGCCTGCTGACGCCGCCCGGCTTCCAGGGCACTATGCAGCCCATGCCCGCCGGCACGGGCGCCGCCAGCCGCTGGGTCGTCCACACGGCCCCCCGCAGCCCCGACACCTGCATCCTGGCCTACCCGCCGCTGTACGTGCCGAATCTGCACCGCCCCCAGGGCCCCGGCGAGGTCACCGTCGTCTACTACGAGGTCCTGGTGCTGCCGCCGCCGGCGTCCCGTCCCGACGAGGTCTCGCTCGCGCTCGGCTTCGCCGCCATGCCGTACCCGCCGTTCCGCCTGCCCGGCTGGCACCGCGGCAGCCTGGCCGTGCACGGCGACGACGGGCACCGCTACGTCAACGACATGTGGGGCGGCAAGGACTTTCTGGACGCGCCGCTGCGCGCCGGCGACACCGCCGGGCTCGGCCTGCGCTTCGCCGTCGACGCCGCCGCCAACAACGGCCTGCGCGTCGACGTGTTCTGCACCCGCAACGGCCGCCGCGTTGGCGGCTGGAGCCTGCACGAGGAGGTCGACGCCGAGCAGGACCTGCCCGTCGTCGGGCTTGAGGGCTTCCACGACCTCAGCCTCGCCATCGGCACCTTTGACCAGGTCGCCTTTGAGCTCCGCCTGGATCCGGACCAATGGTGGTACCGGGGGGACGGCACAGCTTAGGAGAGCGAGTGAGAGCGACAGCACAGCACCAGGGGACACGGACAGGATACGGCGTTGGCGTAGGTATGTAGGATTCATACTGCAGTCTAGGAAGAACAAAGGTATAGGGAACTCGCTTCGCAACACAGACAACACAACTAGTTCAACCGCGGACTCCGCCGCCGCGACGCGCTTTGTGAAAACGCCGACGCTGCCGGCGGCACGTTTTCGCGCCCCCCGAGCGCCAGCAGCTTCGAGCTGCGCACCGTGGCCGCCCCCGTCTTGGCGTGCTTTTGCGGCGGCTCGCCATGGCCCCTGATCTGCTGCCTGCTTCGCCGGAACGCCGCGGCCGCTGCCACCGTCTGGTGGCCGCCCTCGGACCCGTCCGTGTCGGTGGTCGTGCTGCTCTCGACCCCAGCTGGCGTTGTCTCCTCCTCCTCCTGCTTCTGCGCGACCAAGGCCGGAGGGCTCATCGCCGTGATGTTGGGGTTCACCTCGCGCAGACGCGTGCTCTGGCCAAGCGCCCCATCGTCGCCGCCGCCGTTGTCCGCTCCGTCGTGAAAGACGGCCGACGGCCCCTTGCTTGGTGTTGCTGCCAGGGCCTCCTGTACCGCCTCGTCGTCCACGCCGGCCACGTCCACGTCCACGTCCACGTTCACGTCCACGTCCACGCCGTCATCGTCGTTGTTCATGTCGTCGCCGTTGTCGTCGGCGCCCAGCTGTCCCTCCTCCTTGTGCATTTTGGCCAGCAGAACATGGTGCTGTGCTGTCCGCGGCAGCTCCCGCACCGTCGGGTACTGCACCTTCTCCGGTGTGTCGCCGGTCGGTACATACTCGCGCAGATTGGTGCTCGCCACACACACCCGCAGGTGGTCGAGCGGTTCGCACAGCGTCGTTTCCGTCGGCGCCCACTGGCTGCGCAGCGTCGCGGCGGCCGTCGCTGTGTCGTCTGCCGCCTCCGCTGCCCGCCGTGTGGCCGCTGTTGCGCTCTCCGACAGCGTCGCCACCGTGCTCGTCGCCGTCTCGGCCATGCTGGCCACCGACGTGTCCTGTGCCTCATGCTGCGCCGCGCCGCGTATCGCTGCCTGTGTCACCAGCTCGTCGAGCCCCTGCATCTGCGTGTCGAGGTCGCTGCGCTGCTCGTCCACCACGCGCACCGTCGCCGCGTGCACCGTTCGCGCCGTCGCCTGGATCGCTGAGCTGCGGTCACGTGCCGCCGCCCAGTCCTCCTGCAGCCGCGTCCGCAGCGTGTCCTGCGTCTGGCTCGCGTCGTGCGCAAACCCGTCGCCGCGCGCATTCCACGCATCCATGCCCGCTGCGTACGCCGCCACGTCGCCCGCAAATGCCTCCTGCGACGCCGCCATCCGCGTGCGCAGCCCCTCCACCCGCGCTGCCCGCCGCGCCGCCTGGGATTCGGCCTGCGCCGCCACCAGCGCCCCGATCTGCGCCAGCAGCTGCTCCTGGTCCGCCGCCGCCAGCTGCCGCTCCTCGTCCACTGCGTCCTGCACCTGCGCCGCCACAGCCGCGTTCGCCTGCTCGACCGCCTTGCTGGCCGCGTCCACCTGCTGCCGCAACGCGTCCGACTCCACCCGCTGCGTCTGCATGTGCTCCAGAAGCGCCTCAAACAGCGTCTTGACGTCCTGGCCCAGCGTGCTGTACGACCCGTGCAGCTGGCTGTGGAACGCGTCCAGCTCGCTCACCACGTCCTCCGCAATGTGCTCCGCCGCCGACGCGATCGTCTGCAGGCTCGCGCCCACCCGCTCCCGCAGATGGTCGCGGATCGCCCGCACCTCGCCCAGCAGCGTGTCCAGCTCCTCGTGTGCCGCGCCGTGCTGCGCCACCAGCGCGTCCCGCGCCGCGTCAAACGCCGCCAGCTTCGTGTCCACCAGCGCCTCCGTCGCGCCCAGGCTTTCCTGCTCCGTCCGCGCAAACGCCTGCATGCGCGTCGCAATCCGCGCAATGTGTTCGTCCTGCGCTGCCCGCAGGTCCCGCACACGGCCCTCCACGAGCCGCGTCACCTCCGCCACCTGCGCCTGCGATCCGGCCCACGCGTTGCGGTTGACGCCCTGCAGGTCCGACTTGCGCCGGTTCTTGGCCCGCAGGCCCTCAATGTCTCGCACCGTCCGCTGCACTGTCACCATCAGCTCGCTGCCGACCCGTGCTAGCGCCGTCTCCGTCGACTGGTGCGCCTGCCGCACGTACGTCTCCTCCGCTAGCGACTTGCGTGTCGCCGTCAGCACCAGCTCCGTGTGCTCCAGCACGCCCTGTGTGCTGTCTAGCCGCGTCTTGGCCGCCTCGTGCTCCTTCTTCAGGCCCATAAAGTTGGCCGTCAGGTCCAGCAGCTCCTGCAGCTTGTTGCGCAGGTTATTCTCCATCGTCTCAATCCTGGCCGCCTGCTCCTCCGCCAGGATCCGCCGCGACTCGCTCTGCACCGTCATCTCCTCGTACGCGTCGTTGGCCAGGTACACGCCGTTGCGCTGCCGCGTCACAATCAGCTCGCTCTTGAGTTTCTCGATTTCCGCCGTGAACTCGCGCAGCAGCGTTTTCTTGTTGACCAGCTGGTTCGTCTGCGGCTTGTTGCGGATGTTCTTGGCCCGGAACGCGTAGTCCAGCGTCGAGATCGTCTCCTCCAGATTGCTCTTGGCCGTCGAGATCGTCGCGATGATGCACGTCTTGGTCCGCCCGCCCAGCGAATCCTGCAGCAGCCGCGTCAGCTTCGACTCCCGGTACGGCACGTGTGCCGTGCGGTCCACCAGCGCATTGATCACCCGGCCCAGCGTCAACAGACTCTTGTTGATGAGCCCGGCCTCGGCTGCCCGCTTGTTCTCTGCGCCCGACCGCTGGATGTTCTCGCTGCCCGCCAGGTCGACCAGGTTGAGCTTGCCCGTCGTGTAAAAGACCTCGCCACCGTCGACTTGGTGCTTGGTATGCACCGTAATCGTAAAAACCGTGTGACTGCGGCTGCTGAGATCGTTGCACTTGGTCGCGGCCACCTGTCGCCGCAGACTGCCTTCCTGCAGTCGCTTGATGCCGTCGGCCGCCGATGCAATGTGTCGCTCCTCCATGCCCTGGACCACGGTAGTAGCGTGGCCCTTGCGGGAGTTGTCGTCGTAGATTTTCAGCTTGTTGCTGGTGTTAGAGCTCGAACCTGCGCCTGATGCGCCATCGCCATCGGGCGACAGCAGGTCGCGAAGCTCCTCGTTGTACAGCTCAATAAACGAGCAACGGACCACACTATCGGACTCGTCTCGCTCGAGTGTGTTGAACAAGGATTGCAGCACACGCGGGATGATGCCGGCCGCGTCGGTCAGGAGACCAAGCGTCTCGCGCATGTCGCCCGACATGGTGTAGGTCTTGCCGGTGCCCGTCTGGCCGTAGGCAAAGATGGTACAGTTGAAGCCGGCCAGCATCTCGTCTAGAATCGGCTTGACCACGTCATCGAAAACCATGCTCTGGTCGGCCGCCGGCGAGAACACGCGGTCAAAGCTGTATGTCTTGTTGCTAAGCGCGTTGGGGCCCATCATCAGCTCGATCGTCTTGCCCTTGGCGCCGTCCGTGTTGACAACAACCGCGCTGTTTTCGCGCACCTCGCGCTCGTTGCGGCCACGGCAGCGCACCACAACGTTGATGTTGGTCTCGTCGGCCGCCGAGACTGCGACCGGGCCATTGCTCTCCGCAGACGAGGCGACGTTACCGGACTCGAAATCGCGTTCCTTGCGTTTTATGCCAACTGCCGTAGACGCACTGGTTGCCACAGACCGAAGGGACTCGGCGGGGGAGACCGCGCCTGGGCGGCCAAAGCGTGCAGACGTCGACGACGTGAGGGGTGTAGAGGAGGTCGTTGCATGCCGGGCGGTCGAGGCTCGTTTTGTCGGCTGTCGGATGCCGGGTCGCGATGTTGCTGCACCAGGGCCGGTGCGGACGCTCGACACAGTAGACACATTCGTAGCCCTGCGCGAGGGTTGGTCGCGTGGGGGTGGCATGGGTGGGAGAGGATGTGAAAGCGAAGATATAAACAAGTAGTAGATGAAGGATGAGAGAAGACGCTGCGTGGACGCGTCTGAGCAACAAGGGACAGGACTATCCAACAACAAGCTAGTGACACGCTTCTGCAGACGTCGTATGCTCGCTCGTGCGTCCTCCGAAAAAGTCCTCGTTGGCGGTGGTAATATGCAGGGATGGGAGAAAGTCCCTTGACGAAGCGTATTCTATTACGAGTATGCCCTTTTCCCCTTGTTGACATTTAGCGGTCACTTGTCCCAATCCTGTCTAGCGCGATTCTGAGCAAGTGCCGTGTGGCGGTGCAAGAGCACGTTGGCCTAGCAACGTGAAGTGTGGCGCATAGCCTTGCAGGTACCGCCCCACTCATGACGTCTGGCCGCCTGCCACGCCTGCCCCGCCTGCCATGCGGGGGTGAAGCGTGACTGGTGGCAGCTGCCGTTTATCTCCAACAGGCATCACGGCGTGTGTGTACACTATCTGTGCTTGGAACATTCCCGTTCTGTTTATTTTTGGCCGCTCTTTGTCTCCCACCTTGCCGTTCGAATAGGTCTGCTTCCCCCGACTCATAGGAGTTTAACGCCGAACCTGCCGCTCGTCATGTCTCTCTTCACAGCACAGCTGCATCCGGGGCGGGCACTGGGCTTTCTGGGTAAGCTGGCGGTGACGGGGTTGTTGAGCGGATGAAGCGGACGAAGTGACACTGACTTTGGCCTGCAGTTCTCGGTGCGTCACTCCACGACATCCTCACCCGCCTCAAGGCCGAGCCCCAACGCTTCCCCAAGCTCGACCTCTCCTACTCGCCCGCCGACCCTGTCCGCGACCCTGTCGTCCTCGGGCTGCCGGCGAACGGACTGCGGCTGCGTTTTGATGGCCCCGAGCAGCGACTTCGGCTTATTGAAATCCTCGACTTCAGTAAGAACCATGTCTTCTTCCGTGAGCAGAACAAGGACCGCGATCTGGTCAAGCCTCCCTCCAGCACCGAAGCTGCTGCAGCGACAACCACACCTGCAAGTTGGAACGGGGGTGCAAATCAGAACACGTCGCCAGCTGGACCTACATTCCGTCACATCTATTCGCGCTTCCTGGGCCCGACGTATGGCGGCGAGTTTGTACCGGGCGATGGAGGCGCAGATTCGATGGGTACATACGTGCTGTCCTATCCTGGCGTCGCCTTCACCTTTCCCATGGCAGCCTCAGCCTACGCGCCCGGGAAGGACGTGGTCTCGTTGCTGTCAGCACCTGGCATGTCGCCTGCCACATCCATGGCGGTCTTCAGCGGCGACTCGTGGGCCCAGGCGCGCGACCAACTCTGGACGGAGCCGCTGCCGGCTGTCAAGACGTTTGCACCTCTTGCCCGCGGAAAGGACATGTCGCCCAACGAGGTCGCTTTGGTCAAGATCCACGGTGGTGGGAAGCTGCAGTTCGTCCGGCGGTGGGCCGGAGAGTCGGCCTCCGAACCAACAGCCACGACGACAGCCCCCCCAACACAAGCCACACCCGACTCCTCACCGTCTTCCTGGTGGCTCTTTCTCGGCGAGACGACGCCGCAGCAGCTGGTTGCCGAGCTGGGACCGCCAGATGCTATCTACCGAAAAAACGACCAGCGAATGTACATTCACAAAATGCGAACGACGAGCAACAGCCGCTCGCGGCCGACCAACGGCGCAGGCATCGATCCCATGCACTACGGCAGCCACCCACACCATCATCATCATGACCCCTTAACGGACACGGACCAGTCGTCCGTCCCGACTGCATCCTCCGACGACGACCCCGACGAAGAAGCGATCGAGGAAGAGTTTCTCTCTGGAAACGTCTCGGGCGAGTGCTTCTTCAACTACTTCTACCTTGGCTTCGACGTGCTGGTCTCGACGCCGACACCACCATCCCGGCCGCCCGACGGGCCGAAAGATGCAACGCCCACGCCATCCCCTCCCCTTCGTTCTGAGGCGGCCGACCACCTGGTGGCGACCAAGCTCGTGCTGCACGGCAACGTGCCCGGGTCGTACCCGTTCAACCGACACCGCCGCTGCCGCTGGGAGATTGGGTACCTGGCGGACCGCCGCATCACGGTCAATGCCGAGACGCCGTTTGCGCAGATCGAAGAGCACCTGCACCGTGAGTGGCGCGGCCTGTATGGGTCGGACGAGGAGGCGCGACAGCGACAGCGCGGCATGGTGCTGAACCGGGGCTGGGGCGACAGCCCGGGCAGCAGCATCGAGCTGCTGGGCGGTTGGGAAGAGGGGCAGCGCGACACACACACGGGCAGCGGCGGCGGCAAGGCGGAGCGTGGCGACGGCCGCGGGGACGACGCGACGACGACGACGCTGTACGGGTTCCCGGGGCTCGTGTTTGAGGTGCTACGGAACGGCTATGTGAGTGCGCTGACGGTGTTCTAGGGTGTCTGGGATGTGTGGGATTTGCTTGATTGTCTACTCGCGCCAGCGCTGTTTTGGTTGTTGCATGTTCCTGGCTTCTTGGCCAGTCTTCAAGATTGAAGGCATTCGTTCAGTCTGAATGGATCTATTTTTTTTTTTTACATGATCTCCTTCGTCACACCTCGTTTTCTACGGCTTCCTCGGCCCCAGAGCCCTCTGATCAACACCGACTGTCCACTAGCAACACAAAATGTACAGTAATATACGACATAGAAAAGAAAAAAGAAAGAAACAAAGACAAGAAACACAAGAAAAAGGTAGAAAACAAAACCATGACAGATTAAGGTCAAGACAAAAACAATCCGCAACCAAAAGAAAGGAGTGTCCGGTCTCTTCGGCTTACCGGCCTCTCTCCAGCTGCAGACTGCGTAACCGCGCCTCGGCCGTGATCACCTGTGGTGTTGGTTAGCATTGGGCCGTGATCGAAGAAAGTGAAAAAGAAAAAAAGAAAAAAAGAAACACTCACATCCAGTGCCTGGTTCACCTCTAGCGCCTTGCGCACCTCGCCCAGCCAGTCGCGGCTCAGCGTCTTGGCCCAGCCCGTCAGCCCGTTCATCTCGCGCGCGGCCTCGTCCAGGTTGCCCTCTTCGAGCAGCGCCTGCGTGCGCGTCAGGATGGACTCGACGTCACCGGCGTCCGCAGACAAGGCGGCCGCCGTCGGCTGCTTGCGGAACATCACCTTGCTCAGCACGTAGCTCGACGCATGGCTGGCCACGCCGGCGTCCTCGGGCAGCAGCGACGCCTTGCGCACCTCGCCCGCCACGCGTCGGAAGCGGTCGATGAGCTCGGCCGGCGACGCAATGCCGCGCTGGTACGCAGCCGGCGGGATCGACGCAATGGCCGCGTCAACCACCGGGTCGGCGCCCGCGCTCTCCTTGACCGCCACCAGCTCCTTGACAAACGGCCGCAGGCCCGGCAGCAGCACCGTCTTCGACGCCGGGTCGACCGCGTCGTCGCTCAGCTTGGCCCGCACGGCGTCGAGCGCCACGTGCAGCTGCTGCGTCCGCTGGCTGGCATCGACCATGTCCGTCCACCCGGCCGTCAGCTGCTCCAGGCCCGCTACCTCGGCCGACAGCTGCTGCAGGTGGCCCAGCCGGCCGCCGCGCTCCTGCTCGACGCGGTCGCGCAGCTCCGCCGCAAATTGCTGCGTCAGCTGCACCGCCTGCTCGGCCAGCTGGTTCTGCAGCTTGGCCGCGTTCAGCTCCTGCTCGCGCGTCACTGCCAGCTGCAGCCGCTGGTCGTAGCTCTGCCGCACGTGCGCCAGCTCCGCGTCCACCTGTGCGCGCCACTCCGCCTCCTGCGCCGCCATGGCCGTCTCGACGCGCGCCAGCAGGTCGTTGGCCGCCTTGTCAAAGGCCGACGTGCGCGCCGCCACCTGCTGCGCCGCCTCCGCTTCGGCCACCTCCCGCAGCGCCCGCACCTTGCTGCCCACCTTGTTCACCTGCTCCTTGGCCTTGCCAATCGTCGCCGCAAACTTGGCGCTCGACCCGTCCGCGTTGACCACCGTGATGATGTCGTTCAGCAGGCCCACGACGTCCTGCACAAGCGGCTCCTTGGCGTCCGTGACCGCCAGGGCGTCAATCGGCGAGGCCGGCGGCCACCGCGACGGCTCGTCCACCTCGGGCGCCTTAAACGCCGGCGCAGCCGCGCCAGCGGTGGCGGCCGCTGGGGCAGCAGCGACTGCTGCCGTCGCATCGGTCAGCGGCTTCGGTGTGGACGCCGGAGCCGCCGATGACGCCTTGGAGGACGACACCGGAGTCGCGGTAACTGCCTGCTTGGCGGGCACGATAACGGTCTTGGCGGCGGCGGTCGCCTTCGTCTGGCGGTCGCTCTCGACGTCGGCGACGCGCCACGAAGCCCCGCTGCGGGCAGGCACGTGCACTTCCACGCCCGTATCGCGCGGCTTGCGGCTCGAGGCCTGAGGGAAGCGCTTGCGGAAGTCCAGGTCCTCAACGTAGAGCACGGCTTGCTCGGCGAAGGGGATGTACTCGGTGAAGATGTCGTGGAAGCTGTCGTTGATGCGCGAGTACCACACGCCACCACCAAAGGCCAGGGCACCAAGAATGCTAAGGGTCACGACGTAGTTACGCAGCCGGCGGAAAAAGCCCTTCTTCTTCGGCAGTGGTGGTGGTGAGCGCTTGGCAGCCGCGGCCGCGGCCGCGGCAGCACCCGAAACGGCTTCGGAGGGCGTCGGTGGCGTCTTGGGCACGCTCTGGATCGGAATGGAGGATGTAGTTGGCGGCGTCGGCGGCAGGCCGGATGCCGCCGCGGTTGTTGCAGCATCCGGCAGAACCGGGGGCTTAGGGGGGTCGACGTAACATCTCTGCTGGCAGGTCCTACGTCAGCATCCAAAACGCCTCCCCCATCGTGTCCACGCGTCCTCCTTACCTGGCCGGCCACACCGGCCGGGTACCACGAGCGCACCACGGCCACAGAGGGCGTCGTGGCCAGACGGCGCGCACTGAGGGCCACCGTCTGGGCAGATCGAAGCGAAGTCCGTAGCATCGCGGGCGACGGAGCGAGGCAAGAAGAGGAAAAACGAGAAGGAAACGGACCTGGGCGGACGCGTCAAAAAATGCAGCAAAAAAGACCGATGCAAAAACGAGTGAAAGGAAGACGCAATGGATGCGGCGGGTGGGCGCGGAACAGATGCTAGATGCTCGTGTGTTTTCCTGGTGCTCCCGTAGAGAGACCCTTGCTTTTTCAGTTGCTAGGATAGGCTGAAGAAAAAAGCACGGATCCCTGAGGGATAAAGCTCGGCAGGAACTGGCTGATTTAAATTTAATCGCAAAATAAATCTGTAATGTAAATGGATAGTTGCATATGCATCTATACGTACACGATCGGGACACTGCGCGGGAACACAGCCGCCACCCGCTGGATACGCCGTCCTTCGTTCCGCAAGCAGAGACATCAACCAATGTATTATTATGCTTTGCTAAGCCTTTGGAGCCGAGAACCATGGACAAGTAGATAAGTAGGCCTGGACGAACGCCGTGAGACTGGCTGCCAAAGACGTAAAAGCCATATGCCGGCGGAAACTCGGCGATGAGCTCTGTCGTTTCTCCTCGGCCTTTGGCCTTGGCAGACACTTCCCCCGCAGTGCCCAGGCCGTACTCGTCAAACAGATAAAGGCCCTGATCATGACGCCTGGTGAAGGAAAAACAACAAGATGGGGCAAAGGGAAATGAGTATGAACAAACAAAAGCAGACTGGTAACGAAAACGACAGATGATGGAAACACAACGAGATAGGAGACCCCCCCCCCCCCCCCAAAAAAAAAAAAAAAAAGGGCGCAAGGCTCGGCAAAAGTGGTGGCTGAGGGCACCCCTTAGCAGGCACAGGGGCCGCTGCCCACTGTGTTGGCATTTTCGGGCGCTAGGCTGACACCTGGCCGTTGGCCGGCACGGCCACGGCCGGGGCCGACCTGGTCCGTGGGCAGCTTCTTTGCTATCGCGGTGAACAGTTCCTGGACGTTCTCGGCCGTCTTGGCGGACGTCTCGAAAAAGAGCAGGCCGGCTTCGCGCGCATAGGCCTCGGCCTCCGCACGGGGAATGGCCCGCTTGTCGTTCTGCTCAGTCACCAAGTCGAGTTTGTTGCCGGCCAGCGCAATGACAATGTTCTCGTTGGCCTGGCGCTGCAGCTCCTTGACCCACGCCTTGGCCTTGTCAAGGGAGGACTGAGGAATGTTAGATCTGGCCCACATCGGGTCGGGAGGGGGGGGGGAGGATGAGGCACGAGAAACCCACCGCTTGCGTAATGTCGTACACGACAACGGCACAGTTGGCGTTGCGGTAGTACATGGGTGCCAGCGACTTGTACCGCTCCTGGCCAGCTGTGTCCCAGATCTCAAACTTGACCGTGGTGGATTCGTCGAGCGAGATGGTCTGGGTGAGGAAGGCGGCACCAATGGTCGATTCACGGTAGGAGTCGAACTGGTCTTTGACGAAACGAAGGACAATGGAGCTCTTTGGGGGGGGTGGTGTCAGCAAAAGTATGGGGGGTCGAGGGACAGAACGAGAGAACTCAAAAAGTACCTTTCCAACAGCAGATTCGCCTGGGCGGTGTTAGCATCAATGAGAACAACCAGCTGCAGGGGGGGGGGCAACGCCAACAGGAACCAGACGCACCGAGAAGAACCAGCTTAAACTGGGCAAAGCGGCTGGCCATGCCGCGAGCGCCAGGGGGACCGCGAGCAGCCATATTCAGACGAGCGCGAGAAGCGGGTGATGCGGACGGGGAACGGAACTCTCACGCAGGTCGAGAGAAGACGGAGGATGACGGGAAAGGCGGCAGGACACAAGAGGTAGCTGTAGGCCACAGAGGCTGGCTGGCGGCAGACGCAGAAGCAACAAGAACGACCGCGGCGGCCAGGGGCGGGGGTTGGCGATGCGTCGGGTGATGGCGGTCGCGGGAGGCGGTGGCGGTGACTTGGTGGTTGGAGAAGGCCTGCGTCGAACAAGGGAAAGATGATGACGACGGGGCTCGAAGGACAGTATGCTCTTAAGCGGGCGGGCACGGTTGGGAAGGTGAAGGAAAATGGCGGCAGCCCGACGGGGAACAAGCGCATTCTTCGAGGCAGCAGCCAAAAAGACCAGAAACAAGCAGAATGAGTCAGCACACGTGATGCGTATATCACTGAGATTACTGGCCACTATAAGCAGGTGGGTCTGCCCAGCCAATCCGCACCGGAGAAGTAGCTCTCCACCGAACCCACCCTGTTTGCGTTCCTGGCGTGGCTTCGCTGCGCCGACCGACAACCAAACCCCCCCCCCCCCCCCGAGTACTCGTACGCACCGCCCGCAAGCACAAACCATTTCCCATTGTTGTTTCCGTGAAGCGGCTGTTGTCTTCTGGTTGTGCGGCATCCTTTGGTGCCTCTCCTGCCCGCTCCGGCCCCGGCTTCTCTCCCCGGACGTCCCGGCTTCGCCCCTTCGATCGCTTTCTCCTCGGGTCTCTCCTCCAGAATGGCGTTTCCCTTTCGCGACATCAACGTTCAGGTTGCCCCAGACTGCTACATCTTCAAGTCGCCGTCTACGCCCGATGCTCCGGCCCTGACGATTGACCGGCCGACGGGCGAGGTGCGTCTGAGCGATGCCGCCCTTCTCTCGGGCAAGCGCATGCTGCGTGTCTCGAGCATCAAGGGCCTGCTCGGCGTCATCCAGCTGCGGTTGGGTGTGTTCTCTCCCCCGTCTCTCTCTTTGTTCGGCATTGTCCCTAACACGTTCAGACAAATATGTCATCGTCATCACCAAGGACGCGCAGGTCGGCCGTCTCAAGGGCCATATGATCCACCGCGTCGTCGAGGTCGACTTCTTGCCCGTGCACGAACGCCAGATCCACGATCCGGACGAAGACCGCTTTCTCTCTCTGTTGCGCGGCTTTCTCAAGTCCGGCTCCATGTACTTTTCTTACACGCTCGACCTGACCAACAGCTTCCAGCGCCAGGCGACCCAGCAAGCCGCAGGCGCCGGTGCCGGTGCCGCCTCGGCGGTGGGCGCGACGTCCGTGGTGCCGCTGTGGATGCGTGCCGACGACCGCTTTTTCTGGAACCGCTTCGTGCAGTCAGATCTGGTGGATTTCCGGCGCCACGGGGCGCGGGGCCAGACCGGCGTGCAGCCCGGCATCGACCCGTACATCCTGCCGGTGATCTATGGCATGCTCGAGATCCACCCGACGACGTTCCGCGGGCAGCCGCTGACGCTGGCGCTGATCACGCGGCGGTCGCGCTTCCGCGCCGGCACGCGCTTCTTCACGCGCGGCATCGACGAGGCTGGCCACGTGGCCAACTACAACGAGACGGAGCAGATCGTGGTGC
This sequence comes from Ceratocystiopsis brevicomis, assembly GCA_002778105.1. NCBI lineage: Eukaryota > Fungi > Ascomycota > Sordariomycetes > Ophiostomatales > Ophiostomataceae > Ceratocystiopsis > Ceratocystiopsis brevicomis. The sequence goes on from PCDN01000003.1 coordinate 2,456,861, forward strand.
TCAACGACGCGGGTCGCACCAGCATCCTGGGCGGCTACGACAGCAGCAGCGGCAACACCAGTGCAGCAGCGGCGGCGGCGGGGCGCAGCCGGGCGGACCAGCCGGAGACGCAGATCCTGTCGTACGTGCAGACGCGCGGCAGCGTGCCGGTGTACTGGAGCGAGATCAACAATCTCAAGTACACGCCGCGGCTGGAGGTGCGCAGCGACACGCGCGGGCTCGAGGCGGCGCTGCCGGCGGCGCACGCGCACCTGGCCGAGCAGGTGAAGCTGTACGGCGACAACTACCTGGTCAACCTGGTCAACCAGAAGGGCCGCGAGAAGCGGGTCAAGGACGCGTACGAGGGCATGGTCAAGACGGCGGCGGGTGCCGACGTGCTGCGAGACCACGTGCACTACATCTACTTTGACTTCCACAGCGAGACCAAGGGCATGCGGCTCGACCGCGCGCGCCTGCTGCTGGACCAGATGCACGACGCGCTGGTGGCGCAGCAGTACTTCCGCGGCGTCGATGTGGCGGCGGTCGCGGGCAGCGCGCACGCGAGCGCGTTCCTGTCGGGCGGCGGGGGGCGGCTGGAGGCGCGGCTGCTGCAGACGTCGGTGGTGCGCACCAACTGCATGGACTGCCTGGACCGCACCAACGTGGTGCAGAGCATGCTGGCGCGCTGGACGCTGGCGCGCATGTTGGGCGATCTGGGCCTGCTGCCGGCGACGGCGACGGCGACGGCGACGGCGACAGCGGTGGCCGACAGCTTCGCGACGCTGGACCCGGCCTTTGAGCTGCTGTTCCGCAACCTGTGGGCCGACAACGCCGACCGCGTCGCCCTCGGCTACGCCGGCACCGGCGCCATGAAGACGGACATGACGCGCCTGGGCCGCCGCACCAAGCTGGGCGCGCTGCGCGACGGCCAGATCGCCGTCACGCGCTACTGCCGCAACAACTTCCTGGACGGCCCGCGCCAGGACGCCTTCGACCTGTTCCTGGGCGCGTACCGGCCGGGCGAGGCGGCCGTGGCGGCCACGCACCTCGTGTTTGCCGACCGCCGGCCCGTGCTGCTGCAGGCGGTGCCGTACCTGCTGGCCTTTGCCGTCTTCGTGCTGCTGGTCGGGCTGCTGACGCCGCGGCTGCCGGACGCGGCCGTGCTGCCGCTGCGGGTCTTCCTGCTGTTCTGGGCCGCCGTGGCCGGCTACAGCGCGCGCTTCGTGCTGCGCAGCGGCGAGCTGTACGTCAACTGGCCCAAGCTGGTGCCGCGCGCGGCCGCCGCCGACGACTACAACGAGGCGCTGGCCAAGGCGCGCAAGGACGCCCTGCTGGGGGCGTTTGTCGCGCGCCACGAGCGCGGGCTGAGCACGGCGCGGTATCTCAACGCGGAGGAGGGCAAGAAGCGGATTGAGTAGGGTAGGGGGGGGGGATATTTCCTGTTCTGTCTTTGTGTACTTGTCCCTTTGTCATTTTACTAATCAAATTCATCTTTGTGTACTTCACCGTTGTCAATGTACATCAATTTCATCAGTGTGTACTTCCCCTTTGTCAATGTACGAATCCAATTCAAAACTCCCCAAAGACCAGTTCAGAACCTTCGAACCAGCTGCCCTGAGATACCATTCTGTGTACTCCCTCCCGGATGCGCAAAACAAAAGGACCAACTCCGGGTATCGTATATGCACGCCGTCGCCGTCGCCGTCGCCGTCCACCCCTACAGCCACAGCAGCCACCGCATGCCCGCAACAGCCCCCTTGGCCGCCCCCAGCACCACCCGCACCAGCATCACCACAAACCACACATACCACATAAAGCCCACCAGCACCCACTCCACCGTCAGCCAGCCCGCCCGCCGCACCCACCGGAACCGCTGCCGCCGCCGCCGCGACATCTTGTCGATGCTGTCCAGCACCCGCTTCACCTGCAGCCGCTGCACCGCCACCAGGTCGCCGTTCACCTCGTCCGCCGCGTCCGCCGCGTGCCGCGCCCCCTCCGACAGCGCCCCCGCCACCTGCGTGCGCACCTTCTCGATCCGCGCCCGCAGCTGCGGCGCCGTCTGCCCCGTAAACGCCTCCGCCGTCGCCTGCCACGCCTGGCCTTGCCGCTGCACCGCCGCGCCCAGCACCTGCCCCGCCAGCGGATACAGCTCCACCGCCTTCACCGGCCGCCACGCCACCGCCTCCGGGTCCGGCGCGTACGCCGCAATGTCTGCCCACGTCAGGAACTGCGCAGGCGCGTGTCCATCCCACTGCGGCGCGCCCCCGCTGCCGCGCACAACCACCACGCTCTTGAGCCCGCCGCTGCTGCGGCTGCGGTCCCAGCCCCGGCCCCGGCCCCGGCCCTGTCCCTGTCCCTTCGGCCATTTGTTGCTCTGGCTCGCCTGTTTCCGCTTTTTTGGCCCTTCCGGGAAAAGCTGGTCTTCCGGTTCGGTCTCCGTGTCCGATTGCACGGCTACATCGTCATTTTCGTCGTCGTCGTCACCGTCGCCGTCGCTGCTGTTGTCGCCCGCGTTGGCCGCGCCCAGTCGTCTCCGACCCGGCGTCCAGCCCACTGACACGAGCATGCGCGGCTCGTTGACCCGCCGGATCAGCTCCTGCGCCAGCACCGCCGAGCTGTACAGCGATGCCCGCAGCCGTGCCAGCTCGCGACGCGACAGAGACCCGCCCGGCGCCGGAATGGACTGGGACACGGACCAACGTCCCTGCCGGTCGCCAGCCACCGACGCCGCCGCCGCCGACAGAGTGGACGTCGATCCAAAGGGGCGGCTGCCACGGGGCCGGCGGTTGCGCTGCGGTGAACCGGCTCCACTGCCCTTGCCGCCGGCCATGCCCCCCGCGCTGGCTCGGCTGGCCCGGCTCACGTGGCTGCTGCGGCGCGAGCGCGATACCCGGCCATCGGCCTCGGACATATCCGAGTCCAGCTGCGAGCCACGCCGCAGCGCGACACGTTGTCCCGGGCCCGGACTAGGCGCCCGAGTGGACACGTCTTGCACGTCGATTCTTGGCGGCTTGAGGCGGTCGAAGCGCGCCGACTGCCGGCTTGGAGGACGCGAAATGGGATCGGCCCCGGAAGCCACCCCGGCAGGGGGAGGGGCACCGCTGTCATTCCGACCAAAGACGGGCATCACATTCAGGTAATGGTGGCGTTTGTCGCCCGCGGCGGCTTCTCCTGCCGCTGGCCCTGTCGCCGCTGCCGTCGGCTGGGACCCCGGTAACCGGGTCATCGGCGACACCTCGTCGCTCAGCACGTGGGCCGATGGCGAGCGGGATGAGAGCGCCGACTTGCGTGACCGGCCCCGACGCGCCATGGCAGGCGTCTTGCCGGCTGTGTATATGCCGTCATCGGAATCTTCGTCAGAGGAAGACGCCTGCGCCTCCGATGCTGCGGCCGGGCCCAGGCGCTGTCCATTCTGGCCGAAACTCCCAGTCGCGTGGTGACCGTTGGCGCCAGCTGGACCTGCCGCCGACGGTTCACCGCCCAAAGGCCCGCGACGCCAGAACATGTCGCTCACCTTGGACACGCCACCCTGGAACATGGAGCCGAAGCGGGCGCCGCGCATCAGGCCGCGGAAGCCCGAGCTGTTAGCGCCACTGCTTCCGGCGCCGGTACCCGCTCCACCACCCACACCATTCGCACTGCCGTCGTGCCGAAGGCCAGACATGCTACCCATGCTCCCGTGCGTGCGGTGCCCGCCATCAAACGCCCCGGGCGCCGCAGACCGAGACCCGGCCGAAATCACTTTGCGGACAGGGCTGCGGGACGAGTTCTGGCGGACACGATGACCTGTGTCTTGGCCATTGATCGTCACGATTGGGGTGATGGGGTAGCTCCCCTCCGACACGCCGAGCCCAGCAGCGGCCACGTCAGCTGGTTGCTGGTGCAGACGGTGTGTTGCTCCTGCAGGCACGTCGCCGTGGCCCTCGGCATCCCGCTCGTCAGACGTGCGGTCTGCCGCTGCCGTGCTCCGGTCTCGCTCGCGGCTGTGGTCCCGAAAGATGTTCTTGACTTTGCTGAAGCGCTGGTGGTGTCGGGGGGGAGATTCCGCGCGACTCGGCGGCGTTGACAGGCTGTCGCCGAGCGTCGGCACAAATCCGAGCGCGGTGTTGGACAGCGGGTTGAGTTCTGGCGATGTGGGTTGCGAGGACTCGTACTCGGCCGATAGACGCCTCCGGGGGCCCGGCGTCTCAAGGCTGGACCGGGCACCGCCGCCGCCACTGCTGACCACGTTGTTTGGGGCGGTAGCTTGGCTCGGCACGGAGCTACCACTAACTTCCTGTAGTGTATCAATGTCGTTGGCGGCGGTGGCGTAGGAGGTGCCGTACAAGGACGGATCCACGCGTGTCGGCCAGCTGCCGGTGGCCACCTTTGGCCGTCTGCGGCGGCCGTCGCTGTCCGAGTCGGATGAAGAAGATGACGAGGAGCTACGCCGTAGCCGTAGCACGTGATCGCGCGAACGGCTAGAATGGCCGCGCAACGAGCCCTGGTGCCGATGGTGGAAGCCCCGGATCCCCTGGAGCTTCTGCCGGGCGCTCTCGCGGGCACGCTGGCGTGTCGAACCGCTCCAGTCCTGGTCGGACGCATCCTCGGCCGAGGGGGACAGCGGCGCGAACAGCGGCGGCAGCCGTAGCACCTGGTCGTTGGGGTCGACACCCAAAGTCGAAAAGGGGGCGGCCAGAGGGTCGGGTGGGTTGTGGCCGCGCCGCGGGGGCAATGGGGGAGGCGCGGCGCCTGTGGAATCGTCGGTTCGCCGGGACAGGGGCCGGTACGGGCTGGGACCCTGGGGGAAGACGCGGCGCCAGTGGCGGTCTTCGACAAGCTTTTTGTTGTCGTCCTGTTCGAGCCAGTAGATGTCGGCAAGCATGTCGGCTGGGTCAATGTCCCAGTCGATGCGCGCCCGTTTCGGTTTGCCAAGGGCGGCAGCGCCGGCGCCGGCCGCCACAGCCGCACGCGACGCAGCGGTGGCGGAATAAGGCGCGGAGCCGTGCTGGGCGTTGCATTGGTCTGCGCACGAAAAAGGAGGAAGTGGCTGTGGCAGCTGAGCGGAGGCAGCGGAACGCGTCACGTCGGTGGCAGCCACGGCAACAGCCCATTTCTCCACTTCGTCGACCCAGGCGCTGGTTTTGCCGACGTCGCTGAACCCCTGTGTCGGGCCATCAATGGTTCTCCGCTCGCGGGCGCGCACCTTGCGATTGCGAATGTACTGCAGCGGGTTGTATGGGCGGCCCAGTGGCTGGTTTGCAGCGGCTGTGCCAGAGGGCTGCTCCGTGTTGCTGGTTCCGTTTCCCAGCGGTAGCGAGTTGAAGCTCGGGGCGCGGCTCCGAGACGAGGCTGCGGCGAGCGGAGGCGCAAGGGGGGGTAGCAACCCAAGAAGACGTCGATGCTGGGCAAGCAGCTCGATGTGCTCTTTGGCCTTCTGGGCGCGGGCCAGCGTAGGTGGCGAGAAGTTGTAGCAGAATCGGCCGGAGGTGTCACTGTGGGCGTCAAAGGCCGGCTGCTGGCCAGGGCCACCGTTTCCGGCAGTTGCAGACGTGGACGAAGAGACAGAGACGGTGCGGCCGCCTCCACCGGAGGTCTCCTTGTCGGGCCGAGGCGACGCAGTCCGCGAGGCGCGACGCTGCTGCTGTAGCTGATGGCGCAGGCTGCCGCCCACGGCACTGTCGGGCAGCGGAGTGAGACGCGGTGGCAGCGGCTGCTGAGCGGCGGACTGCATGCCAACGCCACCGTTCTGGACGGCCGGCGGAGCGGCAGCCAGTGGCCGATGTGTGGCGACCAGGCGTCGCGTCTCGCTCAGTTTGAGCGCCATATTCACAATCTGAGCGGAGTCGACGGCGAGGGTGGCCGCATTGTCGGGGGTGCCGGCTCGTGCGGCGGCAGCCGTTGCGTCGGTGAACGTCCCAGACGGCGATACAGACGCTGCCCGGGCGGCGAGCCGCTCTGGAGTGTCGGCACGACGAACACTACCACCGTGAGCGGCGCCATGGCCAGCATGGCCTCTGCCACCTGTGGTGCGGCTTTTTCCCGGACTCGGTCTCATCGAGCGCGTGTGGCCGCCAGGGGACCCCGTCCTTGCAACGCCATTGCCCAAGCTCGCATCGTAGCCGACGGCGCCGTCGAGCGCGTCGGAAAGCAAGAATCCGCCGCTGGACCGGTTGTGTCGGTGGGCCGTGCGGTGGCCGGAATAACTGGCCCTTGGCGGGGGAGATGCCGATGTGGTTTGGGACCCGGCGGATGATGCGCCGGGGTTGCGACGCGGCAGGGACAGGGGCGGCCGGCCGTCGGACGAGGTCCTATCAGTGGTGTCGGAGTGAAAAAAGGGGGACGAGGCCCGGTCGGGCCGGGTTGGGGACGAGCCGGAGGCGGACAGGTCGGCCATCGGGCAAGAAGATGTGTCGAAATAGATGGAGGACGTGTCGCTGACGATGGCGTGATGTCGATGGGGGGGGGGAAGCAGCTCCCAGAGCAGGAGAGGCGGAGGGAAGACGCCTGACCGCTAGGATGATGGCCGGTGAAGCATTCTGGAGAGTGCAGGGAGCGGAAAGAAACGATAAGAAAGGCAAAATGAGTGGGCGAGATGGAAGAACCAAAGAAAGTCGATTGTGAAAAGAAAGACGAGCAAGAAGAAGAAAAGCGAGGAAAAGACAAAGAAGAAGAGGAATGAACGAAAGAAGAGGAAAAAGGCTGTTCGCAACACCACAGAAAGGCTACTCCTGTCGATGGCAGTCGCTGCTCGTCTGTCGACCAACGCGGGGGCTGCTGCTGTCTCGTCGGGCAGGTCCCTCGCGCAGCATGTGAACAGGGTTGTTGTGTCAGATGGGTTGGCGATGGTCAGACAGAACAGACGCACAGTGGCCCGGGAAGGATGCAGGGAGTGGGCCGCTGCAGCGATCGTCCGCCTGGAGAAAGGTGGGTGGAGACCCGTGGAGACCACCCAGTGGAGACCCGGTTCCCACCCAGTTGAGTTTAGGGGAGCTCTCTGCCAAGGCGGCGGAGGTGCTAGAAAGAATGGCCGTGTCTGTAAACAGTGCCTGTTTGTATAGACACTGTGAATGCGGTATTATATTGCTACTCCCCATGCACCAGCTTATAATGCCGTGTCAGGTTGGACCGCCGCTCGAACCCAATGGCCGACCGGTCGCACGTTTTGTGCCTGCAGCGCCACATGGGCTGCAGTGCACCTGGGACGAAGGGTGTGCTCTTCCTGTGGCCGACCTGCTGGGGCTGCTGGGGCTGTGGCTGTTTCGGCAGGAGTTGCTGCTGCTGCTGCAGGATCTGCCGGTGCTGCCGTTGCCGCCGGTCTCGGTACCAGGCCTGGTACCGTGTCTGGGCGCGCTGCCGCCACACCGCCAGGTCGTCGGCATTTTTGACAGCGGCCTCGAACTCGGCCTCGTCCTCGTCCTCGTCCTCATCCTCATCCGCATCTTCGTTTCCACCGCCCAACGGCTCCAGCGGCGGGCGTGGCCGCAGCTGCCCTTCGTACGACGCCGCCGCCAGGGCGGGCGATGCATCGTCGTCGTCATCCGACTGAAGATGCGCAAACCGCCGTGCCGCGGGCCGTGGCGCGTAGAGGACGTGGGTCACCGGGAGGTTGAGCCCCGGCTCGTCGCGTTGGCCTTGGCGTTGGCCTTTGACTTCACCCGCCCCTGCCACCGCCTCCGTCAACCCCACGTCCACGAGCTGCATGCTCTGTCCAAACAGGTCCGCGCACCGCTGCGCCGTCCGCGCCAGCACGTCCCGGTCAAAGCCCGCCAGCGCCGCCGCGCCGACCACGTCACTCCAGTCCCGCAGACGCCAGTAGGACCGCGGCCGTGCGCTCTCGCCCGCCGTCGCCGCACGCGCGCTGTGCAGGGCGGCCAGCAGCCGGTCCGTCTGCATCAGCACGTGGCGCACGCCCGGGCGCAGCAGATCGGCCGACAGCGCGTCGTCGGCCGACACAACGGGCGGCAGGCCGCGCTGGCTCGCCGTTGCCGACAACTCGTTTCGGGGGAAGGTGTCGCGGCGAACCACGGGCCTGGGCTTCCCCCGTTTCTGCCGCCGCCACTGCCGCCGCCACTGCCGCTGCCGCTGCCGGAACCGCACCTTGGCCAGGCGCAGCACCGTCGCCGTCAGCTCCTCCATCAGCACCTCGCTGGCTGGTGCGGTCGGTGCGGCGGCCCGTGTAGCCATCGAGGGTCGTTCGCCGTCTGTTTTTTCGTGGTCGTAGTCGTTGTCGTTGTCACCGTCGCCCTCACCGTCGCCCTCACCCGCGCCCGCGCCCGCGTAGTCGTTCTCGTCGCCGTCCGGCACAGGTCGCGCGGCAAATACCCGCTCGTGCATCCGCAGCGGCCACGCCGTCCACCACGGATGGGGTGCCCAGGGTCGGCCCCGCTCGCTGCCGTAGGCGCTGCCAGCAGCCGACGGCGCAGCCGACGACGCGTGGCGCCTCCAGTTCCGGTTGTCGTCGAAATCGTAGTCGTCGTAGCCGTCGTCCGAGTCGGAGAAGTCCGCGCTGGGATCGCGTTTGATGTCGCGCCGGGCGCGTGCCACACTGTCCTCCCGGTCGGCCGGCTGTCCCTCTTCGGCTGCCCACTCCGCCCGCTCGGCCAGCTCTGCCTCCGCCGCCCGCTGCTTCAGCGCGTACGTGTTGTAGAGGTGCGCCGCCAGGTCGCGTGCACGTGCAGTGTGTATTGCCGCCGCCGTCAGCTGCTCCGCATGCGTGCGCGCCATCCACTGGCGCCGGTCGCGTTGCCAGCGGTTGGGCCGCTGCTGCGTGCTCGCATCGTCCAGCTCGTCCGGCTCGTCGCGCCCGAGGCCGTCCGTGTCCAGGTCGGACCAGGCGGCGTCGACGTCTGTTTTTGTGTCGGCGTCGGCGTCCCGGCGCCGAGCAAGGCTGACCGCCGGGCCTGCTGCGTCCGCACCGCTGTGTTTCTGTCTCTTCTTTGGAGGCGGCATCTCGCTGGCTTTGTGCCTGCGCCACGCTGTGTTGCGGCGAGGTGGTGAGGCGTTGTGCGGTGAAAAGAGCAGCGTTCTGGAATGGAAATTAAAGTGGGTCGATCTTGCAGCCTCGTCAACTTCGCCGAGTGAAGGACAGATGCAAGTATGCATTCTGCTGCACTTTGTATTCTGAATTTTCTCCATTTTGATCCTACAAAATTGGCCTCGTCTGCCTCCCTTTCCGTTTTTTTTTCTGTTGCATTTTTGGTTTATTCAAAGTAGAGTTTGTTTTCTGTCTTTCATATCCTTCACGTCGTTTGCCTTTTTTTTCTTCCCTCATGCTGCCGTACCCAGCTCCCCAACTGCCTTCTCACACCGTCCGCACAGCGCATCCTCTACCGGCGCCATGTAGCGCCAGCACCGCGGACACTTGGCCTGCTCCGGCGGAAGCACCCACGCCGTGCCGACTGCGTGCCCGTCGACCAGCACCGGCGCCTGGTGCCGCCATGCAACCGCGTCCGCTGGCGGCTCTGTCGCGGCCAGCTCCACGGACGACACCACGAACAGCGTGGGCAGGTCGTCGACATAGGAACGGAGGGCCGCGGCGGCCGTCCCCGCCTCGTCCACCTGCAGCACCACCGCGCACTGCAGCGACGAGCCGAGTGCCTTGGCGGCGCGTGCCTGCTCGAGCGCCGCCTTGACAGCCGCGTGCGCCGCGTAGAGAGCCGGAATGGCAGCCCGGAGGCTCAAGTCGTTCGTCTCCGACGGCTCCCCGCCCACAAACAGCGGCGCCGTGTACAGCTGGTGCAGCGGGTGCGGCACGGCGTCGCGCAGCCACGCCGGCGCGTGGTCCCAGGCCTCCTCGACCAGCATGGGCACCACCGGCGCCAGCATGCGGGCCAGGCCCAGGAAGAGCGGCACCAGCACGGCCGCCGCCGCCGCGTCGTCGGCCGCGTCAGCACCGCCGCAGTACAGCCGGTCCTTGGCCGCCTCGAGGTACAGCGCCGACAGGTCGTGGGCCGCCCAGCGGTTGAGGCTGGCGACGGCGCGCGCAAACTCGAAGCGCTCGTAGTGGCCGCCGACCTCGACCATGGTGTCGCGCAGCTGCAGCAGCACGAGCCGGTCGAGTGTCGTCAGCACAGGCGCTGTTGTCGTCGTCGTCGTCGTCGGCCGCATCGACCCCAGCAGCATCTTGAACAGCACGCGGTACTTGACCAGCGCCGTGTGCGTCGCCTGCAGCACCGCCTCGCTCATCACCACGTCACCCGTGTAGTCGCTGCTGGCCACCCAGAGACGCAGCGCGTCGGGTCCCAGGGCGTCGTAAGCGGGGGCTGCGGCCGCGCCCGGCAGTCCGGCACCAACTTCGGCCGCCGCCTTGTTTTTGCGGCCCTTGTTCTTCCGCGGCTTCAGCGGCGGCAGCAGCGTGCCGTCCATCACCTGGGCGCCCGTCACAATGTTGCCCAGCGACTTGGACATCTTCTTGCCGTCGCCGTCCAGCATGAAGCCGTGCGTGACGAGCGTCCGGAACGGCGCCAGCGTGGCCGTGGCTGCCTCGTCGTCGCCGCCGTCGTCGCCACCGCTGCTGCCATCCGTCGCCCGCGCCGCCACCCGCGTCAGCAGGCTCGACTGGAACCAGCCGCGGTGCTGGTCTGTGCCCTCCAGGTACACGTCGGCCTGGCGGTCCGCCGTCTGCGTCCAGCTGCTGCCGCTGTCGAACCACACGTCCATGGTGTCGGTGCCGCGCCGGAACACGACGCCCGGGTGCGCCTCCCGCAGCGCCGACGGGATCCAGGCCGGGTCGTCGGGCGCGTCTGCCCACCAGGCGTCTGTGCCGCGCGTCGCCAGCACCTCGACAACGTGCGCCACAGACTCGGGCGTCAGCACAACGGCCTCACTGCCCGAAGCATCCTCGTAGTGCAGCGCCGGAATGGGCACGCCCCACGCACGCTGCCGCGAGATGCACCACTCGCTGCGGCCCTGCACAAAGCTGGCCAGCCGGCTGCGTCCCGCCGGCGGCACAAAGCGCACCGCCGCCAGGCTAGCCACGGCCGGCTGCTTGATCGAGCCCACGTCGGCAAACCACTGCGCCGTTGCCCGGATCACAATCGGCTGCTTGGTCCGCCAGTCGTACGGGTACTTGTGCTGGAACGCGTGCGCCGCCACCAGCGCGCCCGCATCGGCCAGCATCGCCAACACCGCCGACCCGCCCGCGTCCAGCACCGGCAGTCCCTGCAGCCGCGCCGGGTCCGGCGGGTACGCCTCAGCCGTGAAGCAGCCGTCGTCGTCCACCGGCACCGACACCGGCAGCCCGCGCGCCGAGCACACGTCGTGATCGTCAAAGCCGTGGCCGGGCGCCATGTGCACCAGGCCGGAGCCGGAGCCGCCGGCGACAAAGTCGGCGTGCAGCACCGGCTGCGCCGGCGCCTCCGGGCCCCGCAGCGGGTTTGTGTAGCGAAGCTGCAGCAGGTCGGCGCCGCGAAGGGACCGCGCCACAATAATCAGCTCGCCGTCGACAACGTCGGCAGCTGTATCTGTCGCTTCTGCCGCAGCGCCGTCAGCGCCCTTGGCCTTGGCCTTGGCGCGTTCCGCGCGGCAGGCGCGCGCAAAGCCGTCCAGACACGACTCGGCCACGACGAGGTACGCGTCCGTGTCGGCGTCCTCGTTGCTGCCGTGCTGCCGACGCTGCACAATGGCGTAGTCCAGGTCGCGGTGCACGGCAATGGCCTCGTTGGCCGGCAGGGTCCAGGGAGTCGTCGTCCAGATCACGGCAAAGAGGCGGCCACCGCCCGGCGGAAGCAGGTCGTCGGCGCCCTCCACGACCGGAAAGCGAACAAACGCGGCCGTCGACCGGTGGCGGTCGTTGTACTCGAGCTCGGCCTCGGCCAAGGCGGTGCGCGACGACGGCGACCAGTACACGGGCTTGTAGCGGCGGTAGATGAGCTTGCGCCGCACGAGTTCCTGGAACAGGCGCAGCTGGCGCAGCTCGTACGCCGGGTCCATCGTCGTCCAGCGCGCGTCCCAGTCAGCCATGACGCCAAAGGTGCGGAATTCAGCCATTTGTGCCAGCACCGTGTGCGCGGCCAAATCGCGGGCAACGGCGCGGACGGCGAGCGGCGAAGAGGTAGACGATGTCGAGGAGGACGAGGAGGACGCGCCCGCCAACGCCTTGAGCTCGATCGGCAGGCCGTGGCAGTCCCATCCTGGCACGTAGCGCACACGGCGGCCCTGCTGGACCTTGACGCGCAGAATCATGTCCTTGAGGATCTTGTTGAGCGCGTGGCCGACGTGCAGGCTGCCGTTGGCGTAGGGCGGACCATCGTGTATCTCGAACACGGTGCGGGAGTCGACCGCCGGCCGGTTGGCCTCTTGCCAGCGGTAGAAGTCATCGGTGGTGCGCTGGAGGTAGAGCGGGCGCAGCTCAGGGAGGGGACGTGGTCTGCCGGTTAGGCGTGAGGGAGGATGACTGGAGGCAAGGGGGGAGGGGGGGGGAGTTGAGGAGGCCAAAGTGCAGGGGTGGCTCACGGAAATGTGGACTTGGGAAGCCTCAGTGTAGAAGCCCATGACTTAGCCATGGTCCCAGCAGCCGCATAGCGTGAGCAAAGTACTGCCCGCTGCTTTGGGGGAGGGGGATAAGGAATTGGAGCTTAGGTTGAGGTTCGAATTTTGAGGCCATTGCGGCTCTCTGAGTGGCTCGACCTTGTGCCTCGAATCGAAGACCCACCTTTTGTTGGTTCCTTCCGAATGACGTATCTTGCTCCCCCACGACGACGACAACGACGACGTCCATACCCCGATACCATGGCGCCCGTCCGGCGCTACCTGCGCATCACAAAGTACTCGGTACTTGAGTGCCGCATTTACGTTGACAACCCGGCGCTCGTCTCGTCGTGGCTGCTGCACCCGCGCGACCCGGCGCTGCCACGCGTGATGGAGAGCGTGCGGCCGCTGGTGGTGCCCAAGCTGATGGAGGAGCGCGAGCGCGCGCGCAAAAAGGGCGCCAAGAAGAAGGGCGCCATCCGTGACGTCGTCGTCGAGGCCGACTTTGAGGTCTCCCTGTTCCTGACCGAGACGACCGGCACGCGCCACTCGCTGCTGTACAAGCACCGGCGTGCGCGCGACAAGACCCAGACGCGGCTCGTGTCCAACTCACGCCGGCTGACCGGGACCGAGCCTGGCGACGCCGGGCCGGAGGCGGAGCCGATCGACGTCGACGCAGGCGCAGAGACCGGCGGCAGCTTCACTGTCGATCTGGGCGAGGACGCCGACGCCGACGCCGACGACGACGACGACGAAGAGGTCGTTTTAACGGGCGGACAACGACATCGACCAAGATCGGAGCTACCACCGAACCTCCTCCGGGAAGAGAGCGACGAAGAGCCGGCCCTGCCACTGGACGCCATTCCGGACATTCGCACAGCAGCCGAGCGTCCCAAGCGGCGGCGGCGGCAAAAAACCATACCCGTCCGGGACAGCGACGAGGAGGAAGAGGAAGAAGAAGAGGCCGAGGACGACGAGGACGAGGACGGCAATGATCAAGAATCCTTGTTTATGAGTGGCGACGACGAAGACGAAGACGACGGCGACGGCGACGGCGAAGGCCCTCCTGCCAAGCGGGCGCGGACAGCGGCGGCAGCCCCGAGCGGCGCCGACGACAGCGACGGCCAGAAGAAGAAAAAGATCGTCATGGACGTCGTCTACGAGGGCTTTGCCATCTACGGCCGCGTACTCTGTCTCGTGGTCAAGCGGCGCGGCGCAGCAGCAGCGGCGCGCGGCGTCGGTGCCGGCAGTGGGGCGGCTGCACGGAACCGGACGTTGGACGCAATGCTGACGCCGCCGCCGAGCAGCACGACGGCCACTGCTGCATCGAAAGCACCACCACCACCACCACCAGCCGCCGCAACACCGACGGCGGCGGCGGCGTCGGCCACAGACGGCCAGCCGGGTGGGCTCGCGTCGATGGAAAACTGGATCGCATCAACGCAGATGCCGGTCGGAGCGGAGGATAACGAGGAGGACGAGGATGGGGTGTAGTTCGAATTCGGTATACACCGTTTCTCTTGCATACGGAGTAGACTCCGTTGCAAAAAAAATCTTGATCAAAAAATTTTCAGGCGTCATTTCCGGGAAAATTTCTTCCTCCTCCTCCTTCTAGAAACATCATGCAGGGCAGGCGTGGCCCGAATGCTACAGGGCCAGGGTCAGGGGTCGATGGAAAATAAGCAACTGGCGGTGAAGAAAAGCAGACGGTTGGATTGAGAATCCGCAGATGCATATTGGCTCCCCGGTTCTCTGGAAACGCCCAAGAGGCGAATGAGACGTTGGCTGTATGTAGTCAGAACGTTGTTTTTTTCTTCTTTTTCTCTTCGTCTCTTCTCATTTCCACAAATTTTCACCACCCGACAGTGAGGGTCCCGCTACTGCAGGAACAGACGGTGGCGAAGCCAGGCATTGGAAATTTGATCATTAACCGTTCTGGCAGGGGTTGAAAGTCAACAGGCCACATACGAGTAGGCAGCTACAAAGTAAGATAAGATACGGAGTAATACTCGGTGAGCAATGCATGGTCCTTTGCTGGCAAATCACAAGGAGACGCAATCGTGACGTCTCACGTATCGTACTGAAGTGCCGCATCGCACGCTGTAGAATCCTGCATCGTTATGCACGACCTGCATCGTTATGCACGATGCGCGTTTGGGAGAGCAGACGAAGCACAGATGAAACGCCGACAACGGTTCTTCTGATTCGGCCACGGACAGAAAGACGAACATCCGAATCGCGAAAATACGATGCGCCCGCGGGGTCGTGCAAACTCGGTCGGTTTCGGCACATCGCGGAACGACGAGCATGGGGAAGTTTTTTTTTTTTTTTTTTCTCGGGACGAATGCACGCGCCTCGTTCGTCCCTTTTTTCGCATTCCCACGTGGGAAAAATGGGTCTTTTAGAACGGCCTCCCCTCCCCCCCCC
>PCDN01000003.1:2481877-2528141 GCA_002778105.1 Ceratocystiopsis brevicomis
GTGGGGGGTGGTGGGTGGGGGGTCGAGGTGTGTGATGCGTGCGTAGTTTTGATGCCAGATGTGAAGCTGGCCTTTTTTTAGGGAGAGCTGTTATCGGACAGCCCGTACCTTGTTATTGCGGGCCCAAATAATAGCTTTTCATTGGTTGCTTTCTGCCGTAGTAAATTCTGCCACCACGTGGCCCTTGGTGTGCCCAAGTGAATGCGCTTCTTAGATTTTTACACAAATCGATTTGCATGCAAGCATACGAGTAGACGCTAGGTAATATTCGACAGCCTTCCGTCGTGTCACCTACGTAACGCCGGCCTATTTAGTGCTGACGAGGTCGGTGTTAGCGACGACTCGCACGGACCACTGCAGGGCGTATAGCAGGGCGTAAATTTGATTACAGAGTCGCCTGTAAGATACGGGAGCTTTCGTCGTAGGAATTTAGGCAGCCTTTGCAAGAGATGGATGCGGCGGGCGAGGGTGAAGAAGGCGAAGCGGTGACAAAGGCGGTGTATCTTTCTATAGCCAATAACATCAAAGAGCTTATACCTCCTTTGCAGTGGCAGACGCAGAGGGCGCTAAGGCCTGGACACCCTTCCAATGGTGGAGGTTCCAGTGCCGTTTTACCCGTTGTGGAGCAGGCGGCACAGTACACTGTAATGGGATTGGACAGAGGGCTTTTAGGGTTATTCCCGATAAACAAAGGGGAATTCTAGTGAGTTCTCCCCTTAACCAGGCCGACCCTCCTTGGGGCCTGATAAGTTTTTTTTTGTTTCCCTCCTTTTCTTCCTTTCCACTCTCTCTCTCTCGTTAAGCCGTTCCTTTCTTATCGCACCAGCGTATGCAGTAGGCCCTGCACCAATCACTGGCACAGCCCTACCCTTTCCCCCCTCCCCTATCCTTCTGACTTATAAGATGGACGAAAAGGATCTTTTTTACCAGTCGGGCGAAGCTTCGCAGGACGCCGGCCGCCCCTCACGGCCGGGGACTGCATCGTCGGTGACCGAATTGGGTGATGCCAAGACGCGTGAGAAGGAACCGCAGCCGGAGAGCGGTGGGCTGGCAGCCAAGCCCGAGGGCTCTGTCGCAACCGACGACGGCGACGACGACGTCGAGGACCGTTCAGACTACAACCGGCGGCTGGCCCGTGTCCGGAGCCAAGACCACGGCCAGCCTGACATTGACCACGATGCTGGCGAGGCCGTTGGACTGGGACACGAGCTGGACGTTGAGCTGGCCATGGTGCGTGAGAAGACTGTTGACATGCCCCCCCCCCTATCCCAGAACAAACACGAACAACTAACACACCCCACCACAGGCCCCCGACATTGAGGCCATCCAGCGGATCGAGACGCGCGGCAGCATCAAGAGCAAGATCTCGCGCGTCTTCACGTCCGGCAGCCGGGGCAGCAAGGCCAAGAAAGAGGGCCTCCGCGTCGAGCTGCTGCCGCTCATGGACCTCGATCATGGCATCGTCGGCTGGGAGAGCCAGGACGACCCCGCGATGCCGCTCAACTTCCCGTCTTCGCAGAAGTGGCTGCTTGCCAACCTGCTGTCGGCCATCACCTTTATCACGCCCTTTGCCTCGTCCATCCTGTCGCCCGGCATCAGCCACGTGGACGCCGAGTTCCACAACACCAACGTCCCGGTGGCGTCGCTTATGGTCAGCATTTACCTGATGGGCTACAGTCTGGGCCCGGTGCTGCTGGCGCCGCTGTCCGAGATCTACGGCCGCAAGATTGTCCTGACCGGGGCCAACGTCTTCTTCTGTTGCTGGCAGATCGGCTGTGCGCTGGCGCCCAACGTTCCGGCACTTATTGTGTTCCGGTTGCTTTCCGGCGTGGGCGGTGCCGGCTGCTTGACCCTCGGCGGCGGCCTGATCAGCGACATCTTCCGTGTCGAAGACCGTGGTGTGGCCATGGGCATCTGGGCTCTTGGTCCCCTGTTCGGTACGCTGTCTAGAGACCAGGATCCGTTTTTTATCAAGACATTGCATTTGACTAACGCGCACAGGCCCGACCATTGGCCCCCTGGTTGGCGGCTTCATGGCCGAGACCATCGGCTGGCGGTGGGACTTCTGGGTTGTGCTGATTGCCGGCGCGTGCCTGACGATCCTCATCGAACTGCTCAACAAGGAGACCAGCCACCGGGTCCTGATCGAGCGCAAGGTCAAGCGGCTCAAGAAGGAGCTGAATCGCGACGACCTGATCAGCTGCTATGAGATCGGGCAGGAGACCCAGACGCCGGGGCAGCTGCTCAAGACGGGCCTGGTGCGGCCGATGAAGCTGCTGTTCCTGTCGCCCATGGTGTTCTCGCTGTCGCTGTACCTGGCGTTTGTTTACGGCGTGCTGTACCTGCTGTTCACGACCATCCCCAGCGTGTTCCAGCAGACGTACGGCTTCAATGTCGGGATCACCGGGCTCGTGTACCTGGCGCTGGGCGTCGGCAACCTTTGCGGCTGGCTGCTGATCACGCTGTACTCGGACAAGACGGTCATCCGGCTGGCCAAGGCCAACAACGGCGTGTTTGTGCCCGAGATGCGGCTGGCGACGACCATCTTCTTCGGCTTCTTCCTGCCCATCACCTTCTTCTGGTACGGCTGGTGCGCCCATTTTGCCGTGCACTGGGCCGCCACCGTGCTGAGCCTGATCCCCTTTGGCTTCGGCATCATGGGCCTGTTCCTGCCCATCGTCACCTACCTGGTCGACGCCTACCCCATGTACGCCGCGTCCGCCATTGCCGCCAACACGGTGCTGCGCAGCATGGTCGGTGCCATGCTGCCCCTGGCCGGCCCGCGTATGTACTCCAGCCTGGGCCTGGGCTGGGGCAACTCGCTGCTGGGCTTCCTGTGCGTGGCCATGATCCCGGTGCCCATGCTGATCTACAAGTACGGCTCGCGGCTGCGCGAGTCGCAAAAGTTCAAGCTGTGATCCTTTGATACCCTTTTTTTTTTTGATTTGTCCCTCTCTCTACCCTCTCTTTCTTTGCCTTGCTCACTCCTTTCCCCTTCACTTCTTGTCTCCTTTTTTGGTCTATTTTTGCTTGGGTTTTCTGAACGGCATCGCCCTCGGATTCAAGGGATGCCTGTGTGAAGCGATAAAAAAAGGACTGAATCTCACTTAATGGATATTGGACGGAAATAAATAAAATTAATTTAATACGGAGGTGCTTCAACATGTGGAAAAAAGGCACGGGAGGGAGGTGGGTCGACGATGGCATCAAACCAAGTATCTTACTCCCCCGTAAGATGCGAGAATCCTGTGGAACAAATGTATTTTTTTTTCGGATTTTTTTTTTCCAGGCTTTTTATCCTCGTGCCAATCCCGGCGCCAGTTTGTGCGTTGTGCTGTTTTTCTATTTTACACAGACCAACGACCCTGTCCCCAACGCCGAGAGAAAGAAAGAAAACCCGGAATTCCAGATGAGATGAGAGGTGGACGGACAAGTGCTTCGTCTCGCCGTAGTATATGTGATGGGTCATTTCGCACTATGCGCCAGACGCCGGCTTCGGCTCGGCCGCCGGGCTCTGCTGCGCTGGCGGCTGTGCCGGCTGCTGCGCCGTCTGCTGCTGCGCCGTCTGCTGCTGCGCCGGCTGCTGTTGCGCCGACTGTGCCTCCGACCCCGCCACGAACCAGCCGGTGAAGGACTGCTTCATGCTCTGCATGGCCTCCTGCTGCATCTTCTCCTGCATGGCGGCCTCCTCCTTGAGCCACTTGTCGCCGTTCTCGCGGATCTCCTTCTCCATCAGCTCGTACGTGCGCTGCCCGCGCTCGCGCGCAATGTCCTGCAGCATCTTGCCCGCCGCCAGCTGCTCGGCAATGTTGGGCTCGCCGTCCGGCGACACCATCACGCTCATGTTGCTCGACTTGAGCCCCAGCAGCGCGCCCAGCCCGGCCAGCCCGCCGCCGCCGCCGCCCGACCGCTTCTTGCGCTGCGCCTCCAGCTGCTTCTGGAACTCGGCGCGCATGATCGCCTCGCGTCGCGCAAACTCCTGCGGGATGTCCGTGCCCTCAAACGACTTGATCACCTTGCGCACGTCGCCGTACTGCATCGTGAAAATGTACTCGAGGAACGGAATGTACGCCACCAGGTTCTTGTCCTTGGGGTCGCCCGTCCACTTGGGCAGCACAATTGCGTTCTCCGGCTGTGCGCTCACGTGCGCCGCGTTGGTGTCCATGAGGATCACCTTGGACAGGTCGCGGTTCAGGTAGGACAGGTCCTGGACGGTTAGCCTTTTCTTGTTCGTTATGCTTTTGGGGCGGTCGGAACGCACCTTGACAATCTCGCCGTCCTTGTACTTGGTCGCTTCGCGGTACAGCGGCCACACAATGAAGCGGTACGGGTCCAGCTTGCGCACCATGGGCTCGCCAATGGCAAACGGCACCGTCGTGAACAGCACCAGCTCGTAGTACTGGCTCAGGTAATGCAGAAAGTAGTCCACGCCGGGCCGCTTGGCGATGCGCCAGCCGTGCTCGCGCGTCCACTCGCTGTGGATCAGCAGGTCCTCCAGACTCAGGCACAGCGTGTACGGCCGGCCGTACACCGGGTCCGGGTCGGGCAGCAGCTTCTCAAAGGCCGGCTCGTGGTAGTACGTCAGCAGCTCCGTCGTGCGCGCCGACACGCGCGCCCACCAGAGACCCAACCCCCAGCCGTTGGGCACGTCGGGGTGCCGCGCCGCCTCCTCGTCGTCCCAGTTGCGGCCACAGTAGGCCGTGCCGACAACGCCGAGCGCGAGGGCCCCCGCAAACATGTAGTTGGCCATCTGCTGGCGGCGCCGCTCCGACGACGAGACATACGCCGATGCCGGCAGCTCGCCCTTGGGCCGACGACCGCCGCTGCCGCCGCCACCGCCGCCGCCGCCGCCAGACCTGCTCTTGGCACCGCCGTCGCCTTCGGTGTTGCCAGCCTCTAGGTATTGTGCCAGGGCCGCCTTGTTTGTGGCGCCGGCCATCTCGTGCTCGAGTGTCGACGGGATGCCCTGTGTCAGGTCGGGGAGCGACGACAGGGGAATCTCGGCTTCGGTTGGGGGGACGTCGGATGCTGCGTCGGCAGCGCTAGCGCCGGACTTCTTTCTGCTCTCAGACGCGTCTGGTGGCTCCGACGGTGTCTTTCTTCTGCGAGAACAGCGAGGTCAACTCAATGAACAAGGGAGGGGTGGAGGGAGGGAGGGGGGGGAAAACAGCATACGGCTTTGGTGCTTTTCCAGACGGGTTGGGGAGGTTCTGCGCAATTCGCAGTGTGGTTGTGAAGCTGCGTGTTGGCGCAAGGGGCGTGGCCGCAATCGTCTGCCGCCCTCGCCGGACAGCCGCAGCCGCCGCAGCGCCGGCCGCAGCCCCGCGGACGGCCGGGGTCAATGCCGGCGGCTGCAGACGCTGCGCAGCCGCGCGAAGAAACATGGCCGGTGGATGTGCTGGGAAAGCAAAGCAATCGAAAAATCGACCCGACCAAGACGCAGCAGTGCAAAATCCGCGAAATCCCGTTGCTGCAGTCCGAACAGGTGAGCTGGCCTCGCTGCTGCGATATGATGTCGCTCGAAAATTTGCCGTCCCGCACCAAGTCGGCACCAGTCTTTTTCCGCTCCGACTGTTTCTCTCCTTACCAACCCCCCGCCCCCCTCCCCGCTTTAAGACCCAACAATTGCATCACCAATTTTCGTCCGTCTTCCCCATCTGTCGCGTCGACGCCGAGTACTGCTGCTCCTGCGTCTCCGTATTCAACAACCCCCCTCCCCCCCCCCCACTGAACGCTTTCACCATGGTCGCTGTGCCTGCTGCGATCTAGAGAGTGGCTTCTTGGTGCACGCATCCGCACAATGGAGCCACTCTCTCGTGTCGCCACCACCGACGTTGCCGACTTTTTAGTTGTTTTCCTTTGGCCGCCGCCGGCAGCGTGTGGCAGCGTGCTTCAGGGGTTTTCATTTCCTTGAACGTGTTCTATCGCCATGTCCAAACAGCCGAAGCTTCGGCCGTCAAGGCCCAGC
Source organism: Ceratocystiopsis brevicomis (assembly GCA_002778105.1). Lineage (NCBI taxonomy): Eukaryota > Fungi > Ascomycota > Sordariomycetes > Ophiostomatales > Ophiostomataceae > Ceratocystiopsis > Ceratocystiopsis brevicomis. The sequence continues at coordinate 2,487,846 of PCDN01000003.1, forward strand.
GCAAAGGGCCGTTCCCGCAACGATCCGTCTTATTCTTCGGACGACGACGAGGCCGACACCCGCCCGGCCATCTTTGCTGCCAGCACGATTCCCACCGCATCGTCGAGCCGGCAACAAGCAGCACACTTACCCCTTCTTGTGAACGGCAGCAGCAGTGTGGTGCCGGGAACGGGCCCCGTCGTGGTCGTGGCTGTGTCACCCGCGCCCATCCCCCGAAAGCCGTTCCGGCTCCTCGACCTGCCGACCGAGCTGCGGCTCAAGGTCTATGGCTACCACTTTGCGGACCTGGCGCCCGTGCTGGATCTGACGCCGCTCAACTACGTGACCGTGCACCGCAAGCTGCAGCTGCTGCGCGTGTGCCGGTCCGTGTACCGGGAGGCGGCGCACCAGTTCTACAGCACGCACGCCGTGCGCGTGTTCCCGACGTACGGCGCGCGCTTCTTCAAGACGCGCCGGCCGCTGCTGGCGCGCCTCAAGCCGCACCAGCGCCAGGCCTTGACGCGGCTGGAGCTGTGCCTGGGCCCGGGCTTCGGCCGCCCGCCGCGCTCGTGGGTCGTCAACAAGAAGCTCGGCCTGGCCGAGTGCACGCACGTGCGCCGGCTGTCCGTCTTTGTGCAGATTGACCCGAGCCTGAGCTGGCTGGATGGCTACCGCAAGCAGGGCTTCTACGAGGCCTTCTCGCGCGACCTGCTCGACGGCATCCTGCGCGACGCGCCCGCCATCGAGGTCGTCGAGTTCGACGCCGTCGCCAGCGTGCGCAAGGACTGCCCCATGATGGCGGCGCTGCTGGACACGACGCGGGCACACGGCAAGACCATCGCCTGGGGCCCCGAGCGCGGGTGGACCGACGCCGACGACAACGACGATGCCGTCGTGGGCCCGCCCGCCGCCGGCCCAGACCAGAGCCTGGCGGACCTGGCAGCCACCGCGGCGACGCTCACCATCCACGACAGCCAGGTAACGGTCGGGGCCTAGGATGGTCTCCTTCTCTCTTCAGTGTGTTCTTTTCGTTGGCAATGCCCGTTTTGTTCTATTTCTTCTTTTTGAAGGCAAATCCCATGTACGCCGTTATGCCTGCTCTTATTACAGCAAATTCAAACAATGCAAAACAATCGCGTTCCCACTCAGCTGTCCACAATCTCCCGCATGCCCTTTGTGCGCAGCGTCCAGGTGCCGGCCAGGTCCTCGTCAAAGGGAAGATGCAGCGTCGGCGCCGGTGAGGCGGACAGGGCAGACGCTTCCTTGCCCGGGCCCAAGGGCTCCCGGGCGCCTTCTTTTGGTACGCGCACGCGGTCGCCGTCCTCGTCGTGGCCGGCGCCGTTCGCAGGCTTGCCGGTCGCCTGCTGCTGCTGCTGCTGCTGCACCTGTCCCAGCCACAGCCCACGCACACCGCCGCGTTTGCGCTCCGGCAGGTCCTCGGCGCCGGCACCGCTGCAGACGTACAGCAGGTACTTGAGGTTGGGCAGCGTGTGGCGGATGTCGACTACCTTGAGGCCCTGCGCGTGGCAGAGCGCCTCGATGTTCTTGTTGAGCAGGAACCAGCCGTAGTCGAAGCGGTACTGTGCTGTGAGCCCGCCGCGCGGCACGTACAGCGGGAACGTGCGCTGCGGCTCGGGGATCTTGCTGATGGCGTCGCGCACGTATGAACGCGAGCCGTAGGCTGTCACCGCGTACGGCAGCGCCACGCCCAGATAGCCCTGCAGCGCGTCGACCAGCGTGGCCACGAGACCGAGCGCGGCCGACAGGCTCTCCTCGGCGGAGAGCTTGATCGCGTTGGCCGGCGACGGCGGTGTCGGTTCTGGGCCGCCGGGCAGCGGGAGCGGGAGGGCCAGTGCGCGCGGCAGTGGCCCGTACACGGTGTTGGCCAGGGGAATGCCGGCGATCTGAAAGGCCAGCGGCTCGTCGGAGGTCGGCGCCGGGCCAATGGCAAAGATGCGGTCGAGGTCGCGGCAGATGCGGCCACGCTGCCCGCGGATGGCGCGCACCGTCTGGGCGTCGGTTTCGCGGGCGGCCGCCAGCTTCTGGGTCGCGTGCGCCACGTCGGCCCACGCCGTCTGCTGCTGCGCACGGCCAGCGGCGATGGCGGCGCGCCGCGCGGCCAGGGACGCGGCCAGGCGGTCGTGCTTGCGCCGCGCAGCATCGGCCAGACGCCGCTGGTGGGCGAGTCCAGCGGTGACGCGACGGCACGTCTCCTCGGCCTCGGGGACGGCAACAAGGCCCGGCAGCGTGCCGTCGGCCTCCTCCCGGCGCAGCAGGTCGTCGATCTGGGCGGCCAGCTTGTCCTGCGTGGCAAGACAGTCCTGCAGCGAGTTGGTCAAGTTCGCCAGGCGCATCAGGGCGCTGTAGCTCGACGTCGGCAACGCCGGGCCGGCCTTGCTGGCCCGCGGCGCCGTCGACGTGGTTTCGCTGCTGTCGCTGCTGCTGCGCGTGCCGGCCATGTAGACGCCGTCGGGCAGGTGGAAGAGGATGGAGTTCGGGGCAAAGTGGTGTGCGCCGGCAGCGGCGGCCGTCACGTCCGTGGCCATGGCCTGGGGCGAGCTGATGCAGCCCAGAAAGCGGAGGTCGATGCTGTCCTCGATCAGCAGCGTCCAGGCGCTCTTGGCGGCGCCGTGGCCGCCGGCGGCCGTGCGGGCCACCCACATCTTGACGGTCAGCTGCGAGGCGCGCGACACAAGCGGATCAAGGCCAGCCAGGTCGAAAAAGCGGAAATTGAAGTTCTAATAGGTCAGAAGAGAAGAGAGCGCAGCAGGAAGAGGAGAATCACAACGCACAGTAGCCTGGTCTTCGACTTCGCTGACATAGATGGGCTCGTCGACGCCGTCGCAATGCAGAGAAAAGAAAGCATCGGCCGTGCAGTCGTCCAGGGCCTGCTCGAGAATGTGCTGGCGCGCCAGGGCCGTCGCACCCGACAGCGTCACGCGGCGGCGTGCGAGGGGGACGTAGCCTTGAGGCCGGCCCACGGGCCGCACGCTGCCGCTTGGCGGCGACGCCTCGACATCGTCACGCTTCAGCGATAGATCGTCGCTCGAGCGCGAGTAGCCGAGGGCCCGTCCTCCCGCCGCGTCCGCATGGTGCTTGGTGGCAACCTGGGCGTCGTCGGCGCCGCGCGGGCGTGGCTGGGCGGCGGCAGCAAACGTGAGGTTGCGGAGGTAGATGCCGCGCAGGTGGCGCAGGCGCCGGTTCTGAGGGAGCAGAAAAGGCGGCGCCGGCGCAGTGAGAGACATGGCGACAGTCGATCGGGGGCGATGTAGGGGTTGTCGGCCCGGGGGGGCCGTTCACGGCCGAGACGCGGTCGGAGGGAGCCGGGCCGGGTGGAATGGCACAGCGCTGTGCAGACGGGCTTCTGTGAGGCGCCGTGCCTTGTCATGTCGTGGCCATGGGAGGGAGGCGACAGGACCAGCAGTCTGGACAAGCTTTCGATAGAAGACGACTATGACGACGACGGAATAGGAGACAGGGACGGACGGGGTTTACTGCGCACGGAATCGGTTTTAGTGGTATGCATGTTATGTACATATTTTGCGCCCCCGCGGGGAGCTGTGACTCTCCGCCTTCCCTCCGCGTTGCGACCAACAAAACATGCTGCTGGCTTGTTGCCATGCTGAAAGTCCGACCTGTCGTTGCACCTCTGACAAAACACTACCTGCGGCGCTCTTTCGTGACCCAGCACTGGCAACCTTTGCGCGCAAAGACTATGCACGACGCAACCGCAACATCGTGCGCCGGCCAGGCCGGCACCACCCCGCGGCCGAAGAAGGTGCTCTTCTTGTAAGCGGCCCCGGAGCGCATGCATTGTTTCGGCCCGGGAGCAAAAAGTTGATGCCCAAATGCTAACGGACGTATCTGCTGCAGCGACATTGACAACTGCCTCTACCCGAAAAGTGAGCATTGGCCTTGCGAGTGAATACTCGCATCGACGGATGACTGACATGTCCCCAAGATGCAAATGTTCATGACCATATGGCCCATCTGATTGACAAGTATTTTGCCAATCATCTGTCGCTGCCATGGGAAGAGGCCGTGCGGCTGCACAAGTCGTACTACCAGAACTACGGCCTGGCCATCGACGGCCTTGTACGGCACCACGAAATTGACGCTCTCGACTACAACGCCAAGGTGGACGATGCGCTGCCCCTGGAGGACTTGATCAAGCCCAACCCGCAGCTCAAGCAGCTGCTGCACGACGTGGACCGCACCCAGGTGCGTCTGTGGCTGTTCACCAACGCCTATGTGACCCACGGCCGTCGCGTGGTGCGGCTCCTCGAGATTGAGGACCAGTTTGAAGGCATCACATACTGCGACTACAGCAAGGTGCCAATCGTGAGCAAGCCGCACAAGGACGCCTTTTCCAAGGCCATGCGGGAGGCCGGTGTCGAGCGGGTAGAAGACTGCTTCTTCGTGGGTGCGTATACACAAGGAGGAAATGCCTTGCGCGTTGTTCTCTTCACCTCCTCGTTCTAACCCCTCAAGACGACTCTTACATAAATTGCAAGGGTGCAAAGGAACTGGGATGGACAGCTGCACACCTGGTCGAGGACGGCGTGACGCCGCCCGTGACGCCGGCATCGCAGTATCAGATTCGGTCACTGATGGACCTGCGGACTGTTTACCCGCAGTTCTTTCAGACCAAAGAATAAAAAAAAGTATGCTTTCTGTGTAGGTTTTTTTGACATGGTTTTTCTAGGATATCAATAGAGCATTACTTGGTGTTTGCCTTTCAGAAATCTCAAACCAATATGGGGTTGATCCCAGATACGCCTTTTAAAGAAAAGAAAAAAAAGCTCTAATTGTCTTCTCGTCTGTTAATTTCCCATTTCGTAACTGCATTATGCAAAAAGGGTATCTATCGCTCCTCTTGGCCGCCTGGTCATCCTACAACCATCCGGCTAGGCCAATTCTTTGGCGAGACGCCTCGCCATAACGACGTCTCCCTGCGTCAGCTGGTTCCATCACGGCCTCTGTATGCTTCGAATGACGCGGTCGAGCTTCGCCAACATCTCGTCGTGCTCACGCACCGCTTCCTTCCGCTGTGCCTCGGCCACCTTGATCTCCTCTTCCAGCTCGCGAATGAGTCGCTCCTGGTCCTGCTTCGTGTTTTCCAGCCCAGGAAGACTGCCGATCAGATATTCCACCTGTTGTTCCTTGTAGATGAGATCGCGCGCAAGCTCTTCTTGGCCCTGCTTGAACTCGTCGGACGGGATCGGCTCGACTGAATGGATGGCCGCATTAGCAAAGGACTTTATGCTTGCACCGAAAGAGAACCACAATGAAAGATTCCCCCCCCCCCCCCCCNAAAAAAAAAAAAAAAAAAAAAAAAAAAAAAAAAAAAAACCCTACTGGTCAAAGCGCGCGGCTGGCCTTGCTCGCTCTTGTGTTCTTGGATAATGTCGTTCGGGTTGAGCTTCTCAAGACTGTGGTGTCGGTCAAGGAAGTACAGGCATGCAAGGAACTGATGTGCCAGCTAAAATAACCGTAAAGCGTCAGCCGAGTCCATTGCCTGCCCCCCATCCCGGCGCATCACGTCGCCATCAGTTCTGCTCGCTCGACTGCGCACATACCTGGTCGACCGCGTCTTGCACCTGCGTCAGGCTATCCGCAGGCTTCTTTTCTGCCATCTTCGCGGCGTTGGTTCGACGCCGTCTTCTGCCGCTCCTGCGTCGTTGCTTTTCTTACTTGTTCGGTGGTCCGAGTGTGAAGTGCCGGCAGCGGCGCGCAGTTCTCAATTTGCTAAATCACGGTCACGTGCGATGGATGAGACTGCAGACCGTGGGGCGATTACCCGATGAGACAGACTCTTTAAAACTACCCTTGAGTGGTTTCTTATGATTTTGTGAGGATTGCAGCAACTTCTTGGATCTTTTCACCTGCAAACATCGCTGTTTTTCTATGAGAGATGATGCTGGCTATCATTTTGTGCCTTATAAATACAGGTAGGTAGAAATTTCTCCACCTCAACTGGAGGAGCAATGGCTCAGTTGGGAGAGCGTCAGACTGAAGATCTGAAGGTCCCCGGTTCGATCCCGGGTTGCTCCAGTTGGTTTTCTTTTTGTACTTTTTCAGTGGTTACTAGCGCACTTTTAGGCCCCCATAAAAAGAATTTTTTGCTGCAAAATTACGGGACGAAGAGTGACATCTGGTTGATTTTTTTTACACCTTTCCGGTCCCTGAAATAGCGCCTGTATAATTATAGTTCACGCTCTTTATTTTCATCAATTGGAGGAGCAATGGCTCAGTTGGGAGAGCGTCAGACTGAAGATCTGAAGGTCCCCGGTTCGATCCCGGGTTGCTCCAATTGATGTTTTTTTTGGCATTTTTTTTTACTTTTTTGCTATGTCTTATTCTTTATTCCTATTCTCTTCAAGGTCTTTTTTCTTTTTTCTTTCTTGTTTTCGCTGCTTCCTCACTCTGACTTACAATATCCAAGACAACTTTCAATTCGAAGTGAGAACGTTGCCCCACATCTTAATTGCGCCGTGGTCATCATTGGCTCTGAGCTTCTTGGTGACTGACGACACAACAAACCTCACGCGCCTCGGGCTTGCTTTGAACAATGACGACGGCGACGATGCGGTACGTGTGGCACCACAGGCCAATAATTCGGGCCGCTGGGTGTCCGTTTAACGGTCTTGGTGTCCGTGCCCTGTCTGGACGGCGACGCGTGCACAACAGCACGATAGAGGCTGAGAACGACGACAAGGAAGGCCGTGCCGCGACTCGCCCGGCTGCGCATGCCAGGCAGTTGCCTCTTATTTATCCAGAGCCGCGCGGCGCTGCCAAGCACCACGACCTGCTGTCATTTCTGCGCCATGCCGAACGCAGCGGCCTCAACCCGGCCTCCACCACGTTTGTCGGCACCCACTACGAGTACACTGTAGCCGCATGCCTGCGGCAGTTTGGGTTTGAGCTGCGTCGTGTTGGAGGCGCCTCGGATAACGGCACGGACCTGCTCGGGGTCTGGACGCTCCCCTTACCACCCGGCGACAGTGGCGCTGTCGACCCAATTCGTGTCATTGTCCAGTGCAAGGCCGGTCCCGGCCAGCGAATCGGGCCGAGCCTTGTACGCGAACTGGAGGGTGCGTTCGTTGGCGCGCCGGTTGGCTGGCGCTCGCACGCAGGGCTCGACAACCGCAGCCGCGACGCCAGCGGCCAGGACAACAGCCCTGCCGTCATCGGGCTGCTGGTCGCGGAAAAGCCGGCAACAAAGGGCATTCGGGACGCTCTGACCCGCAGCCGGTGGCCCCTTGCGTTTGTCTATTGCTCCGGGAAGGGGAGAATCTACCAAATGCTCTGGAACCAGCGGGCCCAGCAGGAAGGAAACCTGGCCGGCCTTGGGGTCACGCTCTACCACAACAATGCCAACGCAGGCACAGACAGCCCAACGCAGATCGTGCTCACTTGGCAGGGCATGCCTCTGCCCCCAGTTCCGGAAGACGACACATGAGCGCGCACTTATGAATTGACGAACAACATCAAAAATTGAAACGCTGTGGTATAGTACATTATAGGAGGCCCCAATGTCCCTCCGGTAAATGAGACGCGTACAGATGCAAAGACAACACTCGTTCACTACCAACCTGACGTGGCCGCCAGCCACGGTTTCGGATACCTGACGCTGGCCCAGCCGTGAAGCTTCGTCTCCTGGGACGCACGGTGCTGCTCGTTGAAATACAGCCGGGAATGCTGCTAGTCGTCCCAGACTGCCCTCTTGGCACGTTCTGCTTCTTCCTGCTGCTGCTTCTGCGCACCCCGCTCCTCTTCCCGTCGTTTCCGCTCCGCCTCCCGGGCTGCTTTCTCATACGCCTTCTGCTCTTCTGTCAACCGCGGCGCACGAATGCCAAGCGCGCCGGCAATTAGTCGCCGGGCCACAACGTCTGTTTTTGCGGGCCGGCGGGATGGACCTGTCGACGATGCGCTGCTGCCCCTGCTCGAATCGGTCGTCGACCACGACGCCATCAAGGGCCCCGGCGATGACAGCAATGTGCTAGGGTAGCTGAATGTGCTGTCCCCTGATGGCAAGTCTGCAGTCTGGTCCTTGGAGGCGCTCAGCTCGCTGGGGCTGTCGCTTTTAACGTCCGCTTCATTGTCCTCGTCTGACGAGATCTCTGCATCTTCCCACGAGTCGACAACAACCTCCTCCTTCTTTTTCGCCTTCTTCGAGGTTCCCTTACTTGGTGCCTTGGACGATTCCGCTGCTGGTGCTGTCGCTTTGCTCTCGGGGATGGCAGTCAGTTCGGTCACGGAAGTGGCATTGCCTGCCGTCGTTTGACTGTCTGCCATGGTGATGGTGTGCGTAAGTGTGTTTTGAGGTGCGAGATGCCTTTTTTGGTGCGTTGCAAGAGTACAGATGGACGCCACAAGGAAAGAAAAAGAAAAACGTCTTATGAATAATCAGTGCGAGCAAGATGGGAGTGAAGGAGTTACCGTCTGTTATAGCGTCACGTGTGTCGTTTTCACGCACAAGAGCTGGCTGGCGGGGTAGCTCTTTTACAGCGCATCGTGCAGATTTCGTCGTGCTAAATCAGCCCCAGAGCATCAAAATGCGTCACGTGGTCGAAAAGGGATTGGACTCTCAACATCTCCAGGGTTGCCGAGAAGAACGAAAAGATGACAGAGGCATGCGATGATTAGAAAGAAGCATGCATCCCGTCTCTCTCCGTTGAATCTTTTGTAGCGGCATTGCGTGTATGCTGAGCTGCCTTGGGTGGTGGACCCCTAAAGCTGTATTATTAAGACGGCGATAACTTGGCCTAAACTCGCTTTGCCCCGGACGTAAGTAGACAGCCGAAAAACAGCATTCTACGCAAAACTTGCTCTCCAGCACCTCTTTCGCCTCTTACAGCACCCTCGCCTCTTCCTCCTCACTCGTTCCCTCGGCATCCGGCGTGCAGAGGAGGACAGCATCTGTGGTTGGATAGGCTGTTCATCTCGCTCGCTCGTTTCCTCGCCCTTCTCTTCTCTCTTCTTCCTCGCCATCACCACTGGCCAACAGCTCCGCGACCGGCCTCTCCGCGATTCAGGATGCTTCGACAACATGCATCACGGCGAATTTTAGCCACCAGCGCACCGCGCAACCGTATACGACCGACCCAACTCCGCTCGCTTTCCACCACATCCTCGCGACCAAGACTCGCCCGCGTAACGGCGCCGTCTCGCTGCCTGTACCCCCCAGCCAGCCTGTGGCCACCAGCAGCGCTCTTCTCTACATCCGTTGCACAGGGAAAGAAGGAGTCGCGCGGATTCTTTGACACCTCCGAAGCAAAGGCAGAAAACGACACAAAGAAGGACGACGCCAAGGACGACGCAGGGGCGGAGCCCAAGGAGGGATCCAAGGAGAAGGCAGCAGCCTCGTCCAAGTCCGGCAAGGACAAGAAAACCGAGGTCGATGAGGCGAAGCAAGCCGAGTCGGAGCCTGCTGTTAAATCGGATACTGGAGCATCCGCCTCGAGCGATCAAGGAAGCAGCAGCAGCTCGGACAAAGCCGCCGACGGGAAGCCTAGCAATGCCGCGTCGTCGGGTGGCGCCCCGAGCGGTGCCTCTGGGGGCGATTCCAGCTCGGGTGGGGATGGCGGACGGAAAGGCAGGAAGTCCGGTGCGGACCGGGCTCTTCAGAAGCCCATTGTTCCGGAGGTGTACCCGCAGGTGATGGCCATTCCTATTGCGAAGCGGCCCCTGTTTCCGGGTTTCTACAAGGCCATCACGATCAAGGACCCGAACGTGGCGAGCGCGATCACCGAGATGATCAAGCGTGGTCAGCCCTATGTCGGAGCGTTTCTGTTCAAGGACGAGAACGCCGATGCCGATATAATACAAAAAGCCGACGATGTCTACGACGTGGGTGTTTTTGCTCAGATCACGAGTGCCTTTCCACTTCACGGCGAAGGCGCGACCGGCCTGACGGCGATCCTCTACCCGCACCGGCGTATCCGCTTGTCGACCCTCGTTCCGCCCGCCGACAGCGACAGCGCGACGGCCGTCAGCAAGGCTGAAACTCCGGAGCCGGCTGTGGCAGAGAGCGTCCCCGACGTGATCCCGCCCAAGGCCACAGATGAAGAGAAGAAGGGCGACGTTGTGGCCAGCTTCGAGGAGGGCGCAGTTGCGGTGGTACCCAAGAGCGACACGGCTGTGGCCGCGAAGCAGGTTTCCCACCCGGCGCAGTACGAGCCGACGGCGTTTCTGCGCAAGTACAACGTCAGCCTGGTCAATGTGGAGAATCTGACGGAGGAGCCATTCGACGCAAAGAGCCCTGTGATCCGCGCGGTCACCAACGAGATTGTGAACGTTTTCAAGGAGGTGGCACAGATGAACAGCCTGTTCCGCGACCAGATCTCGACCTTCTCGATGAGCCAATCGGCTGGGCATGTGACGGCGGAGCCGGCCAAGCTGGCGGACTTTGCGGCGGCGGTGTCGGCGGGCGAGCCGGCTGAGCTGCAAGAGGTGCTTTCGAGCCTGAACGTGGAGGAGCGGATGCAGAAGGCGCTGGTGGTGCTGAAGAACGAGCTGATGAACGCGCAGCTGCAGAGCAAGATCACGCGGGAGGTGGAGAACAAGATCACGAAGCGGCAGCGCGAGTACTGGCTGATGGAGCAGATGAAGGGCATCCGGCGGGAGCTGGGCATTGAGTCGGACGGCAAGGACAAGCTGGTGGAAAAGTTCAAGGAGAAGGCGGACAAGCTGGCGATGCCGGAGGCGGTGCGCAAGGTGTTTGACGACGAGATCAACAAACTGGCGCACCTGGAGCCGGCGGCGTCCGAGTTCAACGTGACGCGCAACTACCTGGACTGGCTGACGCAGATTCCGTGGGGCCAGCGGAGCGCGGAGAACTTTGAGATTGCCAACGCGGTGCGGGTGTTGGACGAGGACCACTACGGGCTGAAGGACGTCAAGGACCGCATCCTGGAGTTCATCGCGGTGGGCAAGTTGCGCGGCACGGTGGAGGGCAAGATCCTGTGCTTCGTGGGGCCGCCGGGCGTGGGCAAGACGAGCATCGGCAAGTCGATCGCGCGTGCGCTCAACCGGGAATACTACCGCTTCAGTGTGGGCGGGCTGACGGACGTGGCGGAGATCAAGGGCCACCGGCGGACGTACGTCGGGGCACTGCCGGGACGGGTGATCCAGGCGCTGAAGAAGTGCCAGACGGAGAACCCGCTGATCCTGATTGACGAGATCGACAAGATCGGCAAGGGGTACCAGGGCGATCCGTCGTCGGCGCTGCTAGAGCTGCTGGATCCGGAGCAGAACAGTTCGTTCCTGGACCACTATATGGACGTGCCGGTGGACCTGTCCAAGGTGCTGTTTGTGTGCACGGCGAACATGACGGACACGATCCCGCGGCCGCTGCTGGACCGGATGGAGGTGATCCGGCTGTCGGGGTACGTGGCAGACGAGAAGAAGGCGATTGCGGAGCGGTACCTAGCGCCGGCGGCCAAGGAGATGGCGGGACTGGAGGGCGCGGATGTGGTGCTGAGCGATGCGGCGATCGACGAGTTGATCAAGTCGTACTGCCGTGAGTCGGGGGTGCGCAACCTGAAGAAGCAGATCGAGAAGGTGTACCGCAAGTCGGCGCTGAAGATTGTGCAGGAGCTGGGCGAGGAGGGGCTGCCGGAGGCGGCGGCACGGCCGCCGGTGGACGAGGCGGCGACGGCAGCAACAACAGCAGCCAAGGACAAAGGCACGACGACCCTGTCGTCGTCCACAGAGTCTACGGCTTCGGAGGTGTCTGAAACAGCATCGGAAACGTCTGCTACGACGTCCGAGACGACGGACGCAACAAGCAGCAGCAGCAGCAGCAGCAGCCTGGAGAGCACGACGACGCCGCGGAAGGCGCTGCAGGTGCCGGACAGCGTGCACGTGGCGATTGACCGGGACAACCTGAAGGACTACGTGGGCCCGCCGGTGTTCACGTCGGACCGGCTGTACGACGAGACTCCTGCAGGCGTGACGATGGGGCTGGCGTGGACGCAGATGGGGGGCGCGGCGATGTACGTGGAGTCGATCCTGCAGGCGGCGTTGCGGCCGAGCTCGCGGCCGTCGCTGGAGGTGACGGGCAACATCAAGCCGGTGATGAAGGAGTCGTCGACGATTGCGTACTCGTTTGCCAAGACGATGATGGTGCAGACGTTCCCGGACAACCACTTTTTCGACAAGGCGAAGCTGCACATGCACATTCCCGAGGGGGCGGTGCAGAAGGACGGCCCGTCGGCGGGCATCACGATGGCCACGTCGCTGCTGTCACTGGCGCTGGACTACCCGCTGGCACCGACGGTGGCGATGACGGGCGAGCTGACGGTGACGGGCAAGGTGCTGCGCATTGGCGGGCTGCGGGAGAAGACGATTGCGGCGCGGCGGGCGGGGTGCAAGACGATTCTGTTCCCGGACGACAACATGTCGGACTGGCTGGAGCTGCCAGCGGTGAGTTATTGCGTCTGGATTTTGGGAGGGGGGGGTTATGGACCGTCGCTAATCAACGTGCCAGAACATCAAAGAGGGAATCGAGGGCCGGCCTGTCCGCTGGTACCGGGATGTGTTTGCCATTGTGTTCAAGGACCTGGACCGCGAGGAGGCCAGCAAGTGCAAGATCTGCGAGTGGAAGAAGCAGCACGACAAGGAGGAGAAGCAGCGCAAGAAGGAGGAGGAGGACGACTAGACGAGCCCGGGTCCCCCCCCCCCCCCCCGTGACGAGAACCACTCCCTTTTTTTTCATTGATTTATTCGCATACGCAATTGAAATGTCACATGCATGTGTAATGTAGAGAGGCATTTCTCGTTATTCTCTAGGTGTATTTTTATTGTAACGGTTCGCGGAGAGAAAGGAAGAAGAGAGAAAAAAAGAAAAAAAAAAAAAAAGAATGAAGAAAAGACGAAGAAAAGAGAAAAGCAAAGGCTGGGATATAAAGAGAACGACCTCGACAGAACACACACGACACGACAACAACTTCCTAAAACTGCCGCACCCCCGACTTCTCGTCAATGTAGCGGAACCGCTCGCGCTCCTTGCGGTCCTTGAGCAGACAGGTGGTGGCGATAACCAGCAGGCTGGCGATGCCGCACATGCCAAAGATGGCAGTGAAGATCTCGTCGAGGAAGACGTTGGCAAAGGCGGCAATGGGGGCGGCGCAGCCGCGGACAAGGGCGGCGGCGGCGGGGCTGGTGCAGGTGGCGTCGGTGACAAAGGCCGGGCTGGTGCTGTTGAAGTAGCCGCAGCACTGGAAGGTGGTCTGCATGAGGTCCTGGATGGCGGGGGGCTGGCTGGACCAGAGGGCGGAGAAGTCCTGCTTGGTGTTGAGGGTGCGCAGCCAGAGATCGAGGCCGAGGACGAGGCTGAAGAGGGCGGTGAAGACGACGAGGCCGGCCGAGACCTTGAGCCAGCCGCGGGCCGTGGGCAGGGCAAGGGCGGGCAGGGTGAAGAGGAAGGCGATAAAGTAGAAGACGGCGTTGACGACGCCGGCGGTGAGGGGAAACTTGGAGTAGAGCAGCAGGATGGCGGCCTCGGTGCCGTTTTCGGGCGTCTTCTTGATCAGGTTCTGGACGATGAGCGAGAACCCGAGCATGATGGCGCCCATGGAGACGAAGAGGGCGTCGGCGGCGACATAGGCGTAGAAGACGCCGTTGCCCATGGCGGCAGTGGGAGGAGGAAGAGACGAGGAAAGTCGGTGATGGTTCGGTTCGGTCGTGGTGAGCTGGGAGGCGGCCTGTGCCGGCAGGGCCGCCCTTTGTTGCGCTGCGATGAGGACGAAAAGAAAGGGGGGGGGGGAGAATAGACGGCCGGCGTCTCTTGACGAGCAGGAGAAAAGAAAAAGACGTAAAAAAAAGGAGTGGCGAAAAGAAGCGAATACAGAGAAAAGAAAACAAGAAAACAAGAAAATCGAACCGGCGATGAACGAAAGGAAATTCAAAAGACAAACAGAAACGGGGTCTATTGGGGAGAAGAGAACTTGTCTGCCAGCCAGCTGATACAGACATACGACGACAGACGGGAGAGAGGGAAAGAGAAGAGAAAAAAAAAAAAAAACCTCTTCCCAAACAGCCAAAGGGGCTGCTTCACGATGCCCACACGACACCTGACGCACGGTGACGTATTTACTTGCCCCCTTTGAGCGCATGACCGCCCAGCGTGGGCGCAGCGGATCCCCGACGGCATTGGTTTCAGGGGAGCGTCTACGGGCAAGCGTATCTTACGAGGAGGATATGGAGCATTACTACGACGTCTGAGACAGAAGGAGAGCAGAAGGAACGAAAGGAAGCAATCCCTCGCGAGAACCGTCAACCGCAGGAGAGCCCGTCGTACTACTAGGCAATACAGCACACACACAAAAAACGAAAAGAAGAGAGAAGAAAGAAAAAAAAAGACGACGAAAACGAGAAGAAGAGAAGAAAGAAAAAAAAGACGACGAAAACGACAACTGCAGCAGCCGCCGTGCCTGCACTGGCCCCCCCACCCCCCCCTGGGCCCGTGTCGGGGGTCCTGCCTCAGCCTGGAACAGCGCTCCCCCAACGGTCCTCCTGCCTGGACCAGCACGCAACCCCGGAACGGCGTCGGATTGGCTCAGGCGGCCCATGAGCCCCACTGAGCAGACAGAACGGCTGGCCATCGACCCTGCAGCAGCAGGATCGTGTCTCAGAGCGTGGATCGTGTTATGCCGACGCTTTTGCGAGTCCCTTGCGAAGGACTACGGAGTGAGATACGATACGATACGACTCCTCGTGATTGCAGAACGTGCCGGATCGGGGGCTCAATGAGAGGCGGCCTTTTTTTGGGGGGGGGCTTTTGCCACTATCGATAGCGTGGAGCAAATAAAGCCTGTTGGGCCGTTTTCAGCAGATGGGCTGCTGTTTTTATTTTATTTTATTTTGGCTTTGCGGCGCTTGACTGCCCTCCCTCCGTCCGAGTGCTCCGCAAAAGGCAAAGAATCGTGATTGCTTTTCCGTGAAGAACGACTCTCCTCCCCCACACACACTCTCTGTTTTGTCCCTTTTTTTGGTATATTTTTAATCTTCCAGGAGGAATTGCGTGCCATTGGGAAACACTCCGTAGTCCGAGGCCAACCCCACTGGAAGCACCTTTCCTATCCGAGGTTAGAAATGGGCGTGTCTACCCGCTTCCGACCTTTCTGCATGGAGTGAAGAGGAAGGGCGTATTTTAAACAGGCGGGAATGCCCTCCAGCCGCTTGCGAGTACTTGTAAACTACGGAGTATTGAGTATGCTCGACAGCCAAACTGCGCCATTTTCCACTTCTGCAGCATCCCGCGGCCGCGAGCGAAGCCTCCGCCACCCGCACTGAGCGGATCCTCGTGAAGAAGAAAAAGAAAAAGAAAGAAAGAAAAAAAAAAAAAAAAAAAGAGAGAACAACCCACCCACCCCTGGAAGAGATCATCCAGCCCGAGTTCAACGCAGGCGCCCGCATCCCGGATATCATACGAGCAAAATCTATGGTAGCTCTATCGCATCCCACTTTTCTACTCACCTGGCTGCTCTTTAATTTCCGCACCGACGAGCGTTCTCACGTAAGATACCGCAAAAATCCGGGCAGGCAGAACCAAATAGAGAAAGGAAAGGGAAAAAAAAAAGACGGATGGTTCTGCCGCCCGTTTGCCTTCCCCACGTCGCAGAGCAAGTGGGAAGGGATGTGCGCGATGGGTAAGCGATCACGTCGCTCGTTTTTCAGCTCGCCCGCCTCGAAGGACCGTGCAGCCAACAATGCCGTCTCTTTTGGGGCGGTTCATTTCACACGTAGGAAGGATAATACTGTTCAACGGCGACCAGGCCCTAGATGCAACCTCCCCGGCGGGACTTGCAATTTCTTGGTCGTATCTCGTCAGAGAGCGAGATACTAATCGTTTTTTTTCTTCTTCTTTTCGTTTCCTTGCCAAGACCTCTTTTTCCCCGTCCCAAGACGGGGGGGAGGACGACAGCCACGAGCCAGCCAGTCAGTCCATTGTGCTCACTCAGCTGTCTTTTCCGTTTCGGGCAAGACTCGTTGGTTGGTTGTTCTGTCTGTTCAACGGTCGCCTTTGACGCGTTCTCCGTGTTGCTGCGCCTCTCGCACTGGGTGTTGGGAGGGACTGCGGGGCCTTGCCTTGGTGCGTATAGCGTCTTCATGGTCGTTTTTTTTCCTTTCTTCGTTTGGGCGGCCAGCGCGCTAGAGTTGCTAGCGTATTGGAAGGTTTTTTGGGGGACACTGCTAGCCTCTTTCACCGTTCTTGAGCAATTTCGGTAACTTTCAACGAGTCTATCTTACAGACGCCGTGAGGTATTGAGTCACTACTCCCGGACTCCCCCC
The DNA here is from genome assembly GCA_002778105.1 of Ceratocystiopsis brevicomis. Classification (NCBI taxonomy): domain Eukaryota; kingdom Fungi; phylum Ascomycota; class Sordariomycetes; order Ophiostomatales; family Ophiostomataceae; genus Ceratocystiopsis; species Ceratocystiopsis brevicomis. Next base: position 2,504,124 of record PCDN01000003.1, read on the forward strand.
GCGCGGGAAAATGTCTGAAACAACAGAGAAACAGATACGGCCGCAAGCGGGGGATTAACCCATCCTCTTTTTCTTTCTTTTTCTTTTTCTTTTTCACGCGCAGATCGAAACACCGGCTGCCAGACGACCAGACCAGTCTAGCGCAGGGCATTTCCATAGGACTTTTGTACCCTTGTATCTTACAGACGACGGTAAGATAATTCAGCCAATCGCGGGAAATACGGGACACAGCCAGAGACGATCAATGGCAGTGGATAATGCTCCGCACTCGACACCCGGCCAATCACCACCGATCCGCTCTTTCCCTCCCTCTCCGCACACTGGCTCCCGCCCCCTTCTTGCGTCTATTCCCTTTTCTTGCCCGTTTTTGCTGATCGCCCCTTCTTTTTTTGCATGAGCTCTCGTGGCTCTGCCGAGTTGCATCCAGTATCCGTCGTCGTATCCTTGCATCGCCAGTCAACCTCCCGTCCCCTGTTCGCTGCTCCTCGGTAATGCAAGCTGGTGAGCCTTTCCACGTCCACGGGACGCGATCCGCGTCGTTGGATTTCTCTCTCACACAGAGAGGGTATCGAACCTGAACAATCGTTTTCATTTGTTGTGCCCCTTTTCAGCGCAGTAGTAGTAGTAGTAGTAGGAAGGAGGGGCTGCGTTCTAATCTCAGCGAGTCCCCTCTCAGGATACTTCGCAAGATACGGACTATCTTGCGGGTACGAATTCTACCCCGTATCCTTCGTTCCTTCCTGCGCTATGTATGCGTAAGATACGGAGTAGAGAAGTCACTTCCGCACTTTCCGTATCTTACAAAGCCCACTTGCCCTACGCACATTCGTATGCTGCCTTTGCATGCAAGAGTGTCTGCCTGTCTGTCATACAGCATGCATCTTGTAAGGCGACCTGATTTTATCCACCCTGTCGTAGCCTTCCCTCTTGTATTTATATCGTCCTTCACAGCCGTCGAGGGCCGTCGCCCTATCGGTAATCTATCTGGCTCGTAAACAAGTAGAGGCTAAGAGGCAGGCGCGGCCCAGCAAAAATAACTTACGCATTCCACTCCACGCGTTTCTGCCTATACGCGCTTTCCTGACAGTCTGAAAAAGCTCCTTTCCAGATTCGTTGTTCTCGAATCGGCGTGTTCACAATTCCCACCAAGGACATCGGACAACTGCCGTATCTTACGATGCAGAGAGCGGATACAATGCCCGTGAGATAACGTGCGTACCGGTAGGTTGCTGGTAACCAACCCGCCACCACTCCACTCCAACCAACCAGCCCTAGCTGGCGACGCCTAACCACCGCGCCGCCATCAAGCTAAATCACACACCCTGTCTCGCGCCTTCCTTCTGCTTGGCCGCCCCGTTGTTGGTTGCCCTTGCTAGTTCCGTTCTCGTCCTCGTCCTTTCACCGCGCCGGCGCCCTGGTCGCTTTCATTAACGCTCTTCAGCATTTCTCCCTTGTTCCTTCCCATTCTCATGCAAAAGGACAAGCCCCCACACTTTTACACCCCCCCCCCGGGCGCGTGCCACAGGTCCCTCCCCTCTTTCCTTAAAAGAGAAAGTTGCCTTCTTAAAAGTAACTTGCCTGCCTGCCCTTCCATTCTAACCTTCTTTTGTTTTCTCCTCCAGCAACACAAAAGGCAAGAAATCGCAAGAAACACCAACAACAACAGCCCCGTTGGACAGCTCCCCGTTCCATATAGTTGTGTCTGTTGTTTCGCATTCCGCTTTCGCACTCCCCTGACAAACCCCTGGCCTGTCTGTCCATGCCCTGAACGGTCGAACCACAGAAAAAAAAGCAACTTCCCAAATCAGGACAAGACCGCCGCCAGTCTCGATTCAGGCTGGCCAGCAGCCCATCTGCCCAACCAGATTTCTGCGACAAACCGAAAGCAACCAAAAAAAGGAAAGACATACAGCTCTCCCGCGCAACGCCAGATCCAGTATAGGCCCGCCGGCAGGAAGCGCGTCCCCGTTCTCCAACATCGCCATTCCACCACTTTCATCATCCTCCTTCCACCATCAACAGCACCTCGCTCTTTCTGTGCTGCTTTTTTTTCTTTTTTTTTTTCTTCTTTTTTTTTTTGCCTCTTTTTCTCTCGTTTCCTACTCCGGCCTGCCTCTTCATTTCGTGCCGCTACCGCGCGCGCACACCCTCTTTTTTTTTTTTTTTTTTCGCATTCGGAACTATTATCGGGCGACTCGCTCTTTTCGCGCGTCGGGATCTTTCTCTTTTCAGCCCCCTCTCACCTTCCTTCGAGCCTGTGCGCAACCGCTTTTTGCCACCCCCTCAGCCTCTTTTCCCCGCGCATCGACCGCACAACGAAGATCTTCGTTGAAGAATCATTTTTCAGAATGGCCGATCTCGCCGACCAGCACGACCAGGCCACGCCAACCGACCTCGATGAGACGCAGTCTGTAGGCAACGGCGCCGCAGTTTCCGAGCCCCGCGGCATTAAGCGGCCGCGTCCCAGCGCCGTGGACGATGACGACGACGACGACGAGAAGGGTGGCCGTGAGCGTCGCAAGATTGAAATCAAGTTTATTAGCGATAAATCTCGTCGTCACATCACCTTTTCCAAACGGAAGGCCGGCATCATGAAAAAGGTTCGTCCCATCCATCGTCTACACCAGGCGCTCACCCTTCTCGCGAGGCAACGCCTCCACCCCAACCTGCTTTTACTGACACAATGTGAGCATTGAACAGGCCTACGAACTGTCCGTTCTGACTGGCACCCAAGTGCTCCTCCTCGTCGTGTCCGAAACCGGTCTCGTCTACACCTTCACTACACCCAAGCTTCAGCCGCTTGTTACCAAGGCGGAAGGCAAGAATCTCATTCAGGTCAGTTCCTCCAGACATCTATCGGCGTACGTAAATTTGCTCACGCGTTTTTATCTGCAGGCTTGCCTCAACGCACCCGAGACCGCGTCGGGTTCTGGCGGCAACGAGAACGCTGAGGAGACCGGCCAGGTCGACTCCCCCGATGAATCTGGCTCAGGCCACCTGGGTTCGCAACAACAGCGGCTCCCTCAGGGCGCCGCACACATGGGACCGGGTTACATTCCGAACGTGGCGATGGACCCGAACCAGGCTCTCGCGTACTCCAACTACGTCCAGCGCAATAACCAATACGCGATGCCACAGCATTCGGCACACCAGTCATAAGACCGAGGGAGGGAAGACCTTGGTTGTTGATTTTCAACTGTCATCATTCGCATTACGAGGCTATATCCCAAAGGAAGCCAGTCCGTCTTCCTTTACCGTCTCGGTTTACCTACCCTGCCGAGCACCCTCCTCTCCTTCTCGCCTCGCTGTTCATACCCGCCACCCCCCTTCCATACTCTCTGCTATCACGGACTACGCCTTCTTCGTGCTGCGCTGATACCCAGCCCGTAATGCATTCCTCACTTTGTTCTATCATCCGCGAGGCTTTTTGGTGATGATCTGGCGTTCTATATTCCCCTTGTCTTTACCACCACCTCCATCGGGCAAGGCTCTTTGCTTTCATGTTTCACTCTGCTGTTTTCTCTAGGGCTATATGCGTTTCTTTGTGGTTTTTATGCTGGGAGAGGGTCTTCCGGTGCTACTGTCGACATGTTTCAGTTGTGCCATGCGTCCGTTTCGTTTTTCTCGTTTTTCTCTGCATTTCCTCTCATCTTGCCCATCTTGCAAATGTGTCACCAAAGCATCAACACAAAACGCGTCATCACAGCAATATAAACCAAAAGCCTATTTCAACCTGACCACCGTCACCGTCCTTTGTGTAACAAGAAGCGCTGTTGCTAGCTGGCTGCGTTCTTTCGTCTCATCTGCACGGCCGCAATAACACCGATGAACCATTGTTCGTAGCCGCGGCCCCAGGCCGATGCTTCTCCCGGATATTAGGCCAGGGTAAGGCGCAATAAAAACACCAATGTGGAGTAATACTGTAAGGCCTTCAGGGTTTTATTTATATTCGAGACGAAAGAGCATATGATTCACACCGTGTATCCAGACGAAATACAAACACGTGACCGCAAAATAATGACGTGAATGGGTCACGTGTCGTTTACCGACCCACTTTGCAGCTGCGTCTTTTGTTGGCCTTCGTGAGCTTTCTTTTCGTCTTCACTTCCTAGCTCACGATAGCTCTGCGACGCGACCGTCCTTCTCTCCCATTTCCATCGCGAATCGACGTCGTTGCTGCTGTGGGCCATTTTTCGAAACGACGCCCCATCCGTCAGCCATGAAGTTTTTCGCCAGCCTGGCGCTGGCGGCCTCGATGACCGCGTCAGCGGTCGAAGCCGCCTCGTCGTCTGCGGCACCTGTGTATCTCTTCCGTTCATCCAAGCACGCCGCCGCCGCTTCGTCTTCACTACCCCCCCGATCCCTGCCCCGCCAGATTGTTCGCCAGATTCTTCTGCAGCGGATAGGCGCGTCGGACGCCACCAGCTTTGCCGAGTCGCTCCCGGAGGGCGACGTAGACACGGACGTGGTGCTTGACCTGCTGCACCAGTACGGCGTGGCCGCCCCGGTCCTGTTTGCGGACGAGCTCGTTGTGGACAGCGGCAATGACGGCGGTGCGCGCCGCCGGCACCCGCGCCAGCTCGTGGTGGCCGTCGAGGGCGTGCAGCCGCAGCACGTGCAGGTGCTTGAGGATGCGCTCGCCGGGCAGAAGGCGGCCTTCGCGGTGGCCGACCCGCCGTCGCACGAGGCCAACGAGCGCCTGTTTTTTGGCGAGATGGCGATGGCGTCGTATGCCCACGATGTGCCGTTTATGCGGCGGAGCGCCGTGGCCGAGGCCTTTGCCGCGGATTTCCCGGCGACGTGGGAGCACGGCCTGTTTATGGGTTTCTATGATTTGAAGACGGTGGGTGTTTTTCTCTTGTTTCCTCTTTTTCCCCCAAGTTCCGTGGTTGTCTTCTGATGCCTCTAGTCTCCCTCCACCATCGACACCATCGTCGAGCACCTTCCCCAGCTTCTCGCCCTCGTCGAGTCAGGCGACGTCGAGGCGATGCTGCTGCTGCTGCCGGAGGCCAGCCGGCTGTCGAAGCTGAGCACCTGGACGAGCAAGCCGCTGGACACGCACAGTGGCGTGCTTGAGCCCTCGCAGGCGCAGGCGCAGCACCACCACCACCAGCATGACCTGCCGGCCGAGCTCAAGGTGCGCTTTGCCGCCGGCGGCGAGTCGGTCCTGGCCGAGGACGAGGACGAGGCTGTGCCGTCGCCCAAGGAGTTCTTTGCGGCGACGCACGTGCCTGCGATTGGGGCCCCCGTCGAGTCGGGCCTGGTGCATGCGCTGGACGACGACGATGAGTTGGCGTCGTCGCCGCCGCCGCCGCCGCCGCCGACGGTGCGGCCCGCCGCGGCTGCCGGGTTTGTCCCGCCGTCGTGCTTCCAGTCGTTCAACTCGTGCATCGCCCAGACGAACAGCTGCAGCAGCCATGGCACGTGCGTCGACAAGTTTGCAACGAACGGTGGCGGTGCCAGCGGCAAGGCGGCGGCGACAGCCAACGGCGCGGAGGCGTCTGTGTGCTTTGTGTGCCATTGCTACTCGACGCTGAACCGGCCCGAGGACGCGCCCGGCGGGCTGAGCACGACGCACTGGGCTGGCAGCATGTGCCAGAAGCAGGACGTCAGCGTGCCGTTCTGGCTGCTGACGGGCTTCGGCGTGGCGATGGTGGGCGCGGTCAGCTTTGCCATTGGGTTGCTGTTCAGTGTGGGCGAGGAGAAGCTGCCGGGCGTGATTGGCGCCGGCGTGAGCAGCCGCAAGTAGGGGGGGGGGATCTTTTTTGGTTTTAGCTCCTATGGGGAAGCAGGTGTCTTTTTTTTTTTTGTTCTGCGGGTTTGTGCGCATTGTCTCGTCTATTTGTATAGTAATGTCACTCTGTTTGGCCGTTCAAGCAAATCGTCCATGCTTTGCTGCTCATATCATACAAACATACATAATATCTATAGTGCGTCTCCGGCATCGTCTGCCTTGGGCCGGACTGGTGTCGCCCCGAGGCTCTCCAGCCCCCGTTCTGCCGGGAAGCCGCCGCCGAGCCCGAGAGGCAATGCGGCCCGCAGCGGTGACTGCGTATGGTTGCTGTCGCTGCTGGCCACGGCGGCCGCTGCGGCTGCGGTCCCGTCCCCGTCGACCGGTCCGCCGCCCGTGGCGCCCAGCACGGTCTGGTATTTCTGTGCCGCAGCGTCCAGCACGGCCTGCACTTCGGCCTCGCGCGCCGCGATCTCGGCCTTTTCGCGCTCGACCGCGGCCAGTTTTGCGCGCTTTGTCGCCGCCTCGTCCGCCAGGGCCTGCACCGTGCGCTGCATGCGTGCGAGGCAGTCGGCCAGGTCAGGGAGCGCGCTCATCTTGGGCACGACGATCGCGTCCGGCGCCGCCGCTCTGCTGGTGCTGTCGCTGCTGACGCCGTCGTCCAGGGCCGTAGTCCGTAGCCGCCGCGCCTGCATCCCGCCGCCGCCCATGCCGGCGCGCGTTTGTGCCGCGTCGTAGACCGCCCGCTGCTCCGCCTCCGAGTCGCTCGCGTCGCCGTCGTCGGCGTCACCGCCTCGGGCTTTCCCACCCGCGGCTTCGGTCCCGGCACCAGCTGCGACGTCCCCGTCGTCAGCCTCGGCGGCGTCAATCAGGGCTGCCATCTCGTGCTTGCGCTGCCGCCGCGCCGCGTGCTCGGCCTTGCGGCCAAAGGCCAGCTGCTCGTCTTCGACGTACTGGTCGAAGCCCTCGCCGAGGTCCTCGTCCTCACGCACAAGCCGTGTCTCGTCTTTCCGCTTTGTCGTCTTCTTCTGGTCCTCGGGCAGCAGCGAAATGTAGCCGTTGGCCTCGTCGTCGTCGCTGCCGAGCTGGAGCGCCGCAGCCTCCTGCTCCAGTGCGCGGCGGGCACGGCGGTCCTTGCGCTCTTGGATCTCGGTTGCCGTCAGGACGCGGGCGGTCGGAGAGGGCGGCGCCGCGCCCACGGGAAGCGACACTGTGGCTGCGTTCTGGGCGGACACCAGCTCCGACTCGTCGACAACCAGCGCGCCCTCCAACTCTGACGGATCTAGATCCATACCCATGGCCTCGCCGCCACCCTTGTCCTGTTTTCCGAGGTCCTGGGGTCGGTTGGGCGTTGCGCTCTGTAGTTCGTCGAGATACGCCTGGCTGTACCGGGGGCGTTCGTCGCCGGCGTCGTTGTCACCACCGCCTGCCTCCGTTTCCTCGTCTGCATCTTGTACAAATAACGCCGAGGGCAAGGCACCAGAAAGTGCCTTGCGCAGCGTGTTTTTTTCGAGGACGCGCGGCGCCAAGGGTGCGGCGGAAGAGGACGACGACACAGCGCCGGTGCGCAGTTTTCGTCTCGGCGCGCGGGCCAGCTCGGGCGTGATCGCGTCTTCCATTACGTCGTCCTCCTCATCAGCCGTCGCACTGGATGCTGCCGGCTGGCGCTTCTTCGCCCTCGCAGACCCTGTCCGGCTGGTAGTGGGCCGCACGACGACCGGACCATTCTCGTCGCTGTCGCTATCGCTGTGTGTCTCGTGTGTCGGGCGTTCTGCTGGCAGTGTTCCTTCTGTGCTGTCGCCGTTCCTGCTGTCGCCAAAGATTACGCCTCGCCGCAGCGACGACGGCTTAGAGGGTCGCTTGCCAAAGCGGACGGCTGGTGTGGGCTGGGAACTAGCTGCGGCATCTGGAGAGTAGTCAGCCAGTCAGTCTTGAACGTATCAGCAAGAGACTGTGGTTGAGAGCTGAAGAAAGAAAAAGCCAGAAATACGCACCGTCTTCGCGTGGCGTAGTGGCGTCGCCGCTGCCGCTGCCGTTGTTGTCGCCGTCGTCGTCGTCGTCGTCGTGCGTCGCTATCCTCCGTCCCTTGCGCTTGGAGAAAAGACTCATGGCGACAAGAACCAACTGCCGCACAATTTTCAGCCGAGCCAACTGTGTGCGTAAGCAAAAGGAGAAGAAAAGAAGAAAAAAAAGTGTCTCTGTCGTTCTTTGTTGAAGATGAAGAACGTCGAGGCAAGTCGAGCTCGTTTTGGGCTTTGCGCGCGCGCGCGTTATCTAATCAGCACGTGAAAAAATTCGCGGCCCGCTCGAGCGGAACTCCCTCTGTCGGCGCGCGTTCAAACATCCTCCCTCTCGCCTCACTTGTCTTCCGCTCTCTCCTGCTCCCGTGCCCTTCCACCCTTTCCATTCCACGCGGCATCTCTCTCCTCCCACGATGGCGCCCGCACAACCAGAGCTCAAGAAGGTGGGTGTCGGCTGCCGGGTGTCTTGGCGAGAACGCTCCCCCCCCAACTGACTTTTGCAGTATCTTGACAAGCGGCTGTTCGTGCAGCTCAATGGAAGCCGCAAGGTGATTGGCGTGCTGCGCGGCTACGATGTGAGTCTTCTGTCTTCCGTCTGCTGGGTTCTGGTCTTGGAGCTACCGCTTGCTTTGCTATTTTGTTGCAGGCGGGGCTGAAGCTTACTCTCCTCCCCACAGGTCTTTTTGAACATTGTTCTTGATGACGCGATCGAGGAGAAGGACGGCGGCGAGAAGGTCAAGATTGGCATGGTGGTATGTTCCGGGCACAGGGTGCATTCCGATGTGACGGTCTGCATGCGGTACAAACGACGAGCGAGTCTGCAGTTGCTAACACAAAGCGCATGGTGTCTAGGTGATTCGTGGCAACTCAATTGTCATGCTCGAGGCATTGGAGCGGATCGGCGGTGACGACAAGGGCCCGCGGTAGGCAGGCTGAAAGACATCGACGAGCTAGGCCGCAAGAGGACACCACACAGGAGAACCAGAGGATGCCCTATGCGACCGGACTTTTTTTTTTTTTGCATTTTCCAAACATTGGTGTTCTTCTAGGGATGGGTTTCCAACTTTTTACGACCAGCAGCGGGGTTTCCAGAAATGGTTTACGGCGTTGAAAAAGCAAATCATATGGCAAGGAACGCTGCGCTGTGCATGTTCGCTCCCTTGCGTGTCCATTTTACTCGGGACCCAAAATGAGCAAGTCTACGTCCGACTACAGAGGTCCTTTACGGGGCCCTCTTGCTGTATCTTGCTCTGCAACAAGCACAGAAGCTACGGCGCCGACCTTGTGCTGTGGTCCGGTTGGTGCGAGCAATGGCGTGGTCTGACATGAGGTTCAGCAAAGAAGAGACGAGAGAAGAGTAGGATTCATCTTGTTTCCAGGGAATAAAGGGCAGCATACTTTCGAAAATGAAAAAAACACACACACAAAAAGCAAACAGATGCTCCAGAAACCGAAACGCCAAAGGACATGGAGATCCGACAAGGCGTCCACAGACGGGCTCGTTCGGCGAGAAGGAGTCGTCCGCATTAATACCGGTGCCGCGTCGAGTAGTCCTTGGGACTGACGACCAGACCGCGGCCCTTCTTGGCGCCCCGGTAGACGGTCTCGATAATGTCGATCAGCTCCTGCTTGTCTTCTATGACCCAGTTGATCTTGTTGTTGTCGCCGGTGCCCAGATCGATCATCATGTGTTTGTTTCGCCAAAAGAACATGATGGTGCATGTGTCGTAGAGCTCGTACACTGCTGGTCAGCGGCTTTCTTTTCGAGTTCTTGGGCAAAAGAACCTACTCTTGTTGAAATCCTTAATCTTGTCGTTGTCGCACAGATAGATCACGGCGAAGTTCTCTACCCGCGGCGCAACGCGGCTCAGCACGTCGTCTTGGCGCATGCACTCCGGGTCGGTGTGCTTGCCGAAGCGGATGACGACCACGCGCTCCGCTTCGGAGATGATCGCCTGGTCCACATGCCAGGCTGATGGGAGCTTTGGAATGGCAAGAGAACCCATGGGTCGAGTTGCGGCTGTGTAGGCGTTTGCGTCGTGGTGAATGAAAGAGGGGAAGTTGGGCGAGACGAGGCTACGACGAAGTGGCAAGAATCTATTCAAAGTTATTATCACGTGAAATTACATAAACCAAGCATATTTCCTCTTCATCGGATCGTTCGTTGGCATAGCCTGGACTTTACAGCTCGTGACCTGCTATATCAAAAGGACCTTATCAAGCTCTTTCATGTCTCGGTGACCAGCACAGTCCTGCGCGATCGACCGTATGCCGAGTTTTCTCACGAGGATCGCACGATGAGGCTATAAGAGAAATTAGTAATCACGACGTTGCAACTCAGCTTTTGGCGGCCACGACGCCGCAGAGACTTAACCTCTGCCTTTCTCCGCGCTCGGAACACGATCTGGCTTGACAGCTTGCACCGTTTTTTTCTTTTCTTCTTTCTTCTTTTTCTTTCTTTTTTTTGTTTTCCGTTTCTCACGTGTATTTCTCTTCGGTTTCTGTTTGTTTTCTTACCCGGCTGCAGAACGGTGTCGCCCTCTGCGCGTGTTTCCCGACGACCTCTCTACAACCGCCCGACGACCTCGCGAACGACCTCCTGACGCGCCCTTGCTGAACGAACAAAACCCCCCTTACCACCTTCGCGGACATGCTGCGCTGGATCCGGCGAGCAAGGGCGCCGACGCTGGCGTCGCTGCTCTCGCGCAAGCCACCAGCGGCGGCCATCGAGGCGTTTGGCCAGCCCCACGTGCAGCATGTGCGGATCCGAGCGCGGCGGCGGCTGCGCAACGTGGCGATTGGCGCGGGCGTGCTGTACATGTGCTGGTCGGTGTACCTGACGCGGGTGCTGGTCAGACCGCTGGCGAGCCACATGGACGATGCGAGCGGCAGCGGCGGCAGCAACAGAAGCAGCAATGGCAGCAGTGACAGCAGAAGCAGGCGAGGGCCGACAGCAGCAGGGGATGAAGACGACGACGATGACGGCGGCGACGACTACGGCGACGACGACGACTACGACGACGACGACGACGACGACGGCGTGTTTGTTCCGCTGCCGTTTACCTTTCAGGTGGTGGAATCGCAGCCGTACAAGGGGTCGGATCCGGAGTGGCAGACGTACATCCGGATTGCGGAGGACCAGGCGCTGCTCAAGAAGATCCGCGGTATGTACGGGAAGGGGGAGGAGGAGGCAGGCAGACAAAACGTGCGCCTGTGAAGACGCATGCTAACTCTACAGATGACATGGTCGAGGTCGTGCGCGTGACGGCCGAGAACAACCCGGTGCTGGCGCGGCGGTGCGGGCGGCCGATGCGGGTGCGCGAGCACTGGCTCAACTTTGATTTCCCCTACCGGCCGCCGCCCAAGGTGCTGCGCAACGGGCTGCTGGTGTCAGGCGACGGGGTGTCGTACATAACGACCGAGGTGGACTCGATGACGATGATGCGCATCACGCGGGCGCTGTGGCCGGTGCCGGTGGCGCTGGCGGCGTCGTCGTTTGTCACGACGTTGGCGCGGCAGAACGTGCAGGCGGTGGCGCGGTTCTTCGGGCTCGAGGGGCCGCTGGGCGTGGTGCTGGGGAGTGGTGGTGGTGGTGGTGGTGGCGGCTCGGCCGTGCGCGTGCCGTCGCTGCCAACAAGTAACAACGGCAGTGCCGGCAGTGGCACGATCGACACGATGACGCTGAAGCGGCCACCGACGGATGCATCATCTGCGCAAAAGACGGCGCCAAGCGCACCCACTCCATCACCACAGCCGCCGCCGCCGTCGTCGTCGTCGTCGTCTTCAAGCTCCTCGGACAAGCTCCTCAGCGCCAAGGACCTCATCCCCTACGACGCAGTCCGGGCCAGCATCGACGACGCGTGGCTCGCGTTCCGGCGCAAGCTGGCGGAGACGTGGCGGCCGCCGATGCCGCTGCCGCCCGGCGGCTGCGTCGGGGTGACGGGCCTGGTAGAGCTCCAGGCGGTGCACTCGCGGGTGATGATTGAGGTGGTGGCATTCTGGAACCCCAAGACGCGCAAGTACGACACGCCGACGATGGTGATGAAGCTGCGGAGCATCCGGCCGCGGCACCAGGTGCCATTGTGAGGGGAGGTACCGCGGCGTCTGTAGGAGTACGAAATAATAGCACGGGGCGTTTTCAGCTTTTTTCTTCCGCCTTGTTTCCTTTTTTTTCTTTTGTCGGTGTGTCTTTAGCCTTCGGTGGCCGAGTCAGCCTAGTGCTTATTTTCAACCTCGATCCGTTGTCTCTCTTATTTCTTTTTGGCTTGGTCAGCCTTGCCAGATCCGGCACAGCCCCGATGCAGCGGCACACCTCCATTATCCGGAATACAAAGTCATCGTGGACCAAGTGTTGATTTAGCTATCTTTGCACTTCATTTATCAGGAATAAGTAGTTTAATAGGTGCTATGAATTTTATAACGGCCGACACTGCAGGCACGGCACGGCAGGCATATTACACAGCGGGAACAATAGGCACAGCAGCGTTGCTATTGGCAAGGACTGGATAGTGGACGCTGCTCCGATGTCTTGTTGTTTCGCCGTCTTATCTGTATTTCGTCGGTTGTCCCGTCGTTGCCCTCCCTTCGGTCGAGGCATCTGACCGATTTCCGCGGGGCTTTTCTCAGTCTTACTCGCCGTATTCCTCGTTTAGTCCCGTATACCCCACCCCGTAAGTAAGACAAGTAAGTACCCCAGGCTCCTTCGGACCCACCGAGATCCGTTTGTGCAACAGCCCCAGCGCAAGCCACACTGCCAAGCTCCGCTATTCCGTAAAAGGCCTAAACAAACGGGCCAATCAATCTCCGCAGCGCAACGCAACGCAAAGCAACGGTCTAAAAAACCTTAAGTTACTTAAAGAACTTAGAACGCCGTGTAGATTAACCTTAACTTTTCTTTCTTCTTGTTTTCCTTCCTGTCCTTTCCCTATCGTTCCACCATCCCTTTGCACCATCCTCCTCCTTTTTCTCGGTCATGGCCTGCTTCCTCCTCCCCCTGGTGCTCTCGGCCTGCGCCGCGGCCTCAGTCCTGCCACACTCGTCATCCGTGAAGGCGGTTGACGGCGACGGCGCCAAGCACATCAGCTTTCCCATCGTCGAGCGCCGCACCCTGCCCAGCCTGCAGCGGCGGGACAATGTCGTGACGGCGGTGAACCACAGCAACGTGGCCTACTTGATTGAGCGTGCGTGCTCTCTGCTCTCTGTTTTCTTTCTCTTCTCTCTGCCTGTCGGCTCGCTAACCATGCAGTCGAGATTGGGACTCCCGCGTCGGCCGTCACGGTGCAGGTCGACACCGGGTCGAACGAGCTCTGGGTCAACCCCGACTGCTCCATGGTACAGAATCAGGACAACCAGGCGTTCTGCAAGACGCTCGGCCACTACAACGTCAACGCGTCCACGACGGCGACCGATCTGGGCGTCAACCAGGACATCACGTACGGCAAGGGCAGCGTCGAGATTGAGTACTACCGGGACGATATCAAGGTACCGGGGTCCAACGAATCGTCGCTCAGCCAAGTGACGTTTGGCGTGGCGGTGGCGTCCGACGACGCGGCGGTGCCGATTCTGGGCGTGGGCTTTGGCAACGGGTACAACCTCGAGTACGACAACTTCATCGACGAGCTGGCCAAGCAGGGCGTGACCAACGGGCGCGTGTTCAGCCTGGTGCTGGGCACGGGCGCGGGCGACGACGACGGCAAGGAGCCGGTCGGCGTCAACGTGGTGAACGGGGCGATCATCTTTGGCGGCGTCGACACCAAGAAGTTCTCCGGGCCGCTGCAGATGTTTCCCAACCTGGAGCCGCAGGAAGGCGAGGACCTGTGGCGGTACTGGCTGCAGATGGACTCGGTCGGCTACACGATCCGGGACAGCATGAGTTCGAAGGCGATCAGCGACAGCGCCACGCCGGTTGTGCTGGACAGCGGCGCGTCGCTCAGCTACCTGCCGCAGAACGTGATGGACGGGCTGGCCGTGGCGTTTGCCGTCAAGCAGGCGACGGCGGAAGGGTACCTGGTGGTGGACTGCGGGTACGGCTTCGTCGGCGGCTCGCTGCAGTTTACGTTTGGCGCCCTGACGATCAACGTGCCGTACAGCGACTTCATCTGGCGCGCGGACGCCGACACGTGCATTGTGGGCGCGCTGCCGGTGTCGGACGGCCTGACGGCGCTGCTGGGCGACACCTTCCTACGGTCGGCGTACGTCCTCTTCGACCAGGACAACAAAAACATCTACCTGGCGCAGGCGGCCAACTGCGGCACGAACGAGCAGACGCTGCCGGGCGGCGGCAACTACAGCTTCACCGGCGAGTGCACGGTGGCCAAGGCGAGCGCCGCGTCGTCCAACGCAAAGGCGGCACAGCTGGCGGTCATGGCCGCCTTTGTCGCCACGGCGGCGTGCTTCCTTTAAGTGTGACGCGGAGGCGTTGATCTTTCTGGCGTTTTTGGCATTTTTCTGCACACATCTGATCGGAGTGACCCTAATTTTACCATCTGTTTTTCCCCTTTCTAAGACCTCGTAAGCATAGCCAACGTGCAAAAAAAAAAACCTAGTCCTTCTTCTTGTCCGCTCCAGGCACCGTGTACACCATGCCGTCGTCCGGACTGCCCGTCCAGTTGTTCCACATGTCCTCGGCCCACGACGGCCCCGAAGACCACGGATACCGGCTCGACGACTTGGGCAGCGTGTCGGCCACGGCCTCCAGGTAGTTGGACGTGTTGTAAATCACCGGCCGGCGTGGCATCTGCGCGCGAGCGGCGGGCCCGCCAGCAACCGTGGGCGTGGCGGCGGTGGCGCCGCGGCGGCGCATGGAGCGCATGACGCCGAGCACGGTCTGGAAGTGCGCGTCGGCGCCGGGGGTCCAGGTGCCGAGCGTGTAGCCGATGACAAAGCAGGCATTGGGCACACCCTCGATCATGGTGCCGCGCCAGACAAAGTGGTCGCCCAGCGGCACGGGCTTGCCATCGACCTCGGGCAGGTGGCCGTTGAACAGCTCGACGTGGATCCCGGTGGCGGTGACGATCATGTCGGCGGGGATGTCGACGGTCTCCGAGTCCGACGGGCCCGAGCCCGAGCTGGCGCCCTCTTTGCGCGCGGCCACGCGCACGCCGGTCTCGGTGACGGTGTCGATGGTGCCGGTGACAATGGCGCAGTTGGGCTGGTGGAGGGCCTGGAAGAAGTCGCCGTCTGGGCAGAAGCACAGGCGCTGCTCAAAGGGGACGTAGGCGGGTGCAAAGTGCACGTCGACGGGGTAACCGCGCGGCAGCTGCCAGATGGCGAGGCGGCGCAGCAGAAAGCGGCCGGCGGCTGGAAAGCGGCACATAAACTTGATGAACAGCGTCTCCAGCACCATCTCGTAGGCCCAGCTCGTGGCATCGGCAATCCTGCGCGGCAGAAAGAACCGCAGCGCCGCGCTCAGGGCGTTGGTGCCCGGCTGTGCCATCACGTACGAGGGGCTGCGCTGCAGGAGCGTCGCCTGGGCGGCGCGGCGCGCAATGTGTGGCAGCATCGTGATCGCAGTGGCGCCCGAGCCGACGAGCACGACGCGCTTGCCGTCGACGTCGAGGTCGTCGGTCCAGAACTGCGGGTGGGCGACCTCGCCGCGGAAACGCTCGATGCCGGGGATGGGCGACACGCGCGCGCGCTCGTAGCTGTAGTAGCCGCCGCAGTTGACCACCCAGCGGGTGCGGACAGGGGTCGTCCTCGCTGCTGCCGCTGTCTTGACGTCCAACGTCCACAGCTGCGCGGCTGACGACCAGCGCTGTGCCTCGACGTGGTGACCAAAGCGGATGTGGCTGTCGATGCCCTGGGCGTGCGCGGCGCCCTCGATATGGGCGCGGATGTCGTCTGCACCGCCAAATTTGCGCTTGCCGGGCCACAGGTGCCAGGCCACGCGAAAGATGCTCATGGTCGAGTCGGAGCGCGCGCCCGGGTATTTCCAAAAGGCCCAGGTGCCGCCGATGCGGTCACGGGTCTCGAGGATGGCATAGCGGGCGTCGGGAAAGGCCTGCTGAAGGCGGTAGGCCGAGTTGATGCCGGAGAGGCCGGCGCCAATGATGACTACGTCGAAGACGCCGTCGTCGTCGGACATGACGGTCATATATCGGATGGAGGCTGAACAGGTGCCAGCGTAGGAACTGGCGAGAGACTGCAGATGGCGGTGCAGACAGGGATATAGCTGAAGGAAAAAGGCACATGCTGGAAGCGGGGAAGCAGTCCTTTTGGGGTGGCCTCGGTAGTTGGAGATGCCATCTGGGCTGACGTGAGATTTGGCATAAGAACAACACTGCGTGATGCCCTAACACAGCAGGCGGCAGGATGACGTAAGATACGGCGAAAGAGTATCTTACGGAGTATTACTGTGTGCGGAGTAGTTCCCTGCCAACGTTTCAGAGGCCGGCGCATGCTACTCGTAGATTTGCGACGTAAGATACAGTAGGATTGCCCAGGACCGGGGTGAGAGAGAAGAGGACATGGAGGGAGAAGGGGAGGAGGACAGAGAGGAGGGAGAGGAGGAGGAGGAAAAGGAGGAGGAGAAGGAGAAGAGAGAAAACGAGGGAAGGACAAGCGAAAAGGAAGAAAATGGAATCAAAATGGCCAAGAGCTAGAGCAAGAAGTCAGGATAAGACAGACAACCGAGAAGCGAACGAGGGGGAAGAAGGCGGTAAGATACGGCGTAAAATACAGCGTAGTCAGCACTAAGATACATACTCCATACTCCGCCCAAAACGTGAAAACGTGGCAAAGCAGAGAACAAACAGCCCGGACGGAGCACGGCCAGGAACTGCGGAGAGTCCACTTGGGACGAGCAGGGGCCGGCCGGCTCGGCGCCCGTGCGGAAAATATCGTATCTTATCTTACCTGCTCCCTTTTTCCACGCCCCCTTTTTTAGTGTGCCCGCCGGCGCCCTGGCCGCGTCGCCCTAGACTGGCGGACAGTGCCTAACTCGGGCAAGAGCTTGTCTCTGCGTCGTTGCGGCAGTGGGTCGTCCAGGGACTCCCGGTCTCGTGGTGGCAGGTAAGATGCTCGTAGTGGGCAGGCGCGACAGAAGCAGCCCCTCTATCCGACTGTCTTCCGGATTGGCCGCACACGCACCCTTCCCTCCTTCCACCCAACCACCCACCAAGCACAACCCCCTCCCCAACCTTCCCCAAGCTCCCCAAGCCCAACCCCAACCCTAAGCCCAACCCCAACAACCACCGCAATGGCCAACGTCGCTCCCACCGTCGACGCCTCCACCGTCCTCACCTCGGTCGACGCCTTCGACTCCGTCGGCCCCGCGTACGAGGACGCCTTCAAGGGCCTCGTCACGCAGGCCGCCGCCACCCAGTGGCTCGTCGACCAGATGCCCAAGAACGCCCGCGGCCGCTTCGTCGACATTGGCTGCGGCACCGGCCGCCCCGTCGCCAGCTCCCTCGCCGACGCCGGCCACGACGTCCTCGGCATCGACATCTCCCCCGCCATGCTCGCCGCCGCCCGCGAGCGCGTCCCCAACGCCACCTTTGAGCAGCTCGACGTGCGCGCGTACCTGACCCGCGAGGCCGCCAAGGGTGAGCCGCCCGCGCTCGACGGCGTCGGCGTCTTCTTCAGCCTCATCGCCGGCGTGTCCCAGTCCGAGATCCGCGAAATCCTCGCCGGCCTCGCCGGCCTCATGAAGCCCGGAGCCGCC
Source organism: Ceratocystiopsis brevicomis (assembly GCA_002778105.1). NCBI lineage: Eukaryota > Fungi > Ascomycota > Sordariomycetes > Ophiostomatales > Ophiostomataceae > Ceratocystiopsis > Ceratocystiopsis brevicomis. The sequence continues at coordinate 2,521,537 of PCDN01000003.1, forward strand.
ATCGTCTGGGCTACCGTGCCCATGCCGGTCGAGAACGAGTCCATCAACTGGATGGGCCGCCCGCTCGTTGTGTCCAGCCTGTCGGCCGAGGACGCCGTTGCCGCCGTCAAGGCCGCCGGGCTCGAGGTCGTCCACCAGAGCCAGAGCACCTACATGCCCAAGGCCGTCGAGATCGGCCTGTGCAAGGAGGATGAGGTCTGGGAGGAGCCGCACCTGTTCGTCTATGCGAAGAAGCCGCTGGCCTAAGTAGATCCAGCCCTCAATTGAGTCTTTTTGCAGGACTTGCGTGTCTCGGAGCCGTGTCTTGGTATCTTACGGGAGCTGCCCCGCCCCGCTTATCTCCTGATAAGAACCCCTCCACGGCCCCTAAGCGAGGACGTGTTTGCATCCATAAAAAACACGATGGCCGACGCGACGGCGAACTCGGAGACGGTCCCAACGTCGATGGCCACGGCCTCAGCGGCCTCGGCCTTGGCCTTTCGGCCTGCGCTGATTGTCGTCGATGTGCAGGAGGACTTTTGTCCGCCGGTGAGTAGATGAAGAGGGGGCCGGGGGGGAAAGACAAGAAAGAAAAAGGCACACAAGGCAAAAAGAACAAGAGAACCAGAGAAGCAGAGAACCAAGAACCAACACCCCAGAACGGCGCTCTCGCCGTCCCCCACGGCCGCGACATCTTCCCTTCCGTGCACGCCCTGCTCGACATGCCCGCCTTCGTGTTCCGCGTCGCCACCCAGGACTGGCACCCGCCCAACCACGTCTCCTTTGCCGCCAACCACCCTGGCCAGCAGCCCTTTTCCGGCGTCGCCACCATTGCCAACCCGCTCAACCCGCACGAGCCGCCCTACGAGACCCGCCTGTGGCCCGTCCACTGCGTCCAGGGCCAGCCCGGTGCCCGCCTCGCCGACGGCCTCGACACCACCCGCGTCGACGTCATTCTGCGCAAGGGCACCCACACGGCCGTCGAGATGTACAGCGCCTTTTACGACCCCTTTACCGCGCCGCGCGTCAGCGACTCCGGCCTGGCCGCCCTGCTGCGCGCCCGCGCCGCCACCCACGTCTTCGTCGTCGGCCTTGCCGCCGACTACTGCGTCCGGTGCACGGCCCTCGACGCCGCTCGCGAGGGCTTCACCACCGTCATCGTCGAGGACGCCACCCGGCCCGTCGATGCGGACGCATGGGCGGCCCTGCGCGCCGACGTGGTCGCTGCCGGCGTTGCGCTCGTGCGCATGGACGGGCCCGAGGTGGCGCGTCTGCGGCAGGCGGCGCAATAATAATAAAAGGAGGGGGAACACGCTCGACGGTAAAATCATAGGACCAAAACGCCTGCCTGGTATCGAAATACCAGGTCGGGAGCGGGGGTGCCCTGGCGTGCGAGCACGTCAAAAGCTGCTAAGAAGCACCAGGTTATTGCCGGGGTCTGGTTGAGGTAGTAGTAGTCCGGCGTAAACCGGCGATGGTGCGAATTGCGGTCAGTCTCCGCTATTTCTTTGTTTGACGACCCGTGCGTGACGACCAGACCGTTGCTTTCTGTAACAAGAAACCGTCGCCATGTCCGACGGCGAGCCTCCCGCGAAATTCATGCCGGCTGCCGACACTTGCAACCGTCCTCTGGACACCGACGCATCCAATGCAGTGACCTCTAGCACCGGGGATGACCCCCCCGGCCCCGACTCCGGCCCTGATCCCGAGATCACGCGCACCCCCCTGCAGATGGCTATTATCATGGTCTCGCTGTGCTCAGCCGTCTTCCTCAGCGCCCTAGACGTGTCCATCGTTACCGTCACCATCCCGACCATCGCCGGCCAGTTCCACAGCACGCTCGGTTACACCTGGATCGGCTCGGCGTACCTGCTGGCCACCGCTGCCGCCGCCCCGTGCTGGGGCAAGATGTCCGATATCTGGGGCCGCAAGCCCGTGCTGCTGGTCTCTATGGCCGGCTTCTGGGTTGGCTCGCTGCTGTGTGGTGTTAGCGTCAACATGCCCATGCTGCTGGTCGCTCGTGCCATCCAAGGTACCGGTGGCGGTGGCATCCTAATTCTCGTCAACATCTGCATCAGCGATCTGTTCTCGGCGCGGAATAGAGGTAGGTCCCAGTCGCTTTCTTCTTCGCCGGCACTGGTCACCGACTGACCCCTAATCGCAGCCCAATACTACGGCCTCGTCGCCCTTGTCTGGGCCGTGGCCGGCGGTATCGGCCCCGTCATCGGCGGCGCCCTCACATCCCACGCCACCTGGCGCTGGTGCTTCTACCTCAACCTGCCCATCAGTGGCGTGTGTTTTGTCGTTATCGTCTTTGTCCTGCGGCTACACAATCCCAAGACTGGCATGCGCGCCGGCCTGGCCGCTGTCGACTGGCTCGGCAGCCTGGCTCTCGTCGGCGGCACCCTGCTCGTGCTGCTGGGCCTGACGTTTGGCGGTGTGTCCCACCCTTGGGGCTCTGCCACAGTCATTGGCCTGCTGACCGCCGGCGTCGTGCTGCTGGCCCTATGCATTATCGTTGAAACACGCTATGCCGCATATCCGGTGCTGCCGCTGCACTTGTTCCTCCAGCGCAGCGCCATTGCCGCTATCGGCTGCGGTTTCTTCCACGGCATGGTGTACATGTCCGGCACCTTTTACTTGCCGCTGTACTTCCAGGCCGTGCTGGGTGCGTCTGCCTTGAGCTCCGGCGTATACGTACTGCCGCTGTCGATCACCATATCCATCAGCAGTGCCGTCGCTGGTCTCCTCACCCGCAAGACCGGCCACTACTGGGGCTTCATCGTCGGAGGCTTTGCCTGCATAACGCTCGGCTTTGGCCTCTTTCCCACGCTGGGGTCTGCGGGCGCGGCCGACAGTGCCGGCGCCCACGCCGAGCCGCAGCCGGACTGGGCCAAGATCATATTGTACCAGCTCGTGGCCGCGTTGGGCATCGGCCCCCTTTTCCAGTCGCCTATGCTAGCCCTGCAGAATCTGCTGCCACAGCGCGACGTTGCGTCTGCCATTGGCACGTACGCCTTTGTGCGCCAACTGGCCACCGCCGTGTCCGTCGCGATCGGCGGTGTCGTCTTCCAGAACCGCATGCAACACCAGCACGCCGCCCTCGTCGCTCGCATTGGTCGCTCCGATGCCGACCGCCTCGCCGGCGGAAGCGCTGCGGCCAACGTCAACTATGTCGCCACGCTGCAGGGCGACGCGCGCGCCGCCGCTCGCCAGGCGTACTGGAACAGCTTTCAGACCATGTTCATTGTGTATGCTGCGCTTGCCGGAGCCGGCCTGGTCGTCTCGCTCTTTGTCCAGCAGACCACGCTCAGCACCGAGCACACCGAGCACAAGACCGGCCTGCGCAGCATGCAGCGCCAAAACCACCGCAAGAAGGCGGCCGCCACGCAGGAAGACGCTGTCGAGAAGGAACAGGCATAATCAAGAGAAAAAGAAGAGGGAAAGACCGGAAGAAATCTCTTCAACGAGAAAAACGTCGTTCTTCGACAATAAGGAAGCGTCTTATTTAACAAAAAGGTTGAATCTTCAACAAAAAAGGAACTCATCGTGACAGGGACGACATTGGCGCATGCATTGCATTTCAACACGGGTATGGTATCTCAACAAGGGTCGATTAGGATAGGATCATAGGCATCATCGTGTTTAATTTGGCGACGGGGGAAAATATGTCCTCAAGAGCTCAACCCAGGCAGGAACGTGGTGCCACCTTCTCCCTTTGTACAACACGAACTGACATAAGGAAGGAACAACCCTGGTATGACGATGCCGTGCATTAGAACTGTCGATTGGGACTCAACTCGATCTATCTATGGCTTTGTTGCAACCAGCCTCATGTGCAGTTTGCTGCATTCCTGTGTACCCTGTGTATCCCATGCTCCGCCCTGGTCGCCGCCAGTTGATTACGACTTTGTTCGCAACACGCCGTTTTCAAACAAAGGAAATGCCAACAAAGGAAACGAGAAATCGAGTACAGAAAAAAAAAGGGGAAAAAAACCCCCCCAGAAACAAAAAAAGAGACTTGTAACACCTCAGACATACGCAGCCGCGTGGCGGCCGGCATCCGCGGCCGTTGCGACCGTCGTCGCCGGACCCCGGCCGCGGATTGTGCCGCCGCGCAGCAGGCCCAGGTCCCACCAGCCCTCGATGCGCTGCAGGAGGGTCTTGCGGCGGACCGAGCGAGATGCTGAATTGGCCACCGTGGTAGGCGACGGCGGTGGTAGCGGTGGAAGCAGCGGAGACAGCAGCAGCGGCCGCGGGGAGTCGTGCGGCGGCGGAGGCGGCGCGTCGACGGCCGCAGCGGACTTGAACGGCAGGGCCGCACGCGGCCACAGCACGGACAGGGCCTTGGACTCGCGGGCCTCGCGGAAGCGGCTCTCCTTGGCGGCCGGCGGCGGGGTGTCGCTGTCACCGGCGAAGGACGCCTTGAAGCGGTTGGTGAGCGACCGGGCCAGGGGCTGCGGTTCTTTTGTTGCTGTTGTGGTTGTTGGGGCGAAGGGCGGCGGTGACAGCGCACCGCCGGCGCCCAAGGGCATCACGACGACGGGCGGCCCAGGATGGAAGTGGATGGTGGTGGCCGTGGCAGCAGCGGCAGACGCCGCAACGGGGACGGGCGGCGACGACGACAGCGGCAACGGGTGGTCGGCAGCGGCGCAGAGAACACCAAGCCCTGACTTGACCTGGTGCGTGGTCGGCGGCGGCGACAGCGGCGTGGTCACGTCGCTGCCGCCGCCGTCGTCCTTGTCATGGTGCCCCGCTGCCTCATGCTCGTCGTCTTCGTCGTCGTCGTCGTCGTCTTCATCGTCCTCATATACTGCTGCCTCGTGCAAAGCCACGGCCGTCCGGATCCTGGGCGGGGGAAGCCCGCGGGAAAAACGTCGTCGCGATGCCGCGCACCCCTATAGGCCCGCAGCCGCGCGCGGGTACGGCGCGTGTGAGACCGTTGATGGCGGGTACGGCGCAGCCGCCGCCGCAAAGCCGTGGCTCGGGTTGAGCGGCGGGCTGTCCGGCACGTGGTAGCTCTCAGAGTAATCCGACACCGCCTTGCCACCAGGCCCGGCGTACGCGGCACTGCCGAGCTCGAAGCCGGCCTCACTGTTGCCGGCCGCACCTCCGGCGCCAACCCCCGCTGCCGTCGCTGCCGCGCGGCGCTTGCCGAGGAACAGCAGACCGGCGGCAAAGCCACTGAGGGCAAAGAGAATGCACAGCGCAATGACGAGGCCCCAGACAGCCATGACGGTGTAGCACGTGGTCTGGTTGTTGCCCACAAACAGGATGTAGTCCGAGGCCGCTGTGGCGTTGGCCGAGCCATGGACCTGAAAGGCAAGCAGCTCGCCGGTGTTGTTCTTGGCGGCCACGGGCAGCGCGGAGCATGTGGCCGCCGACAGGGGCGCGCTGAGGACGGCAGCCACGACGATGAAGGGAATCATAAAGGCCAGGTCGACCACACTGGTGACGAAGTAGGGGATGTGCGTCTCGTCGTAGGCGGTGAAGGAAAGGAGCGCCCAGAGAAGGCCCAAGGAGGACTGGTGGTCAGAAGGCGTGGAAGAAGAATTTGACAAAAACAAGCAGACTTACAAAGACGAGCGTAACAACAAGCTGGCTCGGAGCGGCAATGTGTGCGTGCGAATCCTGGCTGACAAAGTGGCCGGTCATGCCAACGACGGAAACGAGCGAGATGATCTCGATGGGCCGGGCGCCGAGGAAGGCGTAGCCGTAGTAGCCGTGGTCACGGAAGCCCATGATGGAGGATTGGAGTGCTGTGTTGGGTATGTTGGGTATGTATTGGAAAGGAATCTGCTACCAGCGCAGAGAGTGCAGATGAAAACAGAGAACAGAATAAACAAGAACGACAAGCTGAGCAGGAAAAGGAAGAAGTAAACAAAAAGACAAGAAAAAAGAGAATGGGAGTCTTGAGAAGACGGGGGAGGCCGTGTGGCAGTCGATGTATATAAGAGAAGGGCAAAAAGGACTGAAACTCCAAAGCAGTTGCTAAAAAAAAAAAGACAAAGAGTCGGCAGTGTTTTTGAAACGAAGAAAGAAGAGAAAAGAGAGAGAAAAAAAAAAGAGAGAAGAGGGTAGCGGTATATAAGGAAGAAATGAGAACGGAGCGGTGGCAGACAAAGAACGACGGGAAGACCGGACAAAGGCTGAAGCGAGGGTCTTCCGTGTCTGGGAACCAGGAAACGAGAGGAAATGAAGAGGCAAGGGAAAGAAAGAAGAAGAAACAAACAAGCGTGGCACAGGGGGGGGGGAGGAAGAGAAAAGAGAAGGAAAATCAAAATTGGCTTGTCGCTTCTCGAGAAGGACGTGTTCCGCCAGGGCCGCGTTCCACGGGTCTTATATCTCTTTTTCAGTTGCCGCTTGCCTTGTCTTGTGCGACGCTGCTGTTCCGATCCGAGCGAGACAGGACGACGACAGGACCCTATCTGCTGGCCGTGCGTCTCTGTTTTGCCTGGCCAGCGCGTCTGCTTCTAAATCGAGGCAGCGTCTACGGACCCTGTGTCTGGACGTCGCCGCGTCTCGTCCAGCTAATGCCGTGTTTCCAATTCCGGAAGGGCTGCGTCTACGAAGTACAGGCCCCGGCCGGAGGCTGCCCCAGCGATCGACCTCTATCGTGCAAGGGG
>PCDN01000003.1:2528146-2549599 GCA_002778105.1 Ceratocystiopsis brevicomis
GGGGGGGGAGGGGGTGAGGGGGGCCCCAGCCCCGAGCTCTTGGACCCTGCCCGCCCCCCTGTTGTGTTTGTCTGGACAGCCGCCCGAAGACAGGCCCTGGCCGGAACACGAGAAGGGGGAAAAAACCCCCGAAAAAACAAAGAAAAGCAAAAACAAAACAAAACAAAACAAGACCAAACAAAGATACAAAGAAAAAAAAAAAAGGTGCACTTTCTCAACCCCCTTGTCCTCTCTCCTGTCAACCCCCAAAAATGCCTCGAGAAACAGGCGAAGACAGCCTCTGTTCCCGTCGGAAACGGATGCAGGACGGCCCGCTCGACGACACTGGCAGCGCGCACCAACCTGTCGCAGATCAGCCTGGGGCGGCGCAGCCGGCCACCAGGGGAACAGACGCCATCGAAAGAAAAGAAAAAAAAGGTCAGACGAGCCAGATCAGACCTGGCCTCGCACAGGCGAATACGAAGCACAAGCAACGGGGCCCTGGGCCAACCATCCCACGCCTCTCGCTTGCCAGACGAGAGCCCTGTATTTTGGGGGGACGGCGGCTTACGCCCCGCCCCCCCCCCGCTAAAATGACCTGTAATGCGCTCGCCCTACAGGCAGCCCCTGCAGCTGCCAATCACCGCCCCTGCCCACCACCCGATCTCTGACGGTGTTGTCTTTTTGCTGCCTTCTGCCGCGCATCGCCAAATGGCTCGACTGCCGCGCGCCGCCACGATTGGTTGCCCCATGGCCAGTCGTCGGTTTGAGAGTTGTCCGCCCGGGGCTCCTGGGCCGCCGCGGACCGGCCTTCCCCCCCTCCGCTTTCCCCTTCGCATCGTCTGTTTTAAATAAGCGCCCGGCTGTTCTTCCCGTGCGCAGCAACGGCCTTTTCTGTGACCGGCTGGTTCTAGACTATCATGGAAGCGGTTGATGCTTGAAACAACGGTCGTGGTCTTGAAACACACCTCGAAAAAACCACACAGAAAGTACACAAAATAGACTGTCGATTATAGAAAAGCAATCCGGGGTTTTATGCGCCCAACAACACAGTCACATACATGCCTGACACACAACGAATATACGACAAGACAAAAATCACAGTAAATCGCCTATCAAGAATGCAAACTCGGCCCACACCCCCCCGACCTCATCCCAGCAGGTCGTCCAGGCCGTTGCTGCTGCTCGCCGGTTTCGTCGAGGGCGCCGGTGACGACGACGCCGCCGAGGGCGTCGCGCCCCAGATCTTCTCCTGCGCCAGCTGGCCCATCGACGGGCCCCGGCTGGTCGTCCCCGTGTTGTTCTTCTTGATGCCCGTCGCTGCCTGTGACCACAGAGAGCCGAAGACGTCGCCACTGGCACCCGCCGGCTTCGCTGCCCCGGCCGCGGCAGACGACGACGACGCCGGCACCGTTGACACATTCGAGCCGAGCAGCGGCCGCAGTGCCGCCATCCCCGCACCAGCCGAGCTGCCCGTCGACGTGTGCCGCTGCTGCTGCTGCGACGTCTGCGGGAACACCGACGTCACCGGCTTCAGCGCCTGCGCCGACGATCCCAGTGGCGCCGCCGTCGCCGGCGATACCTGCACAGACTGATAGTAGTTCGGCTGCATGGGTTGGAAGGACGCCATCGGCGCTGTCGCGCTGGTCGTCGCCGCCGGTGCGTGAAAGGCAGAGTAGTTCGCCCCGCCCGTCGACGTCGGCGTCGCCACCGGCGGCGGCGAGATCGACGACATCATGTCCGACAGGCTGGCCTGCTGCGGCGCCGACACCGGCTGAGGCGCCGCAAATTGCGCGCCGCCCGCATGGGACGTCGCGAGCGGCGCGCTGGCGAGCGAGAGGCCCGCCAGCGACGAGGATGCGCCGGTCGCCGGTGCCGCCACAGGCGCAGCCTCCTGAAAATCGTCAAAGTCGTCATCGTCAGCGGAACCGGCCGCCGTCGCTCCCGTTGGTGCCGGCGTTGGTTCCGGCTCATCGAACGAGAATAGGTCGACTTCCGGTGCCTTCTTTGGTGCAGGTTCGACCGCCTTTGCCGGGGGCGCACGGGACGTCCCACCCGTCGTCCGCCGCACGCCCGCACGCGACGATGCGGATGCACTGCCACCACCCCGCTGCTCGCCCTCGTCGTACTCGTCGTACTCTTCGAAGCGGTCGCTGCCACCGCCACCGCCACCGCCACCGCCTTCATACGGCTCGCTCTGGCCGCCGAAACCACCGCCGTCCCCGTAGACACCACCCGAATAGCCGCCAAACGATGCGCTGTCGCTACCAAAGCCGCCGTACCGGCTGGAGCCGCCCCTGCTGCCGCCACCGAGGCCGAGACCGCCCATGCTGGTGTTCCCCACGCCCGTGTACTTGCCCTTGTTGGTACGCGCCTTTTTCCGCTCGGCGCGGATCCGTTCGACATCGCTAAGTAGCTCGGCCAGCTCTTTGGCCCGGTTGCGCACATTGATACCCTGGTCCTTGCCGTTCGAGTCGATGTAGTGGAACTGCCGCAGCATCTTCAGAAGCGTCATGTGTGAGCGGGCATCGTCGACGACCCGCTCGGAGCCGTGCTTGACAAGAAACTCAAGTAGCTGCAAGGCCTTGTAGATCTGGCGCCATTCCTCGGCGGACTTTTCGGTGAAACGGCGGTAAATCATGGGCATGATCTCATTGAGTGTCTGGCTGGCAAGGGGGGAAAAGACACGCTCGTTAGTGGGACACCCACGGTATTGGGTAACACACAGGCCTCGGTCACATCACACTCACTAACTAAACGTCCCGTTGGCAATCTCCTGCATCAGGGTGGACGACGTGCCCCAGGGATCGTTGTTGGTGGCCTCCCGCACCTTGGCCTCCATCTCGGTGTAGTTCATAACAGCTGGTAATTTGGTTGTCAGCAAGGACATTCGCCAACGTGCATCCTATGCATCTCATGAAAACACTGCGTGCTCACCATTTTGCACCTTGCGCACGCCGGCCTTTATATCGTACAGCGTCAGGTTGGCGACCGACTCTTTGAGGTTGCTTAGATCCATGACGGGCAACGCGTCGACAGACGAAAAAAAGATACAAAGAGACACAGAGACGCAAATCGATGGAATGTATGTCGCCAGCGGGATTGGATACCCGCTTGTGCCGTGCGCGTGGATGAGTGGTCGTCGGGGAGTGAAGAGTTCAGGGAGAAAGCGATACAGATTGGCTTCCGCTTTGGGCCACGGCACCCTGAAGCTAAAAATACAGGTCACGTGAAGCACCGGAGGCACCGGAGCAAATAGGAATTGCGAGTCTACGAGTAGGAGACAACAGGTGCAATACAGAAATGGTTCCTTGAATGAAATATGCAAAAGCGCAGAATATCATGTCGCCGCTGGACAGTTGTGCAGGCCGAACACAAAGGTGGTGTGAGCTACGTTGTTTCTATGCCTGAGGCAGAAATCCGTTTACGGAGAAGAAATATGGGTCCGTAGAGAGCTTCAACCGGCGGCAAGAAAGACGAAAAAAACAGGACACGAAAGGAATATATATAGCTCGCCGTTCTCCCGACGACACACTTGCACGCTCCCAATAGCTCCAATTTTGTTTCCTACGTCTCCTGCTTACGTTCTTCAGTTGCTGTGTGCATTCGCTGGTTCAAAAGGTAAGATACGTCTAGACAGAGGTGTTTTCCGTCGTCGCTTCATGCAACGGCGGCTCGAGTGGCTTTTCTTTGCTCAGCTCTGTTTCGTTTCTGCACTGCCACCCCCCTGCTTACACGCTCGCTCTGCTATGCATCCTTTCACGAATTTACGGAGTCCTAGCCGCGCGAGCTGCCCGGGTAGGTCAGACTCTGCTTCTGTTTGCTCGGAGAGCAGTAGTGCCTGTGGCAAACGGGGTGGAGGGAGGTGAAGAGAAGCAAAGAAACAGAAAGAAAACGAGAAAGGACAGAACAAAAGAAGAAAAAGACAAAAAGAAACGAAAAGAAACGAGAGAAGGGCAATTGGCCAGCCAGTCGTTTTGAATCTGCTTCATTCCCGCCTTGCATTTCAGCTACCCTTTTTGTCCCCTCGCGCCTTCTCTTTGTTGCCTCTTCTTCGTCATTCCCTGCTTCTTCTTTTCCGTTCTATATTCCTTCTTTTTCCCGTTTTTTTCTTTCCCCGTTGGTCCCTTCACGTCCTTACTGGCTAACACCGTTGGTGGGGTAGCAGAGATTTTCTTGCCATCATCTAGTCTGGCGTAAGCCTACGAAGTACGTACCACAGCTACCATGAACGGCCCACTGGCAACCAGCTTGCTGCGACCCCTCCTGCCCCGCCAGGGCCTTATTTGTGCAGTTCCCGCCGCCTTCGCCCGGACTGCAACTATCTCTTCTTCCTCTTCTATCTTTGCTCGAGCTGCTCGTCCGGTTTCTGCATCTCTTCCTCTTTTCACAAAGCCTACACGTACCTTCTCGTCAACCACCGCCAACATGTCTGGGAACGTGTATGTCTCTTCTCCCCTGCGTTTTCCCCTCTGGTTTTTCGTCTCCCTACCTCCTCTGCTTGACTTTTTCCAATTTTTTTTCCCCCCGGCTTTTACTTTGCACCAACTTTGCTGGCCTGGCCTTCTGCTAACAAAACAGCTTTTTCGATGTGGAGTGGCACGGCCCCGTGCTGGACGACAGCCACCGCCCGACCGGCGACGTTGCTGGTACGCCAAACCTTCACCCCTCCTTTTTCTAAAGACTGTATTAACCTGCTCAGACCAATCCGGCCGCATCACCTTCAAGCTGTACGATGACGTCGTCCCCAAGACGACCAAGAACTTCCGCGAGCTTGCCAACGGCCCCGCCGACAAAAACCTGAAGGGCTACGCCGGCACCGCCTTCCACCGTGTCATTCCCAACTTCATGCTCCAGGGCGGTGACACCACCCGCGGCAACGGCACGGGCGGCGTCTCCATCTACGGCGAGCGTTTCGCCGACGAGAACTTCCAGCTCAAGCACACCCGCCCCGGCCTGCTGTCCATGGCCAACGCCGGCCCCAACACGTAAGCGATTGACAAGAAACGGGGCTTTTCTTCTAAGATCTCTTCTCGAGACTAACAACCCCCTCAGGAACGGCTCCCAGTTTTTCATCACGACGGTCGTTACCGACTGGCTGGACAACCGCCACGTTGTTTTCGGCGAGGTCGCCGACGACGCGTCCTTCAAGGTCGTCAAGTCGATTGAGGCCACCGGCTCGCAGAGCGGTGCCATCAAGTACCCCAAGAAGCCCACCATTGTCAAGAGCGGCAGCTTGTAAACAGACTTCACAAGGAAAATGAGGTGCATGGTGTTGGATGTTCCTATGGCTGTACGCTCCTCTCTCTTCCAAGTACAGTAGAAGATATGAGCTTAGCTTTCAATGGGAAAGAGAGGTCACCTCCATCCAAAGGAAAAAAGAATTAAAATTACCAAGAACCTTGGCATGTGGCATGTGAGAAGGACGTTCGTCTACCAAGACCCAGAGATTGCGTAGTCCTATTCAAAAAATAAGAAATTAAATGTAGCAAGTCGCCCCCCAAAACGCCGGACTGTCCGCTATGCAACGTTCCTGCGTAAAGAGCTTTTCTTTCGCGGTTCGCCAAAACAAAAGGTAGCGAAATGCTATATTTCGATGACCTCGTCCCCGACTACCGGGACCCCAGCTTCGGCCGCCGCGTCCTCGAGTCCGAGCCACTTGTTGAAGTACACGCAGTTGGCGGGACTGACGGGCCCGCCGTCCTCGCACAGGTCAAACACGGGACACAGCCCACACGGTGACTCGGTAAAACCGTTGTTGAGCGGCTCCGCACCCATGCCACCGGCCGCAGCCGCGGCCCCTGCCTCGTCGTCTCCGCCTTCTAGGGACGAGCCCACGGGCAGACGGGCCGCGTTCAGGGCGCGGTAACCGGTCTCGTGCGAGCCGGGGAGCCTCACTGGCTCGAGCAGGCCGTCGTACACAAGCACGTCGACGAGTTGCTGGATGTCGGCCTCGCCCAGCGTCGTGTTGTTGGTGACGCCGCCCTGTTCGATTAGCTCGGCAATCCGGCGTACGGTCGGGTACTGCGCGTAGCCGGCAGGCATGGGCAGGCGAACGACACGCCGGCGATGGTGGTGGTGGTTGGGTTTTGGGTGGTCGGCGGTGTCTGCAGCGGAGGAGGACGAGGGCAGGGGGGCCCCGTCGATGCCGCGTTTCCTACCGCGGCCGGGCAGGTCCCCGCTGGCGGCTCCGCTGCCGTTGGCACTGCCACGTATTGTGCCCTTTTTTGGCTGCCGAGTAGCTGTAGAAGAAGACGAGGCGCCCGCACCTGCACTGGCATTGGCCGAAATCGTCTTTGGGCCCCGTCCAATGTACGTGCTCAGACTCCGAATGGTCTCAAACACAATGTTTTGCAGGTCGCCAATGAAGTTCTCATCCAGCATGGCATCTGTGTACCAGGGGCCGCCGGTGGCACGGTCGGAGGGGCGCAGCGTGGCCTTGATGTACATTTTCTTGCCAATGTTTTCGACGCTCTTCATGTCGCGGATGTAGCTGCGGCCTTCGAGGTTCTTGAGACATTGCTTCAGCACAGATTCGTGCATATTGAGACGCAGCTTGAGCGTGCGCGCCCAGATGCCGTCAGCACCGGCGTCGTCAATCAGTTCGTAGACCATGATCTGGTCCTGGTTAAGGGAGCGGTATCTAGGAGAAACCATATCAGTACAAGAAGCGCAAAATAGAGCAGGCAGCGGACAAAATACTTTTGAGCGTCCTCAGCCGACCGCCAACGCCAACACAGCCCGTAGCGGCCATCGTTCATAGCCTTGAACAGGAAGTCTTGGCACAGGCCCTGGACGGCCTTCATGAGGAGGACGAGGTTCCCACCGGGGATGACGTCCAGTTCAAGAAGTTCCTTCTGGTTCCATAACCGTGAATCACTGCCGTTGTCGACGACAGCCTGATAGAGCGCATCCTTGAGAAGCTCGACCTTCGAGGGGTCTTCGCTGGATCCGCGGGAGGACATGCTGAAAGATATGGGGAGGGGGCAGAGAAGAGCGTCGGAGAGGGATGGTAAAAGAAAAAGAAAAAAAATTAAAAGCAGACGGAACCGGCTCGTCTGTTTCTTTGGCTAGGGTGATGGCGTAGAGGTGGCCATAAAGGGGGCCATGGTTTAACTGGGAAGTCGAGGTCGAGATGGGAGTTGGATGCAAGGTTGAACGTCGGGCATTTCCAGCACCTTTTTTTTTCTGCCGGCCTGACATAGCATTCCCCCGCCTTTCTCACGGACTGTGGTTGGCCACGATTTTAGACCGCCTTCCATTTTTGGAGACGCATATAAGCATCTCACGATGCGCCTGTAAAAAAACCCCGCGAACGACTCGCAAACGATTCCCGAAGCCGACAAACGATGCTGAAGACTGGCTTACGCTTTGCTTTTCCTCTCTTTCGAAAGTCACGGATATTCCGCACCATGCATCTCCAGACGGTCCAGCGCATCGAGCTGCCGCCCGCGGCAGACATGCACGTGCACATGCGGCATGGTGACCTGATGAAGCTGGTGGCGCCGACACTGACCAAGGGCGGCGTGGACACAATTTTCGTGTAGGTGGCACCTGGGGTACGTTTCCGCTGTATACATGTAACCTGCTAACAAGGCAGCATGCCGAATCTTGTACGCACATAGACCCGTGGGGACGTATGCAGTTGGATAGGGACACGAGCGAGCACTAACGGGCCAGGTGCCGCCTTTAACGGAAGTTAACAAGGTGCGTAAACATCGTGTGGTCTAGTAAGGTCATTTGCAGTTCGTGAATATAGACTGACTCTTTCCAGGTTCTCGAGTACAAGAACGAGCTTCAGGCTTTGGCCCCGGATGTCAACTTTCTCATGTCCCTGTTTGTATGTGGTTCGTATACGCGGCTGTTTTGGGAGACGAGAAAACCTTGCTGATGTTGGCTGCCAGCTTCACGCATCGATCACACCAGACGTCATTGCTCAGGCAGCGGCAGCGGGCATCACTGGTGTCAAGATGTACCCTCAAGGTCTGTCGTCTCGCCTTGCAAGTTCGTCTTATCCCCATGCTGACAGTGTAACAAAACCGCGTAGGCGGCACAACAAACTCAGAGAATGGCGTGGCCGACTTGGCCACCTTCTACGACACGTTTGCGGCCATGGAGAAGCACAATATGGGTATGGATGTGCCGCCATTGGCATCAAGGCCGTTGTTGTTCTCCCCCTTGCTGACCGAACAGTGCTCAACCTTCACGGCGAGGCCATCGAGTCCCTTGCTCCGCCTGGAATAACCCTTGAGGAGGCATTTCTGCCGACACTGAAGTCGCTACACGAGCGGTTCCCCCGTCTGCGCATCATTGTGTGTTCTTGCCAAGTCCCTGCCTTCTCCCCATGCCTGTATTGACACCCGCTCTTGTCTCTAGCTCGAGCACTGCACCACGGCTGCCGCCGTTGCCGCCGTCAAGGCGTGTGGCCCGACGGTCGGCGCCACCATCACTGCCCACCACCTCTACCTCACGTCGGCCGATGCCTGTTGCGACCCCTTTGCCTTTTGCAAGCCGATCCCGAAGAAGCCCACGGACCGCGACGTGCTTCTGCGTACGATCGCCGAAGACAACCCCAAGTTTTTCTTGTACGTGTTTACCCTCGTATCTCGAGCCATGTTGCTTCATTTGGCCGACAGCCCGTCCTGACATTCTGTAGCGGAAGCGACTCGGCCCCCCATCTCCTGCACACCAAGACCGGTGCCGCTCCCGGCAAGGCGCCCGCCGGCGTCTTCACGCAGCCGTACGTCACGCAGCTCATCCTGCTGGCACTGGAGGAGGCCATCGAGCGCGGCGTGATTGGCGCAGATGAAATCACTGAGGACAAGCTTGCCAACTTTTTGTCGCGCAACGGCCGCCGCTTCTACCAGCTGCCCGACATACCGACGAAGAAGATAGTGCTAGAACGCAAGGGCGAGACGATCGCCCCGAGCGTGCAGAGCGCCGATGGCGCAACCGAGGTCGGCAACTCGCGGCCCGGTGCGGCTGTATTCAGCCTGCAGTGGGAGTCGGCATGACACGAGATTTACAGGGCATATAAGTAGGCATCGCAACTACGAACTTATAGGACGATTTTAGAGAGAGACGTATCTCAGGGCCTCTATAAACAAAACCATCAACTGATGGATAGGATATGCAGCCTACTCTACGACAAGGCGCGCGTCTCTCTGGGATATTGATAGTATTTTACGCTGAAGCTGGTCGCATCCATTGTTTCGCGATGGTGTATAAGCTCTGTTCAGGATCAATTCAAGCACACGAGCCTGGTAGGAGTAAGATACAACTTCGGTATCCTTGCCGCGTGTCACGCCGGGATCGCTGCACAGAATAACCCCTATGGCGCAACTTCTACATATGTTGCACTGCAATGCAGGCACAACAAAGCGAGCAAATGTAACTAGACGAAGAAGGCTGCCATAGGTCTTGAGATCGACTCCGAGTCTTGTATTATTACCGCAAATACCCATTCAATACAGGGTTCCACTTTCACTTTCGTGCCGTTTTTCCTGGGTTTTTGTTTCCTCATTTTTCCCCAATTTAAGATTTCTTTGTAATAATCTTGCTTTTCTTCTTGATTCCTTCCTTTTTCATACCTCCTCTTTTGTTCCTGTCTCTCTCGCCCATGTTCTTTCCCTTCTAGGAGAAGCCCTTCTCAATTACAAGCCCATGGTGCCATTTTTGCCGCCCCACACCGCCTCGACAATTTCACCGACCGCTATTTCCTTCGCTTTGTTCCCATTGAACCTCACAATCCTTCTCCCCTTTTTCCGCTTCCGTCCCCACAGTCGCCCGTTGCTCTTTTTGCTGCGCTTGGCTTCTTTTTTCCTCTTTCCTGTCCCCCTTTCTTGTCTCCTTTCCTCCTCCCCCACCTCTGTTCTCTCGTGCCAGGTCAACTTGCCAGACAGCTACAGCAGACGGCCTCGCTCGTTTTCGGAACCACCTGAACCACCTGAACCACCTGAACCAA
Source organism: Ceratocystiopsis brevicomis (assembly GCA_002778105.1). Taxonomy (NCBI): domain Eukaryota; kingdom Fungi; phylum Ascomycota; class Sordariomycetes; order Ophiostomatales; family Ophiostomataceae; genus Ceratocystiopsis; species Ceratocystiopsis brevicomis. The sequence continues at coordinate 2,538,090 of PCDN01000003.1, forward strand.
CTCACTTGGACTGCCTCTTATATCTTCTGTACGTGCCCTCAGCTACGCACACAACTTCAGAGCAGCTTGGCACTAACGCTTCTCTGTACCAGCTTCTTCTCGGTTCATTGACCGGCCAATGCATTCCTCATAGACACCCAGTCTTTTAATTCCACCGACAAACTTCCACCTACCATGGTGGTCTCGTCGTTTCTGCCCTCCCGCTTTCGCGGCGAGCAGCCGCCGTCTGAGGTGGCGGCCCCATCTTGGATCAACAAGAAATTGACCCCTGTGCTCCAGCTACTGTCCAGTCTCACCTCTGCGCACCCCATCCACACCATTGTCGTCGTGGCCGTGTTGGCAAGCTCGACCTACATGGGTCTGCTCGAGGAGAGCGTGTTTGACGCCACCCGCAGCGTTCGCCGCGCCGATTGGAGCTCCCTGGTCGAGGGCAGCCGCAGTCTTCATGTCGGTCCCAGCTCCGCCTGGAGGTGGCAGCCCTGGGACGAGAACACTGCGGCCGACACCACCCTGGCGGCCGGTACCCAGCACCTGGCCCTTCTGACCTTTGTCTTCCCCGGATCGTTCTCCGATAGCTCTCTGAAGACTGCTCCGCAGTTCGACGCCATCCCCGTTCCCGAGAACAGCTCCATCCTGCCGCTGCCCTCGACCCCCAACGCCCTGGCTGCCTACTCCCAAGATACCTCACTGGCCTTTGCTGTTCCGTATGACAAGGCCCCGGAATTTACCGCGGCGGCGCGCGAAATCCCGAACGACGTTGCCGGCAGCAGCGCGAGCCAAGACGACTCGGCTGCTTCCACCCGCATTACAGAGGAACATGGCCGCGAGCGCAAGATGTGGATCATGAAGGCGGCCGGCGTTCAGACGGATTCTAGTATTGTGCGCTGGATGCAGGACGGCTGGGTTGGCTTTGTCGACCTTCTCAAGAACGCCGACACCCTGGATATCATCATCATGGTGCTCGGCTATCTATCCATGCACCTGACATTTGTATCGCTCTTTCTCTCGATGCGCCGCCTGGGCTCTCGCTTCTGGCTTGGCTTTACCGTCCTCTTCTCGTCGGTCTTTGCCTTCCTTTTTGGTCTGATTGTCACCACCAAGCTCGGCGTCCCTATTAGCATGGTCCTGCTGTCCGAGGGCTTGCCGTTTCTGGTTGTCACCATTGGTTTCGAAAAGAACATTGTTCTCACCAAGGCGGTGCTGTCCCACGCCTTGGAACACCGCCGGAATGTCGAACACGCGCCTCGTAGTTCGAAGCGCGTGACGGCGTACACCAGTGTGACCCAGTACGCCATCCAGGCAGCAATCAAGGAGAAGGGCTTTGACATTGTCCGCGACTACGCCGTTGAGATTCTGGTTCTGGTTCTCGGGTCTCTGTCTGGCGTCCAAGGCGGGCTGCAACAGTTCTGCTTTTTGGCTGCCTGGATTCTCTTTTTCGATGCGATCCTGCTCTTTACCTTTTACACGGCAATTCTCTGCATCAAGCTCGAGATCGGCCGTATCAAGCGCCATGTCGAGATGCGCCGCGCCCTGGAGGACGACGGTGTTAGCCGTCGTGTCGCGGAGAATGTGGCCCAGAGCACGGACGGCCCCAGCGACCCGAGCACGTCCATCTTTGGCCGCCAGATCAAGAGCACTAGCATCCCCAAGTTCAAGGTCCTCATGGTGTCCGGCTTTGTAGTGATCAACGTGCTCAACCTCTGTACCCTGCCATTCCGCAGCGCCGACGCGTCTCTGTCGTCGTCCATGAGCGGCGGTCTCAGCGGCGTTCTTTCTTCGCCGCCCGTCGACCCGTTCAAGGTTGCTGCCAACGGACTGGACGAGATTCTGGCATCGGCCAAGGCGCAGAACCGGGCAACAATTGTCACCATCACGACGCCCATCAAGTACGAGCTGGAGTTCCCATCCATCCACTACGCGCTGCCAGCGGGGCCGAACGATCTCTTGACCGATCTCAGCTACGGCGGCGTTGGCGGCCGGGTGGTGGGCAGCATTCTCAAGAGTCTGGAAGACCCTGTTCTTTCCAAGTGGATTGTCGTGGCGCTGGCTCTGAGTGTCGTGCTGAACGGCTACCTTTTCAACGCGGCGCGCTGGGGCATCAAAGATCCCAACTTGCCGGACCACCCCATCAACCCGAAGGAACTTGAGAAGGCCCAGACGTTTAATGACTCGGATGCTGGGGCGCTGCCTCTGGGCGGCTTCGCGCAGGCGGTGCCGCCGGCCAACAAGCCGCTGACGCCCGCGCTGACGGACGACGAGGGGGATATCCAGTCCATGCGGCCGCTGAAAGAAAAGGAAGCGCCGGTCGAGCCATCGGCGGCGGAGTTGCAGGCAGCCGAGGCGCAGGGCTCGATGGAGGTGCAGCGCACGCTGGCCGAGATGGAGCAGATGCTCAAGGACCGGCGCGCGCCCGAGCTGACGGACGGCGAGCTCGTGTTTCTGTCGCTGCGCGGCAAGCTGCCGGGCTATGCTCTGGAGAAGACGCTTAAGGACTTTACGCGGGCAGTCAAGATCCGGCGCGCGATAATTTCGCGGACCAAGGCGACAGAGGAGCTCACGGGCGGGCTGGACGAGTCGGGGCTGCCATTTGAGCACTACAACTGGGCGCAGGTGTTTGGGCAGTGCTGCGAGAACGTGGTGGGCTACATGCCGGTGCCCGTCGGGGTTGCGGGTCCGCTGGTGATTGACGGCAAGAGCTACTTTGTGCCAATGGCGACGACGGAGGGTGTGCTGGTGGCGAGCGTGAGCCGTGGCTGCAAGGCGATCAACGCGGGCGGCGGGGCAGTGACGGTGCTGACGAGTGACGGGATGACGCGGGGCCCGTGCCTGAGCTTCGAGACGGTGGAGCGGGCTGGCGCGGCCAAGATCTGGCTGGACTCGGAGGCGGGGCAGGCGACGATGAAGAAGGCGTTCAACTCGACGAGCCGGTTTGCACGGCTGTCGTCGATGAAGACGGCGCTGGCGGGGACAAACCTGTACGTGCGGTTCAAGACAACGACAGGCGACGCGATGGGGATGAACATGATCTCCAAGGGCGTGGAGCACGCGCTGCACGTGATGGTGAACGAGGCCGGGTTCGAGGACATGAACATTGTGTCGCTGAGCGGCAACTACTGCATCGACAAGAAGGCGGCGGCGATCAACTGGGTGGACGGGCGCGGCAAGAGCGTGGTGGCGGAGGCGATCATCCCTGCGGAGGTGGTGCGCAACGTGCTCAAGACAGACGTGGACTCGCTGGTGGAGCTCAACGTGTCCAAGAACCTGATCGGGTCGGCGATGGCGGGCGCGCTGGGCGGCTTCAACGCGCACGCGGCCAACATGGTGGCGGCGGTGTTCCTGGCGACGGGGCAGGACCCGGCGCAGGTGGTGGAGAGCGCGAACTGCATCACGATCATGAAGAACCTGCGCGGGTCGCTGCAGATCTCGGTGTCGATGCCGTCGCTCGAGGTGGGCACGCTGGGCGGCGGGACCGTGCTGGAGCCGCAGGCGGCGATGCTGGACATGCTGGGCGTCCGCGGGCCGCACCCGACGAACCCGGGCGAGAACGCGCGGCGGCTGGCGCGCATTGTGGCGGCGACGACGCTGGCCGGCGAGCTGTCGCTGTGCTCGGCGCTGGCGGCCGGCCACCTGGTCAAGGCGCACATGGAGCACAACCGGTCGCAGCCGCCGACGCGGGCAGCGACGCCGGCGCCGGGTTCGGGGGCTGTGACGCCGGCAGGGCTGACTATGACGACGTCGGTGCGGAGCCCCGCGGCGATTGAGCGGTCGAGGCGCTGAGTGGAAGGAAGGGGGATGGGGGATGGATCGCAAATCGGAGAGGGCGGTGGCCGGGCCCGTCGGGCTGAAATGCAACAGGCACAGCTTGTGTACTTTCCCAGTTCATTCTTATTCATAGCTTTGGACCCAGTCCATTTTACTGAAAAACAGCCTTAACAGAAGGAGCATGACCACGTGAACAAAATACATTGACGATAGATATTCCTTTGCCTTCCAGCCCCTGCCTGGCCCCCCCTACCTACCGCCCAACACGGATCACCCCGGCGGCCATCAGCTTCTGGATCTTGCTCCGCACGCTCGGGTTCTTCATGTGCTCGGCCAGCGCGGCCGGTTCCGACTGCGCCTGCTGCAGGATGGCCTGCATGACCGGGTCCTGCATGATCTCCATGATGTCCGGGTCGCGCGCGAGGCGCTCGCGCGCCTGGTCCTCGGTCTCGTTCTCACGCGCTGCGTACATGGCGGAGAAGGCCTTCTGCTGCAGCTGCTCGATCTCGCGCGCGTTGGCGCCCGTGTGCGGCGGGGTGCGGTCGACGCGCTCGGCCTCGGCGCACGCGTCGACGCACTCGCTGTACTTGCGCATGCCCAGGAACGTCTGCGCCTTGCGGATGTACGCGCGCACAAACGCCGGGTCCTTGCGGATGGCCGTGTCGCAGTCGTCCAGCGCCGATGGGAACTCGACCAGCTTGACGTACGCCGCCGCCCGGTTGCTGTAGCCGCGCGGGTCGTCCGGCGCGCGCTTCGTCATCTCCGTGTACGCCGCCACCGCCCCCGGCCAGTCCATCGCCTTGAAGAGCCGGTTGCCCTCCTCGCGCGCCGCCTCCGCCTTGGCCGGGTCCACGTACGCCGCCCGCGCCTCCTCGATCCGCCGCCGCTCCACCGCCCGCAGCTTGGCCACCACGTCCGGCGTGCGCTGCTCGCGCAGCGACGTGTTGTACAGCTCAATCGCCTGGTCCAGCTGGCCCAGCCGCTCGTGCGCCGTCCCGATCCGCGCGTACGCCTTGGCCATCAGCTTGAAGTCCGCAAACACCTGCCGGCCCTCCTCCACCGCCTTGCTGCACGCGTCGATGCACTCCTGGTACGCGCCCTTCTCAAAGAACGCCGCCCCCAGGTTCGTCAGGTACGTGATGTCGTGGTGCAGCTCCCACGCCGCCTTGTAGTGCTCAATCGCCTCGTCAAACTGCCGCTTCTTGTAGAAGCTCGTGCCCAGCGCCTTCTCCTTGTCGGCCGCTTCCTTGGCCGCCTTGCGTGCCTTGCTCTCCTCGTCCTCCTCCTCCTGCTGCTCCTCCTCGACAACGGGCTCCGCCTCCTTTTTCACCGGCTCTGCTGCTGCTGCTGCTGCTGCTGCTGCTGCTGCCGCCGCCGCCGCCGTTGGTGTTGCTTTGGGTGCCGCGTCGGCAGCGGCGGATGTGGGCTCCAAGTCGGGCATCGCTTCGTCGCCCGCTGCCGCCCCCGCCAGGTCCGGGCCGCCCTCGCCGCCGACGTCCAGATTGAGGCCCATCAGCACGGCCATGGCCTGGATCATGCGCGGGTCGCTGAACATGGCCTGTGTGTTGCCCGGGTCGCGCTGCACAGCCTGCAGGTTCTGCATAAAGGTCGGGTCCGCCAGGAAGGCGCTCGTCTTGGGGTTGGCCGCCAGCTTTTGCAGCACCTGCGGGTCGCTAAACAGGTTGTTGAGCTGGCCGCCCGGGCCGCCAAAGGGCGAGCCGCCCGGTCCGCTGGGCCCGCCGCTGCGGCTCAGGTCCGCGTCCATGGCGCGCTCCACGTTGGCCAGGTCGTTCTTCATGCCGGCGTTGGTCGGGTCCAGCTTGAGACCGGCCTCATATGCCTCGTACGCGCCAACCAGGTCACGCTTGCCATACAGCGCAGTGCCCTTGCGGCCCCAGCCCTTGGGCCAGTCCGGCTTGATCTCGGTCGTCTTGTTGGCGTCCTCGAGCGCATGGTCCCAGTCCTTCTTCGAGGCATAGGCGGCGGAGCGATTGCTGTACAGAATGTGATTGTCTGGGGTGAGGGCAATGGCGTCGGTAAAGTGCTTACTAGTCGCTGCGTTAGTGGTCTTTCTTCTCTTCTTCCTTTCTTCCCTTCTTTCCTTCTTCCCTTCTTCCCTTCGTCTCTTCTCTTCTTCAACTTACACTGCTGCGTCAAAGTCTTTGGCCGCTATGGCCTTGTTGCCAAGCGCCTTGAGCTCGTCTGCGGTCGACATGGTGGGATCGGCTTTGACTAAAACTTCAAGCGTTTTGTTGACCCGAGTTTCAGATCCGTCGTGTTTGCAAGAGACGCGGGACACAGCTCGATGCTGCAAAAGCAGGCGATGCCGCCTAAAAAGGGTAAAAAAGTAGAGTGGGGCACGGAGCTTGTTTCTAGGCCTTTCGACGCTGGCGGGGAGGCGGACTGTGATTGGCTAACTACAGCTCTTGGTCGAGGGGCGTACGAGAAGGAAGCTTCACGAGGCCTCAGGAGAGCAGATGGAGCGTGGGACTTGCTCGTTGCAAGACCCGTACGGCATAAAAGTTCGTGGCAGATGTGGCGCTGTATATGTGAAAGGGTATATAATTTTGTTTTTGTTTCTTTGGTTTTTCTGTTCTTTTTTCCCCCGTTCGATGCTTCACTTTCCTACTCCTCGTCTCTTTTACTGCAACGAACCGGAGGACGATATCGATGCCAGGAGAGCACAGGGGAAAATAGACAGAAAACGAGAACCGGCATGCGTCATTGTCCTGACCGGGCAGCGACCTCTGATACCTTCTTTGTACAACAACAAATCCTTGAGTCATAAAAGAAGCCTAAGAGGCAAAAGAGGAAAAAAGAAGGCCAAGTTGACCAAGAATATAGACAAAGAAAAAAGAAAAGGAAAAGGAAAAGGAAAAGGAAAAGAAGGAAAGGGAAAAAGAGGAAGAACTCCTGCCGGATTTTCTCCAGCGTATGTAAAATCACAAGAACAAGAAAATGTCATCACGATCGGAGGGAGGAATGTCCCGTCCCCCCATCATACAACGTGTGCTGTCTGTTGCACGCGCTCGTCCGTCTCGTCCGCCTTGCCGGCCATGCCGCCCATCGTTGCTGACGTCGCCGCCGCCGTCGCCGCCGCCGCCGCCGCCGCCGCCGCTGCCGCTGCCGTCTTCAGCGCGGACGGCGTGATGTTGATTGAGATTTTCTTGGCCGCCGTGGCCGGAGGTGTCGCAGGCGCCGCCGTCGCTTCGTCGTCATCGTGCCCATTGGGCAGCTGAACCCTGATGCGTCTATTGGCCAACGCCTGTTCTGCGTTTGCGCTGGATTGGCCGTTCGGGCTGCAGCCGTTGGTTCCGTTGGTCCCGTTGGTCCCGTTGGTCCCGTTCGCCGCTGCCGGCATGTCTGGGCGTGCATCGTCCGACCGCGTCGATCGGCTGTTGCGCCGCTTGACACTCAGCGCCAGCAGCCGGCCCATCTCGTCTTCCTCCTCTTCTTCTTCGCGCCGTCGCTTCTCCGAAATCCGCTCCGGCGGCGTGCCGCTAAGCAGTGGCGACACCGGCGAGATGGGCGTGACCGTTGCTGGCGCGGCGTCCTTTCCGGGCCCCCGGTCCTCTCCAGCATCGTCATCAGCGTCGTCTTCGTCGTCCGAAGCATAGTCAACCAGCTGCTTCAAAACAGGCGAGTCGCTCACGCGGTGGCCTGTGGCGCTGCCAGGCCGAGACGCCCCGGAAGACCAGACTCGACGCAGCGCAATCTCGTCCTCGGGACCCTCGTCGTCGCTATTGTCTTCGTTCCAATAGTCCCCGCTATCCGTGTCCAGCTCGATCGGTCCCATGAGCCCGCGCCGCCCGTTTTCTTGACTCTTTGCAGACGAAGCCGCCTCCTGTTGGTTTTCCGCAGGTTGCTGGTCTGCTTCACTGTCCAACATTTGCTGCTGCTGTAGCTGTAGCTGCTGCTGTTGCTGCTGTTGCTGCTGTTGCTGCTGTTGCTGCTGTTGCTGCTGTAGCTGCTGTTGCTGCTGTTGCTGCTGTAGCTGCTGCTGCTGCTGCTGTGCTATCTGCTGCTGACGCATCTGCTGCTGCTGTTGCTGCATTAAGCGGCCATTTGGCGGGTACTTCCCATGCAGCAGGTTGTTGAACGTAGGCAGGTACCTGAGCGCCTTAATCCGGTCGCGGTACGCTTCCACCAGGTGTGTTGTCAGATCGCCGAGATCATCCTTCGTAAAGGCGTCGAAAAACTCGAGGCAGGCTGAACACAATAAGTTGTCTCGCGGTAGACAACGCTCCAAAACATCGAAAATGGGCTTCATGAGCCGCTTGTCCACAATGTGCCGATTGTAAAACTCGTCCCGAACCGCGATCATGTGCCGGAAGAAGCGCACGGCAACTGCGCATGTTAGAAGGGAACACAATAGGGAAGCAAGGGGAATGCGTTACGCACCCAGTTGCAGGTGCTTGACGCGGCACTCGAGCAACTGCACAAAGCGCAGAGACAAGTCGTTCTGCAGTATGAAGAACTTGCAGCGGTCGTGGTGTTGCCGGATGAAGAAGCACAGGATCTCGTTCAGGTAGCTGTAGATGCCGTCGTTCAGCACGTCAAAGTGCAGCTCCGTCTGGTGCTCCAGCTCCAGCAGCGGCCGGAATAGCCGCACCGCCGAAGACTCGTAGAAGTGATCCAGGAAGAGATCTTGCTGCGGCTCGATCGTCATGCGCGCCTGCTGTTGCATCTGCAGCTCTGCGGCATGACTGGCCGCGGGCTTGGCACGCATCGCTTTGCCCATCGCCTTGTTTCTCCTCCGTCGGCCTCGGCGGGCGACAGCGGCAGCAGCAGCGGCGGCAGTAGCGTCGTTGCCCCCATTTTCTCTGCTTCCTTCATCGACCCCATCGTCGTCATCGTCGTCTTCGTCGTCGTTTTCATTCCCGCTGCCCTCGTCGTCGTCGTCATCATCGTCGTTGTCGTCGTCGTCGTGGACGTCGTGGCCATTCGTGACGTGGCCACCATTGCTCGCCATCTCGGCAGCCTCGGCGGCCTCGGCGGCCTCGGCGGCGGCAACGGCTGCCAGCTGATTCGGGTTGACGCGGTCGAGAATCACCTTGAGCGCGTCCGACACCTGCGACTTGATGCCAAGGTCCACCTCGACGAGGAGGAGGTCAATCAGCGTGTCCGTCAGTAGCGGCTGGTTGTCCTGCAGCTGCCGGTAGACGGTCATGCGGATCATCTGCGGGTCGTGATCGATCATGGACACAAGAATGTCGGTCGCGCCTACGCGGACTGAGACATCCTGGTTCCGCAAGCCAAAGTTAATGACGTGTAGGAGCCCGTGGGAGATGAAGTTGTTGTAGAGCGTGATGCGGGCCGGCGGCTGCAGGTTCTTAGCAATTGTGCAGCACTGCTGGATAAAAAGCACAGCCTGCTTCTTCCGCAACAGAGCCTCGGTCGGGTCGGTGAAGATGCCAAAGAGGTCGCCCAGGAAGCCGGCGTTGGTCTGCAGGTGCTGCACGATGTCGACCTGGTTGAAGAAGATGAGCGAGTTCAGCACCGAAAAGGTCGGGTCATCCAGGATACGGGCTAGCACGACGTCTTTGAGGTACTGCAGACGGTACGTCTGGTGGATCTTCTTGCGGATAGCGTCGTCCTGGATGCGGACGACCTCTTTGTAGCGGCCCTGGTTGTTGAGCCAATGGCGGTGATTCGCCTTGTGGCTTGGGAAGTCGGGGTCGTACTCGAGCGCGCCGACGATGCCCATCACGCACTCGTCAGACACGGCGTGCTCAATGATACCGGTGTCGTTGAGCAGCAGGATGGTCTTGATGATGTTGCAGAGGTGGTGGAGGTCCGTCAGGCTCTCGAGATCCTCGGCTAGGTCCAGCAGGGGGATCAGCTTGCGGATGTAGTCGTCAGACATGATGCAGCTGGCGAGGGCGTCGCGGCCTTCAGAAGTCGAGCTCATGACCCGCATGGTCGTCTCGAGGTCCTGTAGCGTGCCCAGCTCGGCCGGTGGAAGGGAGATGCCGGGGGACATGTCGACGGCGAGATCTTCGGAGAGGCTGTCATCAGGGGCGGCGGCGGCTAGTGTCTGCTGGATATCGCTAATGAACGACCTGGAAACGAGGCAATCCACGCGTCAGTACGAGCACAGAGCACGAGCCCGGGTACCAACCCAAAAGCCCAACAGCCCAATAGAACCCACCAGATGAGCAAGCAGCCCTCGGCCTCCTCGAAGCTGAGTGCCATTTCGAGCGCGGTGGACTGGTCTGTCCACACGATGAGGGTATCTGTTGCGAATTAGCCGCCGGGGCCATCGGGATGAGCCGCACAAAGCGCCATACCTTGCTGTCTCTGGAAGCCATCTTCACGCGTTACATTGGTGTCCAGCAGCATCCGACCGGGTTCGTCCTCGGATTCGACAATGACGCGCGGTTCTTTCACGTCGCCATCGGCAGACTACCATGTATGTCAGTTGGTCTTCTGTTTGCCCTGGCATGCATCTAGGGCGGGACAATGCAAGCATACCGTCACAAAGGTTGCCAAACAGAGTCCCGTGCCGCGGTCAAACCAGTCATTGTTTCGGAGTTCGTAGACCTTAACTCGTTTCCGATCCAACGGCTGGGGTCCGGCTTGTGCCATTGTCGAGGGGTTTGGTTTGCGGGTTGCGGTACCCCTCGGCGTCAGCAGAGGGAGACCTGCCTATGGACAACGTCCAGCTTCAGGTGTCGAGAGCAATGGTCGCCAGAGTTCCGGGACGATGACGGCGCTGGGGGGGGGAGGGGGGGAGAACGGCGGGTGACGGGCCAGTGAGCACCTTCACCGTGGCGCGTTCGGCGAAGAATGGTGAGACTTGGATGGCCGGTCGTAGAGAGTGGTAAAAGAAGAGGGGGCGCGTGCGGCGGCGGTACTGTGTCGATGCGCGTTCCGTTGGCGGATCGCTGCCTAACCTCTTGAGGGCGGAGAAAAGCCAAGCCAAGGAGGCGCGCGTGCGCGCAGACACGAACGTCACGCGATGCGAAGTCGAGTCGGGGGAGGATCGCCTGCGGGAGAGCGACGGGAAGGGGTGGGTGCAGGCGCAGAAGAGCGATCGATCGATGCAAATCGTAGGCCCTCGGCGGTGTTGCTTTCTGAGGGGGAGGCGATGTCGAGAAAGGAGGACAGTTTGGTCGAGTGGGCCTGCGCGGTGCGCGCGAAGGGTTCGAAGGAAAAAAAAAACGGGCAGGGCCAGGGGGTTGGTGGTCCAGGCGGCTTGGTCTGAAAATGGAACAGGGGAAGAGGCGAGCGCACGCGCAACAGAGCGAAGGGAACAGCAAAAAGAAAAAAAGAGGAAGAAGAAGAAGAAGCGGAAGAAAAAAGGTGGGCAGCAGAGCGGCCGCGTTCGTCAGGCGTCAGGATGCAGAAACAAGAACCGGTCGCCGAGAGCCAAAAGGAGACAAAGGCCGCCACCACGCACGGCTGCAGGTGGATTCGGGGGTTCGATGGCGAGGCGCGCGGAGAAACGTTCTGGTTGGTCCGTTTTTGCTTTTTGGTGGCCTGGGCGATTTGGCAAACGCTGATATGCGCCGGTAAGATACAGAGGGCGCGCTAGGGGATGGCGACAGACACGAAACAGGGAAAGGAGGACATGGATCGATGGAAGCAAAGAAGAAAAGAGAATATTGAAGAAATTGGGAGAGGAAAGCAGAGAGAAGAGAGAAGCGCGATTCCAAGGCAAAAAAAAAAAAAAAAGCACAGTGCGCTAGATCTCTATTCCCGTGCTCACGGATGACAAGACACCACAGCTCTCTGACGACATGTGC